>JAJTUP010000068.1:0-310188 GCA_021399435.1 Diaporthe sp. PMI_573 | reverse complement strand
ACAACATGAGCAATGTTTCTTTGTTCCCTCAAGGCGCAGATCAGGATCGGCCACAAAACTCAGAGGGTTTGGAGAACAAGGCCGCCACAGCGCAGCCTCGTCAATCTCGACAATCTCGGATTCGAGGCTATGGTCAATCTTCTTCCACCAGTCGAGTACACCGACGAGTACGGAAACATGCATGGCGTAGGGAGGGCCCAAGTTCTTGAATATCTTAATTATAATATTACAGTACTTCTGATCAGAATGGCTCTTTTAAATATTTTTGGTTCCATCGTCTGCTAGTGATGACAACACAATGTTACTTGTATGTGCTGATGAGTAATACCTGCGAAGTGCAACCACCAAGCCTAGCCGTTCAGCCAAGTTATTAATCTCGCACTTCAGCTGCTTTATAACAAGATCCACATCTTCAGTATCCAGATCAGCAAGGAAACCGTACTCCGGTAGTGTATTTTTTACCCAATCACCGAAACCTGGTGGGGGGTGGAGTCGTATCAGTTGACATGTAAATACTTGTCTATCTAGTTTGTGAATCTGTGTTAATAATAGATCAAGTTTGATGTTTAGACTCGTGTCCTCCAGGGCGTTTGGTTCCAGTATGTCTGGGGGAAATGGAATAGGAAGAGTTGTTAGACGAAGGGGATTCATTTGTCGACATGGTCTAATTCGAGGAGCCTGACCTAATAAAGATTGAAACTATTATTTAGCAACGTTGATCAGATAAACAGATATGATAAACGGCAACTTACTTTCTCGAAACGAGCATTTAGAGCCTAGGCCGTTATAATAGCAATTTGCACAAGCACCCTGTGTTGTGTTGTCCACATCGGCATGGGTTGATACCACACACTCTACCCACAGTCCGTGGCCCTGCCGGCATGTCCTACACCGCTGTTGGGGGATCTCTCCGCTTATTTGTATAAAAAGGGCGAGGATGTTTTGTGGCTTTTTGGTGCTGAATATCGCAGCGCGCTTAGGACTTGGGTTTGGACGGGGGTCTCGTTGTACGACTGCAGCATCTAGAGGAGCGGAAGATTTGGATGTAGAGAAATCGAAGGAGGTAGGCAGGATGCCTCGCTGCAAGGCATAATGTCTACAACCTAAGTAACAATATGATTTAGTAATGGGTTCAGGTACTGTTTTCGTACTGATCAGAGGCAATCTCTGAAAGACCAAGGCTGGGACGTACCTATGCTCCCGACATGTCCATTTGAGGCTGCCATTAGCGAAGCTACAAGTCGAATGGTGTAGGGCTTGTACTCCAGGGCATCAGCGTAGCACGAGTAGAGCAGAATGGACCTTATCAGGTGTAATGAAGCAATGTAGATAGGATCAGTGATGGATGGCGACAAAAATAAAGACGGGTTGAGTTGGGTGGGCCAAATCGAAAGAGAAGATGCACAAATAAAACGGAGCTAATGCGGAGTAGATGTTTCAGTGCGATCACGTAAAGGTAAAGAACCAATCAAGTTTTCAGCTGTTATTCAACAGCATTGCCCTCGGCAAGAGTCGGAAGGTTCAGACTGGGATCAGGGCATAGGTATGTACTAACATCGCACCACTACATCTCCTAACATCCCTGCACTGATCGAGGGATTGTGGATATGACGTACACGATCGGATAATTATTTATCGTGTTTAGGGTGTCGTGGGTCCTTGATTTTGCAACTCGGTGCTTACACTCGCTGTTATATTGATTCGAAGCAAGGGAATTAAGTCAAGGTTGGTTTGGTCGAGTTAAAATTTTTGAAGTAAGGTACCTTGCAGCTTCACAACCATGCCATGATCAGTACCAATATTATTACGGCATTGTACATTGCGATGTCTGATCAGATCTGAGAAAGCAATCGTTTATTGTGTGAGTAGAGTTGAAAATCATCGCGGCCCATACTTCCGCACCACCGCCTTTGTCTTTGGTATGCTCACGCCCGATGTCGAATCTCACAGCCAATGATCGCTGTGCTGCCGTGTCGTTCCAAAATTTCTGATGCTTCGTCCTCTGCAACCCTCAGCAGCTGTTGCTGTCTATTATCGTCCCCATCATCCTGACCAACCTTGCGTTCCGTCACTTCCCACACCTGCCTGATCGCTGCAGTGACCTCTTACTCCCAAGCTTGCAGTGGTGTGTCCTCCACTGCTTTCGGTCGTGGTCGATACCCACGGATTTCGTAGTACGCTCTCTCCCGAGTCTCATCGTAATCCAGGGGAGTCGAGGCTTGACAAGTCTTGCCAAGGTTCATGACACACGGGGGCATGCCTTCGAACTCGTTTGCCATGGACGGAACGGCTTCTCGTACACCTTCAATGTCGCTGTGTTTGTTGAAGGTGCACTCATGGCCCTCAACATGGTAGATGCAATTGACAGGACGCCAAGAGTGCTCGGGATCAGCGACGCCGCGACCGTGAGGCTAAGAAGGAGGACTGATCAGATGCATGGAGTGAGGGGTAGGGGCAAGTTTCATGGAATCTTGGAATATGTAGAACTAATGGGATGGGTAGGGGACGAAAAACACCATTCTGATCACCTGGGGGATAAGAGGAAAGCAAGGGTCTAATGGTGTTGCGCTCGGGTGGGTGAGATCAAAACTTTTGGTGTCGGTGGTATTGGAATTTTTTGGTAGAAAGTTGCGCGATGAATTGAAAAATCTCCCCTCCTTGTCAAAGAACTGTGCATGAGTGTGCATATAGGCCTGATCAGAGACGGGAGGATTGTCCTCGCACCGTCCTGTGATATGATAATAGGCCTAAATCCCAGGGTGGATGTTGTGTGTGAGGTCCTCTATAATGGAGGTTTTCCATAATAATAGCCGGGAGCAGGCCAGCTTAGTAAGACTGGCCGCCAAGACCGATAAGGCCTTATCTGCTCCTTCCTAATTAGGCCAGGAGGGGGGGGCGGGGAGTTGGGGTCGCCTTACCAACAAGAGCTTGAATTCTTCAAGCCATAGGACAGTCAAATGGGACACTATTGGACAGTGAAATAGGACACTGAAATGGGACAATAAACTAAGATTGGAACTGAAATAGGACAGTGAAATGGGACACTATTGGACAGTGAAATAAGTGCATCTTCACTCAACGGTGCTGGAGGGTCTGGAATCGCACTTGCAGCAACATCTGGATCAAATCCGTGGGCCAATGCAACAGCTGGCCAAGTACTCTTGAATGCAGGCGCCAACACGATCACCTTCACCAGCAACTGGTTAGTCTTTCTTGCGATATATGAGCTATGGTCTGATACAGCTGAGCTAACTTTTCAGGGGATGGTACTTTATCGACGCCGTATACGTCACTCCTTCAGCTGCACCTGCGAAGCACAACGTCACAGGCAAATTGGCCACACCGAACCCTCTTCCTATCACTCAAGCTTTGTACAACAAGCTCCTTTCCAAGTACGGTACCGGTTCCATCTTTTCTGGCCAATCCGAGGCAGCTGAAATCGCATGGTTGGAGAAGAATGTGGGAAAGACACCGGCTATTATTGGTCTGGACTTCATGGACTACAGTCCAAGTCGTGTGGTATGTTTTGATTCCTGTCCACTTTCTGGGGAAGCCACTGAGATGTGTACCTAGGCACATGGCACTACCAGCCACGAGGTTGAAGATGGAATTGCATTCTCCAATAGAAATGGAATAGTCGCATTTCAATGGCATTGGAATGCCCCTTCGTAAGTCTGCCGCCGGCGTAGCCTTAACCTTCTAATATCACTAGGCATCTCCTCGACACCGCCGCCGAGCCATGGTATTCAGGCTTCTACACCGCCGCCACAACATTTAATCTGAAAACCGTTCTCGCCAACCCCTCGAGTGACGACTACGCCCTCCTGATCAGGGACATGGACACCATCGCGGCCCTACTCCTCCGTCTCCAAGCAGCCAACGTTCCCGTCCTCTGGCGGCCCCTTCACGAAGCTGAGGGTGGCTGGTTTTGGTGGGGTGCCCAGGGCCCCGAAGCCTGCGTGGCTCTCTACAAGCTCATGTTTGACCGGTTTACCAACCACCACGGGCTACGCAACCTAATCTGGGTCTGGAACTCTGCTGCTCCAGCCTGGTATCCCGGCGATGCCATAGTCGACATATTAGGCATTGACTCTTACCCACCTATCGGCGACCACGGAGCTCTGAGCGCGCAATACAAGTCATTGGTCGCTTTGGGCAAGGATACAAAGATGGTAGCGCTTCCTGAAGTCGGCAACATCCCCGATCCTGCTCAACTCAAGCTGTATCACGCTGACTGGAGCTATTTCGTGACATGGAATGGGGCGTACATCGAGTCGGACACATACAACCCTCTCGACTTTAAGAAGAAAATATTCAACGACCCTTCAGTCATCAACCTGTCTGATCTAGGTAACTGGAAGACAGGTAAGAATGCCACTTAGGACTCGGTGTGTGGCACAACGTAGGTGGTCATTACCCTACTAGGCGGGGAGTGGAGAGGTTGGGAGGGAATCCCGTGGACATCGGCGGTGGGCGGGGGTTGTGGTAAGTATGGGAAGTTTTGGAGGAAAGGTTGGAGAGAGGCGAAATGTACTGGGTTTAGATATGACTGAGGGAGGGAGCGGAGCGTTGATGGCTGGCACGGATTTTTAGCGTATTACCCTTTACTATGGGTTGGCAGATGAAATCAACGAAAACTGTATTCTCGAGTTCGCTTGTTGTGGATGACGCACTCGAGTCTCGGGCCTGTGAGGAGAAAGAAGTTGATGAACCGCGTGCGCGCTTCCTGCTGCTGGCCTTCCGAAGTGGTGCCGTGATACATTTGCTACCTTCAGTGAGCTGCTTGCCAATAGCCAGATATCGTGGGTCGTATCACTATGGTAAGGGTCATTGCGACGGCCCAAGGGCGGGGAACAACATGTCTTTTGATCGTTTCCTTTTTGCGCTGCGGGATTGATCCTCATTGTCAATCTCCTGACATTGAAGCCGCCTCGCGCTACGCTACATCAAAAGCTCGAGAGCATAGACTGGGTTGGAGGCTTGCTCTTCATCCCGTCAGGCACCTCGTTCTTGATTGCCGTCTCGTGGGGCGGTGTACAGTTTAGTTGGTTGAGCTCCAGGACGCTTGTTCCCCTCTGTCTCGGAATATTTGGTTTCGCGGCAACATTCTTCTATGAATCAAAGTTTTCAAAGCGTCCGTTTCTTCAACGCAGCTTGTTCCAGAGCACTAGCCCGAGAATCACCTATCTCTGTGGCGCGATCCAAGGATTCGTGGTCTATCCACCCATAACCTTCCACCTGCTGAGGAACCTGCTTATACCATGACAGATTTATGGACAGCTTTACTATGTCCCGTTCTACTTTTTATATGTTAAGCTCTACGACCCTATTAATACCGGGCTCGCCCTACTACCTGTAATGGTCACACTTGTGCCCGCCTCAATGCTAACAGGTCTAGTGGTGACACTAACCGCAAATTACCGCAGGCCGATTTGGATGGGCTGGGCTTTAACCACTCTTGGCTCCGGCCTTACACTTTTATTTCACGATGAAACGCCGATTGCACTGTGGGTGGTTGTACTTATCATCCTCGGTCTTGGCCATGGTGCTGTCCTAAACGCGCAGAATTTTGCCGCTCAGGCGATGAGCGATGAGGGCGAGCAGGGGGACGCTGCTGCGATGTACGCGTTCGTACGACAATTTGGGATGTCGCTTGGGGTGGGAGTTGGTGGTTGTGTTTTTCAGAATGTCATGGCCTTGCGGCTTGAGTGGGCGGGTCTCGATACCGCCATTGCGAAGGTCAGCGAGGCATTTGTAGCCGAGCTTCATCAGATGCCCACCGACAGCCCTTTCAGGTCCCAAATTATAGATGCGTATTCGTTTGGGCTGAAAGGTATCTACCTGGTGTTCACGAGCATCTCAGGCCTTGCTCTTTTGCTAAGCACGTTTGTGGAGCATCGTAATATGGCGGAGGTCGATAGAGTCTATTGTCGTTAGCGGCAAGGCTCTTTTCCTCGTAGATAAAACATACCAATCATAATTCCCGGCAAAGGAAGTTCAAGTGTCTGAAGAGGCCCACGTGTTTCTCTCACCACAAGATGCAGTATTTCCTGGGTAGTGTGGGCCTGGTTGAACACGTATGATATGCAAAGGTGCAAGATCAACTCTCTGCAGAGCCCAGTAGTCGACGAGCACAGCAATTTTTGCAAGTAGTTCAAGAGGTATAGACCGGGGTACTCTCTGACTTCTGCCGTGTAATATATCCATAATGACTTGCAAAGCCTCCGTGTCCCAGTCGCTAGTATGGAGGGTGTAGTGAAGGTCAGACGTTAAATTGCTCTCTTTCCAATTGCCGTCCAGCATGGCCTTGAAGATAGGAGATGCTGATTTCAAGTGCTTAGAGGAAAGTCGAAATCTGATGTCGAATCTTTGGTCGCTGAGAACCCTGACATCTTCGAACCTCGCCTGCTCCGCTTCAAGCATGACAACTCGATCTGGGGCGGCTTGAGTCGGGGCTTCGACCGAGGCAGCTTCGGCTGGGGCTTCTTCAGCTGGGGCTCCTTCGGCTGGGGTCGTCTCTCGTCCGAATAAGCCAGGTTCAGAGCGGGGCCATGGATTGAGCGACGTTGCTTTCCGCCAGGCAGGATCGAGGGCTTGAAATTCGAGACGGCTGTGATACAGGGCTCTCGCCTCAGGCCATTGCGGTCCGGTGGTTTCTACGGCGCGTCGCCTTCCTTAAACCTGGTATTGAAATCTTTAAAAGAGGCAAGTTATTCCTAAGCCCTAGAGGACCAATAAAGTACACCTCTTCCCACCGGCCTGGACATCACCTCCAGGGCCTTCCTGAAATGATACTCAACGGGGCCATTTCAAGGCCATGTCATTGGTAAAGTTCTCGCCCTAGTTAGGCAGAGCGCTCGTCTTTGTTATCTTCGGGCGAGAGGATCATGAGCACAGCCACGCTTAGGCCACACTATATTGCTGCAAACTAATAAATATAAAAAACAACGTGGTTTTCTACTAGGGATAAAAACGCCATGACCCGTGGCCGAAATGATGCTAATCGCAAGCCTGAAGTACCTGGGCACATGCGTTGGTCGGGCGTTGGTGAAAGTGTTCTCAACCAGACGAAACACCCGTGCTCCAGATGAAAATGACCGACAGGCAGCATGAACACCTTATCGACGAGTGCCTGAAGCGCACGCCGTTGGGGGCTGGTTTATGAGACCTAGCGCTGCTGGGTGGGCGGATTGAAAGAGCTGGGTGGGCCGATGCTGGCCGGGCTGTGGGCCGCGGCTCGATTTTAGCGTGCATAAGCACTTCGCGGGTTACCCGAGCAACCGCCCAACGACAAAACCCAAGCCACGTTGAGTTAGAAATCGCTAAGCTCAGTGAGTACGACGCCCCTGGGTGCCTGGCCATGTTCGTGCATGGGCGAAGCGGAAAGGTGGGGTAGTGGGTCGCATCCCATTGGCTCTCACCGCTTTGCCAAGTCTTGGCGTTCCTTATCGTCCCGGTAATAAAAAGAAGCGCGTCGACTGTCAACATTCCCCTTGGACCGCCCTCTGTCGTCCGGGATCGCCCCAGATCGATCCACATTGCGCAGTCTTTCCCTTCAGGACTCTTCCCTATTGCCCACACGGCTTGCCAAAATCTCCGACCAGCCGAAGTTTTCTCAAGACCACTGCTCAAACTTGTTGGTATGGCTGCATCCAGAAAACGCAAGCTCGCGCCCCAGCGCTCCAGCAGCATAGCGGCACCGCCGAGTCAAGACGCCTCCGCCCTCGTTCGCATCAAATCGCCGGCACCTCCCATCTCGCCTCCCGACAATACAAAATCTAGGAAGCGAAGACGTCTAGGACACATTATCCGGCCGGAGCCGGGCTCCTTATACGATATCCTACACGACAACCGAGGGGAAGCGCTCTTCGTCGTTCCATCTTACTGGCAAGATCAGCATGCCCAACTCCTTGGCGTCCAATGGATCCACCACATCACCGTCCGCAGACCAGCCCCTGACTGGAATTCCATGTCGTCCAAATACCCTTCACGCCCGAGCAATGTCGCTAAAGCCCTGAGCAGAGAACTCACCACCATCTTGACGATGGAAGAAAGACCACTCCAGCTGGAGGCGCTCAGGAGCGTTATGTCAACAATGTTTCCCGATATACTGTCACAGGCAAGATGTGAAATAGATCTCGATGTTCGCTTCGGAGATCAAGTTGTGAGAAAAGGTGTGCGGGTTGCGCTCTTGTGGAAACTGAACATGCTTGCTGTATCCTACGGCGGCGTGCCTAGCAGTAGCGGACAGACCGCGCAAAGCCAAGCTCACCGCAGTACTCGGTCGTGGTCAGACCAGCCTGTCCTGGCCTTCGTTAACAGGGCTTATCTGCAGCAGAAGCGCAGCGAATTATACCCGGTCACGCCTGGTCCAAATCATAGCCCCAACGTTCCAATCGAAAGTCTCCAGAGATTACGACGGAAACAACTCATCCCGCAGAATGCTGCCCGAGACTCCTACCTTGTGGCTGTCATGTTAGCCATCGCCCAATGGCAGTGCTCTAGCCAACGCTCGACGGAGCCTCCGAAAACATCGTCGCAAGACTCGCCCATGGCATCTCATGCGGCTCGCAGCGCGTCTTTACCTCAGCCGGAGTTCCGCGACGTCCCGGTCAAGATCATCACACAAGACCACGAAAATGCCGAGTTTATCATCTATAGTACAGTCGTCACCACAATATTTCTCAAACGCTTTGCATTCCCATCAAAAGCTCCCATTATCACAGAGATGCAAGGTAGCGAGTTAAACATTAAGGTCACCCCGGTGCAAATCTGGCCTGTTCTCGGTCTCAAGGAGCGACTCGCCCAAGCTTTATACCCTCAGATTGCTGGTGGTTCGGTCTGGGACGATACTGCGTGCACAGACATAGAGACATGGAAAGCTAAGCAAGAACTTCCCTCACGCCCCAGCAATCTCAAGAGGAGGAAGAAGGCATCTTCAAAAGTACGACCCGTTGAAGCACCATATCCTAAACACGCACCAAAGCGAGTGCTGCGCATCAGGGCAACTTCCGCCACCAGCAGATGGGAGGCAACCAGAGCTGTTCGCCGTTCTGCTCGAATCGCGGCGTGGAAATCGTCTTGAGCGACTCGGGTAAAGGGAGGAGTTTAAAGCCCAGGATGACGACAGACCACACGACACAGAAACCCAACTCGGGCTTGTCCTAATTATGAGCGGCGCCCGTTTGATTGAGAGACGTGTGTGCGCCCACTAGCACAACTAACGTTCGCCGTAACTTTTGGTCTGTTTCCCTTGGCCCCCGTTCCTCTACATCTCGCCAACTCTTCACTCCCCATACTGCCGTTTCTCCCACTCCTTCGACTGGTTCTCAGGCCAGTCGCATGGGCGGCACTAGCCGACCCGGCTTGTCGGGTTCAGATCCCTTCGAGGATCAGGGCCGCCAGTCACAGCAGACCCCACTTCCATCGGGTTCAAATCCCGCGCCGTTCGATAGTGATAGCGTCGATCGGCCCCAGCCTCGCCTTCCTTTTCCTTCACTTTCTGAGGGCGCAGGTTCATCCTCCGCACGTTCCCTTCGCAATCGGCCTATCCTCAAGCAGCAGGTCGCCGATCGCTACGCCGAAATCCATTCTGCCTCCAAGGGCAAAGGCCCCGAAACCCCTCGACACTCGCGTCGACACCAAGCCAAGCAAGCAACTACCGTCGCGCTTGCCGACCTGGCAACGCACGGTCCGCCGACAAAATCACGCGTCAACGACCATAAACTTGAGCCAATTGAAGAACATGTGCTTGTCCAACAGATAATCGATCAAGATGCACGAGGATTTCCAATGCGACTTTCTGGTGTGGAAGATATGGCCAACCTCCTGCTGGCGTCACAGTAACGGCAAGCCTGTGGGCAAGCGGTGGACTCGACGCTTTGTGGATGCACAACCAGCCTTGAAGACCAGGTTTAATCGGCCGTATGACTTCGCGTGGTTGTCGGTTGTTCATCCTGTGCTTGACGGTAGAGCAAGGGACATTGAAGATTCGTGCAGCTTGGGCAGCACTTAAGGGTTTTTTGCGATTTGTTTTGGAATTCTCAATAGCCTGTAGGGCTAGAACGATCTTATCTTCTTTTGAGTAGATTGGCATTGTGGATGTTGATTTCTAGCGTGTTGAATATTTAAGTAGGTAGAGTGATGCGAGACTGACGCGAAAAATGGAGACGCGATCTGCACCAAAAACAGACCTGCCCACCAAAACTTTAAACTTTCATACTAACACTGCAACACCACCACATCTCTAAATTGACCAAATTAATTGGAAATAAGCAATTGAGACTAGTTGGCACCAATCGGTGCCAAATTTGACTGATTCTTTTGCACTTGGTGGGTGCTGGGGTTGACAAAAGTTGTTCGAACTATTCTCAATCTCGTGTGCCCTCTGGTGAATTGTGTTGTCATCTGGCGGAAGATGGTGAGAATGATACTCTGTCCAACCCAAGATTTTGTTTAACGTATCTTCATCTATATTTTGGAGATGAATCGCCTTATTCTGCATTTCGTCTGGCCCTAGGTCATTAATCATTGTTTGTATAAAGTGTTACGTTTCGAGCATGCCTGTGTTTACGGCATGTTGCTTGCCCTCGCTGGTTGTAATTATGACCTGGATTCCTGTCATCGTGGAATAGCCTCGAGGATTAGTCTTAAACAGTGAAAGATAGGTTGGCTTGTGATGAAGTAGAATGGATAGCTTTGTGAACAAACAGCAAGGTCGTTGGACTTTATACTTTTAAAATATGTGGTAACGTGGTTTACCACCCAGCGAGCGGTACCACCTAGCGAGCGATTTTCATCAAGTCTACTGACTTTTGTCAACCCTAGCACCCACCGAGTGTAAAAGAATCAATTAAATTTGGCACCAATTGGTGCCAACTAGTCTTATTTGCTTACTTTCAATTAATTTCATTCATTTAGAGATGTTTGCATGGCTGCAGTGCTAGTCTGAAGTTGTTGACTTTTGGTGGGAAAATCGGCTTCCCCACCAAAATGGAGCATTTCAGCCATGCAAGATCAACCTCAATCTATACCAGCCAGACCAACTATTTGGGCAATCCGCCGCGGACCGCTTAAGAATGTACTATTATACACTCAGAATCTGACTGACTAGACCCTTCTACATCTTTCTTACAAGTTTTTGCATAATGCCCAGTCTCACCGCAGTTGCCACATCGTCGTTGAGGCGGTCCGCCGCGGTCCGCCTCCTCGGCACCACCAGCCATTTCACCAGCCAGCCGCTTCCCCTTTTGTTTCTCTTCAATTATCACCTGGGAATCCTCAATACTAAGTGCTCCTCCCAGCTGCACTCGTGTTCTTTCGGCCCTCCGGCGTTTGGCGAGTGCTATGTTGGCGTCTTGAAGTGTGCGGATCTGCTCGCTCATCATGGTGAGTGAGTGCGCCATCACTTGTGCACCCTTCGCCAGCCGATCCACTGCCTCCATAATTGGTGTAGGAGAGAAAGGAGACGAGGGTCGAAACGGAAGATCGCGAAGCTGTACATCTCGAGCCTCTTGATAGCCGCTATCACCAACTGGCTTAACTGCGCGCGCTGCTTGCTGGCTCCTCCCGCCAGCCTCATCAACCTCATCAAACAGCCTCTTGGTACCGCGCGTGCGTTCTTCGTATCGGGCACAGAAAGGTTTGATATATGCCTTCAACGGCTCGTGAACCCATTCAGGAATGCCCTTCCTCTCGTACCAAGCTGGCTTCATACGATACAAAGACCTAACTGACATCTTCGACTCCAGTATAGCCTCGCAAGCAGCAACGAGATCGCTCTCCCGCTCAGTATCATATTCTCGCAGCTCGAAAGAGTGTACCAACTGGGCTAGCAGCCGGCTGCTAGGCACACCCTCTGGTACAGCTGGTGACGAGCTGTACACTATATCTCGAGGCCTCTTTGGTGTTTCTGACGGCGCGTTTCTAGTAGCGGCAGCCCGTGATGGCGATTCATTAATATCACCTACACCATAAGCAAAGCCGCTGCCGAGACGCCCCAAGATCGCAGGCATCAAGCCCTTGAGAACCCTTGCAACCACCTCATCTGTAGTAGCAGCCAGGCTGGCGATCAATTCAATTCAATCAATTTGGCCCCCCGATTGAATTGAATTGAGGGTCAACGATCCACTTCGCCATTGAATTGATCAATTCAGACCCTAAATTGAATTGATTGACGTTGAATTGACGAAATTGACGCTATTTATAGCACCCCTGTCTCTCAATCAGAATCCGCGCTGGCCCCCTTAACAAATTCCATACCTGCTGGCTGGTTATCGAATACACTATGTCCAGCCTCTTCAGACGTATCAATAAGACTATCTTCGGCCTTAATCAACCCATTCCTTACCCAGGACCTCAACGTTTGCGTAATACCGATTGTACTGGCTTCCATTCGAGTCCTAAGGGGAGAGACCATCTGGCCAGCCGCAGAGAATAGCCGTTCACACTCTGCCGACATAGGAGGAATAGAGAGGACATCAAAGGCCATGCGGGAGAGGCGAGGAAAGCTTTGGCGCCGTTCACGCCAATAAGAAAATAGATCCACAACCTCATCGTCCACAGGCGAGGGCGTGAGCAGCCAACGTTCGTATTCGTCCGTAAAGTCGGTTTGGAGTGTGGGCGATGAAAAGGGCGCGCGTATCGTCGACGAAAGCCTCTCTGCCCTGTGTCTCTCAAGGGCTGACTTGTGGAGCTTTCGTCTTTTCACAACTGGCTCGTCTTGATGATAGGAGATGGGGAGCGTCCGGTACTCCCTTTCCCACAAATCCTTAACAATGGCCTTGGCATTCGAGAGCCAATCTGGGCGGTCGGCCCAGGTGTTTTCATAGTACCTCCACCGATACGCCGGGTGGAAGACAGTAGCCGCATAATATACCGGTGTCTGATCGAGTATGGTATAGTATTCGTCAAGCTTCTTCCAAGCAAGATTGACGTTTACCTTGAAGTGCTCAGGGTCTGGGTAATATTCTGCCGTTTGTTTCCACTGTTCGAGCCGTTCCAGGAGATATTCGTAAGTTGTTGCCACATCCCAGATATTCCCATATGCCACGATGCAACCACCTTTGCGAACGCGATTCTGGGCATCGCCTTCAAGCATGAGAAGAGCCTCCTCGAAATCCACAAGCACTTGATTTAGTAGGTCAATGACCTTCCAGTCCTTCTCATCCAATTGGCTCTCTTCACGAAGACAGAGCGGAATCTCGCTTGCTGTAGTCTTTCCGCCGCGTTGGACTTTCTGAAACAGAAGCTTCTGCTCGTCCACAAAGTCATCAGGGAATGGTCTGAGGCGAAGGGCGCGGCGGATCATATAGAGGGTGGAAAGCCAACGAGTTTGGTTATCAACCACCACATCAAGTGGCTTCTTCGCTTGATCAACGGCGTTATCAGATCTTTGGTGATGATTGTTCTGCAAATTGCGAAGAGCATAGGTCAGAACGTCCGAGCGATGAATCCAATGGACCAGATTATGAAGCTTTCCGATAGGCCCTTTCCTTCGCCAGATCTCGTGTTGTCTTGCATCGAGGATCAGCTCGCCATCCACCTCCTCTTCGAATGCGTCAACGCTGTGGCCAAAGAGCAATGCTTTAGCGACAAGGTTGAGTATATGACCAAAACACCGAATTCTTCGAGACTTCGGTTCAAATCCTAGCTTCATGCCAATCTCTTCCATCGCCGAATCCATGTTCGAGGCATTGTCGAGGGTGAAGTAGCCGATTTTGTCAAGGATCTTGTAGCTCTTAAGAATCTCAAGTATCTGGGCCGCAATGTTCTCTCCTGTGTGGCGAGCCCCCAGCTCCGGAAGACCAAGAACAAGTTTAGATGGATATCCGTTGCTGTCGGCGTAGAAACAAACGATCCCATATAAGGCATGGCGGTTGCGAGACCTCCATCCATCAAATGAAACGTGTATCTGCCCTGGGACGTCCTTCAGGCTCTTCATAATGAAGGCCTTGTTGCTCTCATGAATCTGGATAATTCGCTTGCGGACGATATCGTGGCCAATATGAGCTTGAGTCTGCTCAACGGAGGGGTTCAGGTACTCGAAAATACGCCGAAGCCGTGGGTGTTCAACTTGGCGGAAAGAGCCGTTGCTGTCGACAATCCACTCAATCAGGAGCTTCTGGAACTGGCTCTTATCGAAGCGTCTGATCAAGGCGTTTGCAATCTCCTGCTCTCGTGGTTTGGAAACATCCAGGCCGAGCATGGAGACGATATTGCGAGACGGTGTCTTTTCGGTCACTCGGTTCTTCGCCTTTGACTGCTCTCTCTTTCCGGACGGGTCTGTCATACCGTGTTCCTTGAATAGGTGATTCTCCATGTTAGGCGTGCCCTCTGCACGGAAGGAAGCGGGTGCTTTCTTCAGCTTTTGAGAGATGCAGCATCCACAAACCCATCTCTTCCTCGAGGTGTCCGAGTTAAATTGGACATCATATCCGTGTTTCCAAACCCAGGAGTGCCTTTGGCCAACTCGTTCTGCAACAGTATACTCTGGAAAGTGCTTCCATGGGAAGTCTTTCCATGGGTCTTTGGCTTCCTCTTGGACTTGTGGATCTGTCGAAGCCCCAGAGGAAGAGTCCGCAGCAAGCTGCAGGTCGAGATTCGCGGCCTGGGCCATCCTTGCGTAAGGATTATGTGGACTGTTGATGACGAAGTGGTTCGCAAATAGCGTGTCTCGTCCCAAAACGCGAAGCGTCCACAGCCGCTGGCATGGTCCATTGAAGTGACGTTTTGGGGTTAGCTAGTTCCGGATATGTCATAGCTTTGTTATGGTAGACCAGGGGGTCACCCTTCAATCACGTCAATTCAATCGTCAACGGGCGGTGATTGAATTGAAGTGGGGCCAATCTGAGATTGAAGTGATTGAATTGATGCACGGACCATCAATTCAATCTAGATTGAAGACATTGACGTTGACGTTGAATTGATCGCCAGCCTGGTAGCAGCAGTAGCGGGAGAAGCCATATTAACTGTGAAGTTTGAGCTCCCTCCCCCATACGGCTGTGGGTGAAGCTGGCTAATAGACGCAGATGGCGGAGTCGGTATCGTGGGTATTGTGTGAACAGGTGTAACTGGAACGGCTGGCTCTTTCGCAGCGTGCTGGCGATGAAGATATCGCTGTTTCCTCTCTTCAAGAGCATCAACAATCTCGCTGGGCGGCTGTCGCTCTGTACTGAAGCCCTTCTGGACGGATTCAGCCCATCTCGAAAGATCGTCAGCCTCGAGTTTTAAATGTACGCCGTCCTTTCTGCGAGGCCAACACCAGTGGTATCTCGAGCCGTCAGCATTACGGCAATCGCGACCTTCTTTGCAGACCCACATCTCGATGAGGTTGTTATATATATCGTTGGTTCTCCTCGTGCGGTCCTCGCCTGTCTGAACCATCTGCTGGGTCCTCGTCTTAGCTTTATCTTTCTTCTGCTTCGAGGGTCTGGCTTTCTGAGGGAGGGGGTCGTGAACTAAGCGGAACGTGAAGGTAATGCCTAGCCCATACGGTGGCTTCGCCTTCTGCCATATTTTGATCAGCTTATCAGCTGGTAGATGGCCGAACTGCATAGTCTCTGTTGGTGATAACTCTTTAGCATATAGCTGCTGACGAGTTGATAGTGGTCCTCGTGAGCCCGTTGCACGGGCTGAGATGAAGCTAGGCGTAGCGGCAAAGCCTATCAACAAACGGCTAACTCGACCTTCGACCTCTTTGCAATGGCGCTTCCAGAAAGCGTGTATTGTGAGATCGTCATCTCGCGATCCCCTAAGCTCGAGGGTATCAATTTCTGGCTGTGGACGTGGCCTCGAACTGCTAGCTGGCCAGCCCTCGAAGACGAATTCGATCGACGAAGTCACAGAGACCTCCCACTCAGACCTATCGGCAACAGGTGATGATGGGGGATATATTGGCTCTTTGTCAGCCTCTGAGAACGGATCTTCTGGGGGCGACTGGGAGCCTGCCACCTCGATAACTGCTGCTGGAACTGGGGATGGGCGCACTTCAGCCTCGTTCGCGAGACCCTCTTCCCTAGCCGCGGCTGCGGCTGATGATGGGGATACTATCTTTACCCTTCTCTTCCCGTTAGCCCCGATCTTCGTCACGGTGATCTTAGTGGTCCGCTTCTTCGGCGAGGGCTTCTTCGGCGAGGGCTTCTTCGGCGAGGGCTGGACTGCTGGCTTAGCCTTCCGGGACGGCTTTTTCTTGGATGGCATAACGGGCTCGATAGGGCTGCTGGCACGACTTGAGGGCTTCGGATTCGATCGCAATCGTGATCGCAGAGGTGGTGTTGGTGTTGCTGGCTCTGGTGATAGCCACAATGGTGAGAATCCCCCTCATCAACAGGTCTACGGCTAAACTTACCCACCGCTGTGCTCACGATCTTAGCCGCAGCGATCGCACTGGTCATACTGGGTTGAGGCATTCTATTAAGCTAAAACACCAAGCCAAAATACCACGATATGTCGTGGTTTACACCAAAAACCCTCACAGATGAAGACAGCCAGCGGTCAGAGGGACAGAATTTTCCCTGTGTGGCCCGTGCCACCCGACCCTTGCCCGGTCGCGACTCACTGATTGCAACGGACAGCGGTAAGACCAGCAATACCGCCAAGACTGCCAAGACTTGCTAAGAAGATGATGTTGTAGAAAGAAGAGAGGTAATGTATTAGCTCTAATCTAATATCAATCTAATCGTTGTCATTCTCACTATCCTCGCTATCACTGCTATCCTCAACCTGGCGCTTTCCATACCAGGCCCGGAGACACTCACAAACCTCTATGATATCTGCCTTCAGCTTACCACGGCGATCAACTATAGTAAGCTTTGCGCTACTAAAAAGCCGTTCGCACTCATCTGACATAGGTGAGATCGCAAACAGATCCAGAGCGAAGCGAGCGAGGTCTCTTTGGGAGTCATAACGGGATAGCCAGTACGCAATGGCCTCGTCGCAACCTGCCTCTTCGTCATGGAGCCGGTCGGTAGAAATATATTGCTCATACAAATCAGTTGTAGAGACCGGGGCGTCTATTCGAATGCGCTTGTGTTCCCTCTGGCGATCAAACGCTGGGTCAGGATCTCTCTCCTTCCGGACTTGCGGTGGTAGCATCTCAACAGGGTACCTTCCCTTATACTCTGTCTCCCAGAGCTGTTTCACCGCCGATTGTGCATTATCAAACCACTTCTTTTTTTCTTCGTCGCCTTGGAGAACCCATTCTTGCCTGAACCATGCCCACTTTCGATATGGATCGAGTATTTGGGCTGCATAGTACGCTGGTGGAAGATCAGTATCTTCGGGGAATCGATTCTGCCAATTCAGCTGCTGGTTATTGTAATACTCCTCGCATTTGGACCACGCAGCATCTGCGCAACTTTGGAGGTACTTCCATGTGAAGTTATTGTCGTCTTCGGCGTGGATGTTATAATAATGGTCTTTTGTCTCGTTTATTTCTCGAAGAAGGCAGTCCAAAGTCGAAAACCAGTCAGCGAGGGACGTCTTTTTTCCTGCTGCAGGGCCATCATCACCGATATCCTCGCCCTCGCCGTCACCGCGGCCATCCTCTGTATTATTGTGGGAGCCAGAGCCTTCCTCGCAATGCGAGCCACTCCGCCTCTCGCAGCTTCATGGGGACACGCTATCAGATCCGCAGCAGCTGTCTTCATCGTCGGCCTCGAGCGAGAGGGAAAGCAGTGGCGATATATCAGAGGCGATTGACCTGTTAGATAGGTCGTCAACAGCGTCAGCAGATTCGAGAACTGATGATCTAAAGCTTAGCTCAGAGGATTTTGAGGAGGAAGAGTAGCAGGGAGAAGGTAGCGATAGCTGTATTTCGTGCCAAATTAATTAGCAGTCAGTATTTAAGCTCAAGACCGTTTGTTCTGTAACAAGATACGATTTCACGATATTATTCTAGCTGTAGCCTCTATATAAACAGAGTTATCAACCCAAACAGCTGATCTTATGAACTACCTTCCTTCTGTTAGCACCTTATACAGTTCCTTCAACCGCAGCTTCCTTCGAAATTAACCCTCGCAGCACAGAAATGCCCCCTGATTGCCTTCCTTCTAGCACTGACAGCCCACGCTGTGCCCTCTAGGAACGCCATAAACTCCTCACAAGAATTCGAGTCGCCATACTTCTCGCGGTACGTTTTCTTCAGCAAAGCTTTGAAGTCCTTGAAGAAGGCTTCTATAGGGTTCAGATCAGGAGAATATGGCGGCAGATATATCAATAGAACGCCCGCTGCATCACAAAGATCCTTCAGCTGTTGGCAATGATGCCACGAGGCGTTGTCTAGTATGAGGACTGATCGTGGGCCAGGGAAACGAGTACATTTGGGCAGCACGCGATCACGAATCCACACCACGAACCCATCAAGACTAGATTGCCCTGGGTATACGAAGGCATCAAGCAGTCCGTCGATCGCGAGGGCAGGGAGGAGGTGATACCTCTGCCCTCGTTCTAGCCGAGATCTCATCTCTAGTGTTGAGCCCAACGGTGCCCAGCCATATCTTCGAGCGCCATCTCTTTTATCACAACCACTCTCGTCAAGGTACACCAGCTGGTCTGGTCTATATTGTTGGAGGTCTTCAATCCAGCTCTCGCGGAGGTCTTCATTGCGCTGGGCGGCAATCAGGCGCATCTTCTTGTTAGACCACCCGATGGCCTTGAGGTGGCGCGAAACGGTAGATCTCGAGATCTCGAGATCGTGTTCCCAGTATAGGAAATCGCAGATTTCTTGAAGGTCAGAGTCGGGCTTGTGGGTTAGGAACTCCTTGGTCCTCTGTTGCACAGCTGTTAGCTAACGTACGTATAAGCAGGGCAACGAGAAATAACGAACCTCCTCGTGATACGGCTTCATCAGCTGTCTGCCAGCATACGATTGCTTCACCTCTAGGCTTCCTGTGATGGCCCATTTCTTCCGGTTGCGCTGGGCGCTGCGGCGAGAGCATCCGCTATATTCAGCGATAGCCTCGTTATCAACGCCGCCCTGCAGCAGCAGTTCCATAGTATATATTGTACTATTATTAACTTTATATATGAGCTTTAGGAACAGTAGTTAGGAGGCTGAGCAGATAGTAGGTAGATGAAATAAACTAGACTAAAAAGTTAGCCAGACAATAAAAACAAACACAATGTGGCTGAAGCCTTTCTTTAGTAGAACAACTCAGGGCTTGATAATAATACACCAAGGAACCCGCTATCCTAGACCCTTTCCCAAATCATATTCAATTAGCCGGAGGTTGGAAAACTCTACGTCTGAGGGGCCCGTGTTACTGAGCGCCAAGCTCGCCTCCACTTGGATGGACTCTCCGCGTCGTCGGGACGTGTTTGACGAGGAGTACTCGGCTCTGTGTTCCTCCCCTGTGAAGTAACTTCCTCTGTTTCTTCAGCCGCCTTCGCCTCCGCGTCATCTGCCGCAACTGCAGCCCTTGTCTCTTCTAACCTGCTTTTTAATCCATCGAGCTTGTCGTCAACACTCTCATTCTCTTTCATTTCTTCATTCACGTGAACCAACTCCTTTTCCACATCATCTATGATCTGCCGCATCTCATATATGCCATTCTCCAAGTAGCCTTCTGATATCAAATTCTTGACCTTCTCCCAGTCTTCCCTTGGTTTGATCACGTATTTACTAGCATCTTTTGCTTTGCGCTGATCTGTCGTATCCTCCTTTTCAAGGATCTCAGCAATCCTATCCAATCCCTGGCCAATCTTCGTCATCCCATCTGCCGCACTTACCATAGCATGTGCGTTAAGGGCCGATTCATATTTCTCATAGAGTGTTCGGGCAGGGATTTTGACCGGGACATCTTCGAAAATGTAATTTTCCCCTTTCTTTCCCCAATTGCGCTGCGTGTGTTGGCAGATGAAATCTTTCAGAGACAGGCCCAACTCGCAGCCTTCAACTGGTTCTCCTCTTTCGTTGATAAACTCCTGCTTTATAGGATCAGAGCTTGCCAATCAGATTGGTATTTTGTGTCCTGCAATCACTTACCTGATTATTGATTACTGTGTGTACTGTCCACTTCTCCTCACGACTATCATTCAGCTCGCTCTTAGCCTTCCATACGGAGAATGTCGCTTTGCGCCCGCCTTTGTAGATATCACTCATATCTAAGCCGATGACAGTTCGAACTCGGCCATCCATCTCCTCAATAAGTCTTTTCGCCCTTCTCGGCAACATCTTCCCACGCTGAGACCATGACACTTCTACCAACAGGTCAGGAATCGAACAGATCTTGTGTTTGTAGGAAGCGTCCGGTTCCATGCTATTTCCAAGTTCCTGAAGTCGAATCCGGGTAGCTCCAGTAGACTCAATGTTGCTTGCAACTTTCATGGTCCAGTCTCTAGTTTTCTTGACTGTGCTTTTAAGATGTTCGCCTCTCGTGATGTCATCGAGCCAAGTGCGGATTATATCGCCAAATCCCCAGGCCATGGTCTCATGAAACGCAGACGGCATACGTATCACGAACTGTCTATCGTTTCCCAGAGGATCGCGCAAATATTCGAAGCTAATGGATATAAGGAGCTACACTTAAAAGAATGATCTCAAATTGAAAAGCTCACCGGAGATAGCGATCGATATATTCCAGCAAATCTGAATCTGGACCGTCCACTTCCTTCAAGAGCTCTGGGTCCCGTAGTAACTTATAGCCGCGATACTGGAGCTTCCGCTGAATCGAATACTTGTCCTTGTCACCCTTTTTCACTCTGTAAGTCTCGTCTCTGAGTTGTTTTATCACCGTTAATACTGCCTTGGCATCTTTTCTATCGGTTCGGGGTGACATCGACAAAGACCGAGAACAATCGCCTTGCGCAGATGATAAATTGTGCGTGATTTCAGCACCGGAGTTGTTCAATTCCGAGTTGGCCCTCACGTCAAAGGCTGGCTGGAGCGAGGCTGGGACTTTTGAGGATATTGTGGGTTGTTCCCGAACCACCGGAGGCCGAACGGGTAGAGGTGAAGGGGATAGGAGCTGTGACGAACGCCTCAGCCACCGTCCGGCAGACGCGAACTTGCTCGAAAAGTCACGTCGTGGGCTAGGCTTTTGGTCTTGGCGTTTGACCCGAGGCGGAGTGGTCTCCGGTGTATGGGGTTCTGAAGCCGGAGCCGACCGTTTAGGCGTCCTGAATGGAGTAGATTCTGGTGTGGGCGGCTGGAGGGCGGCAGGCGAGGAGGGCAATTGTTGAGGGCTAAGAAGATTTGAGGAGACACTTCCCACGTCCTGCGCCGCCGCAGGCTGCACGTGTGAATTCTTGTCGCTGCTGACGATTTTCTTGATGGACCCTACGACGCTATATCGCCGCGTTTGAGCTTGCATTTTCGAGAATTGGGGACTGATAGGCCAGTGCGGTTGAATGTATTTGAACTGGAGAGGTTTCTGAAATCCTGCGCCACTGATGAACCAACACGAGAACATGAATGAGGGAGAAAGCGGGGTTGGGGACAGAGTCGCATTATTCGCGTGACACAACCGGCCAGCAGTCTACTACTGGAATTCTTCACCGGAGCCCATGGCCTATTAAGCGAGGAAGGTTCCCGTGTCGCAGAAATCGGCGATCTCTTTCACACCACCAAACATCATGGATGGTTGCAGCTGCCATTCAGGCGAGCCAGAGATTGACGTGATAGATCGGCGGACCAACATGGTGAAGAAGCCTGTAAATATCGCAGTCCGATTCTTGACCGGAGCCAGAAAGGGGATAGCGTGGCTGCATTTGCAGCACCTGGGCACCTTCTGGACGCCTGGGCGCTGACACTCGAACGATTCCAGCAGACCGATGGCACAATGGCGGCCATCCCTGACGAGCCCGAGGCCTGCACGGCGCAGCACGCCCAGGCTATTTGCTGCAACGGGACGAGCCCGCGATGGCCGTGATGCCCCCGTGCGACACTACTACTGTGCTCAATCGTGCTGTAAACCTGTCGGTGAACAGTCTGATGACCGCAAATAAAGGTTGAGACAGGCAGGACCCACTATCCTGCGTGTGGTTAAGCAGTAATTATTGTTGTTCGTCTATAGGTACTAAAATATGCAATGAGTGGGCAGGCTTATGATTAAAAGCATTTCAGTTGGGCTTTAGCTGGGCCACAATAAAGATTGGAATTCCAAGGAGCTCATGTTTTTTTGTCATCATTATCAAAATATTGTATATATACATGAATAGTGTTTATGTCAAAGTCCAATATTTACTCTGAATTCCAGAAGCCGGGCACCTGAGATAAACTGCACTCGCTCTTGATGGCGAGGATCAGGCAAGGTTCCAGGATGACCAGCTATCTGGGGTATGTCTGTCTGAGGTCGATTTCTTTTCCCTAGTGTCCCGTACGTCGAGCATCTCGACGTCGTCGCAATGAATGTTGATGTCACTCGGCAGGGACTTGCTTCCCTTGCTGCCCTTCCTGGATTTCGACTTGGACTTTGAATGGCCCTTTTTGGACGGCAACATTTCGGAACCTCCAATTGTCCTCTGCTGACCGCTGTAATAACTGTCCGAGTATATTTGGTCTTGCTCGCCGCCCGGCAGTAGGCGACTAACCCAGCCCTTCCACAGGGGGCGGCAAACTGGAATTCCGATCGCGACCATGGTGACTGTGAGCTCGGCCGCGTGCCATATGATTACATTGTGGCAAGGTTAGTTAATAATAAAGTCTTGGGATCGTAGTACCCATATCCCGCAACGTACTCATATTCCCCGTTAGACATGGACGGCAGCTCTACTGCTCTCATTATTCCACATGCACCAGCACTAATACGAGATTTGGTAGAGATCTGCATGAAGTTCGAGTGCGATTTAGGAGCATTGTGAAAGACAAATAGCATAGACTTACAAAATACCCAGGCTGGGACTATACAGTACGATATTTTTCTCCCGGGGTGGCACTAGGCGCAAGAGTCAGCCGAGAATCTTCTATGAGTTGTGCGTCGTGCTCACTCTGGATCTTTCTGAGGGTAGACCACGGCAGAGCCGCGAAGATGAAATCACACAGAAAGCTTATGGATGCAATGAGGTTCAAGTACACGGCAGTATCTCCGCACACGCCGTCCGGACTCAACCGATCCCACAGGTAAGAGATCGGTCGACATTTGAGCCAGAAGGTGAGCAGGCCAGATGTCACAAAGAGTCCGAGGAGCGCAGGCGGCAATATGATTGTCCACCGAGTTTTCCGGCCGCAGGCGCCAAAGATGCGCAGCAAGAAAAGGCAAGAGCGGTCTAAATTCCTCGCTCAGTTCTCATCCTCTTTCCCTAGGTCGCATCCAGCATGGTCTTCATATCATCCAATATTGTGCTCAGGACTTCTCTGTCACTTCCCATTGTATACGTTAAGCTCCGGATAGGGCAGCTCCGAGCACTTTTTGTACCGGGCGACGAGGCGGAGGTGCTCACCGACTGGCAGTACACTGTGTTCCACCAGACATTCTGTCCGGAGACCATGGCCCCGAATCCAGTCAACTTCTCGCAGATCAAACCACAGCCTATCATCGATGTTGCCGAATTCGCAAGTAAAGTGGACGCCAACCACAAGAGCCTGTGTAAGTTGTTGGGCATCGTGCATAGGCCGCCAATGGATCATGCCTCCATGAGAACCACCCCGTCCGCCCCGGACTCGAAGATGACTACCGCCCAGAACCTTGTGGTAGATTCCGGCTCTGGCTCTGTACCCGTTGGTAGAGCTCGGAGCACTAGCAGTCTGGATGCCCCGGTCCCTCCGTCCCAGCCGCTGCGGTCCAGCAACCCTGCGTTGCGCCAGATAAAGCCTCAGCGACAGTCTCCAACCATTGCATCCCTAGGGATGACTCAACCAAGAGAATCAGGCTTACGGCACAGCAGAAACGAACATATTCGCGGGCATGTCACATTCCGTCGCACCCAAACGTGGTGGCAGTCCAATGGCTAGCGGGCGGGCTGTGAAGACCCCGAAACTAGGAGGGCTTGTTACCAGGGACGACCTCGTGTCAGAGGTACAGAAGGTCAAAGAAGAGCTGGAGACGCTGAGAAAGTATCTGTCGAGCGAATGCGAGGAGGCTAGGAATGTTTCCGCCGCCGCTGTCAAAAAGGCTTCGGAAGAGTCTAGGCAACAGCTCGCGAGCAGCATAGACGAGATCCGAGTGATGCATGATGAGAACAACAGACACGACACGCTGTGCTTATAAAAGAAGTGGCGGTGCTCGGGTCACACTCTACCATGCTGAAAACCGCGCTAGAGAGGCAAAAGCAGGAGATAATTGCCACCGTTAGCCAGCAGCATCAGGTCGCCCTCGACAAGCTTGACATCCGGGGCATTGTGCAGGAGACATTAGACGCACAGGACTACAACAGACTAATCGCCGCGCTGGATGTTCAGGGTGCCGTGCAGACGGCTTTGAGAGAACAGGCCACGCTGGAAATGGAGAAGGCGTCGCCGATGCCAGGGCAAGATGGGTATCTCGCGCAGTGTGTGGCACCACCTCACTGGCTGTCCACTCAGAAAGCCTATGAGGAGATGCTTTTCCGCGCCGCTACTGGTGTAGTACTTACGCACGGATCCTGAAGAACATACCCGAAGATTATAAATCACATACAACACGGATTCTCCAGTTCCTGACCTACTCCGAGCGGCCACTGACAGTCGACGAGGCTGTTGATGCTATTGCGGTGGAAGTAGAGCTAAGGCGATTCGACCCAGAAAACAGGATGCCTGATCCAGCAGAGATATCAAGCTATTGCTCCAGCTTGGTTACAACTATCACAAGAGAGGCTGACCACGAAGGCGATGATGGAGAAAAGAGTGTAGTTCAGCTCCAGCTTGCTCATTTCTCTGTTAAGGAGTATTTGTCCTCAGATCGACTTCCGGATGACATAGCCAAGGAGTTCAAACCCATTACTGCTAGATCAGCTGTTGTCCAGGTTAGCCTAGCATATCTGCTAGGGATTGACCATAGTCTTCTGATTGCACAGATCAGACAGAACTTTCCCTTTGCTTCCTATGCAGCAGAATACTGGGCAGGCCAAGCTGTAATGGTGGAGAAAGATAGTGAAGAGACACAACAGCTTATAGCTGAGTTCTTCAATTGTGGCAACGCCTATAAACGTTGCTATCAGCTCTACATCCGTGATCGGTCATGGAGATCAGGTTTGGAAAGGATCAAAAGATACCCATCTCCTTTATACTGTGCATCTTTTGGAGGCCTTACTCATTCCTGCCAGATGCTGCTTGAGAATAGCGCTGATGTGAACGCCGAGGGAGGAAGGTATGGCAACGCCCTCCAGGCTGCTTCAATTGAGGGCCACGAGGAGGTGATCCAGATACTGCTTGACAATAGCGCCGATGTGAACGCCGAGGGAGGAGAGTATGGCAACGCCCTCCAGGCTGCTTCATTTGAGGGCCACAAGGAGGTGATCCAGATGCTCCTTGAGAAGGACGCTGATGTGAACGCCCAGGGAGGAGGGTATGGCAGTGCTATTGGAGCTGCTTCTAGAAATGGACATCTTTAGAAATGGATTGATAGTCAAGACGCTCCTCATCACTAAACTAGTTAATACACATCGAAGTGATCAACCCGGCAGCGAAATTCTATTCCACGAACCAAGAAAGTGTTGTGAAGATGTTTTCGGCCAAAAGGTTGGAGAAAACTCCATCCATCCAACTGTAGAGATGGTTTTGGTCGAACACCGTTGTTCTTTGCATCGATGGAAGGAAATGCTTTGGTAGCCGCTGAACTTCTTACGCATCTGTCACGATCCAAGGGACTATGCGCCTATTGCAGATAGCGGCGTTGCTTTTTGTAGAAATAGTGCAATAAAATTATTCGTGACACCATCATCAACCAGATCCTAACCCAGAAGATCGCTACGGTCTTACCCCTTTGGCAGTTGCGGCAGCACGTGACCACGCGGAACTGTCAGGTCCTTGTTGACTGTGCCTGTTCGGGTAGATGCTCAGAACAGTTTTGGACGAACACCATTATCTGGGGCAGACAAAGCGGGACCTCCGACATTGAACGCCTCTTCATCAAAGTTGTTGAGTCCCTGTCCTCACAACCAAGGCAGTACATACATGGTGCGATATATGTATCTCGAGCATTGTGGAAGGCGAGATATACCAGCATTGCACGATTTGTATGGATGGAGACTTTGATATTTGCTTACAGTGTTTCAACCTCGGGGCACGCTGTTTAGATATTGGCCATAAGCTTGTTTCAGAGACTAGCTGAGGCAGTAGACCTATGGGACTGCGCGATGACGGTTACACGGTTTATAGTATTAGCTACGTACCGTGTCTTTTGAGCGTGCAGCACGCAAGGGGTCTTCGGAATTATTTCACATTCGACTCCCCCCAGCCTTGGGCTTCGAAGCTGGTAACATGCGAATCATCCGATCGTAGTGTGCCCGACATCCACACTCCAGTAGGTACATCATCCAGACCATGGGAGCTATGCCCTGCGAGTGGCAGAAAATCCTGTGGGATCATGATGGACAGCCGACAAGGGACCCCGACAAAGGAAAGCCGCTTTGGAAGTGGGAGGATGAACGGCCCCTGAAGGATCTAGTCTATCAGATATAGGATGAACCGGAGGGTCGTGTCGTCAAGACCGGCACAGCGAGGCCAGAGATCGAAGATTAGGATGATGTCGAGAATAGGAATCCGTTCCCCCCTTTTCTCGGATACGGTGTGGAAGCCCACGGCCGTCAAGGCGGACAATATCTATCTGGATGGCTATAACCGAGAGTCGTTCACGCTCTTGGAAGCAATGCTCAAGATCCCAGAGCACCAAGCGGACTTGCTCTACGACCTCCTGTCTAAGATCTTTGTCTACGATCCAGAAAGACGTCCTACTGCCAAGGAAGTGCTTAGTCGCCCCTGGTTTCACATAGATGGTCAACAACCGCCGTGACTTGCACTTGGGCGCGGAATTTATAGAAATATGAGCGAGTGATAATTACTACTCCCGCGTCCTTAAACTTCTCGTCCAGCCTTCTTGCCTCAATGAAACGCTCAAATTGATCTCATCCACCATCTTTTATATCATGCTGCTACTGGTTCGCAATCATGAGCCATGACCAATTGCCTGAAATCTAGCAAGCTGAAAAGGGTACAAACCGCTTCCCCATTGGCGTCACACGACTCTCTGCATGGCTTGTTACTTTCGTTTGGTTTCCTGCTCCTTCTTTCTGCCTTTCTGACCATATATCGTGCTGGACATTGCACTAAACTGCTTTGCCTCCTACCTTCCTCGTTGGTGAATTCTGGGGAGCAGCTATCACTAAGTACCAGTTTGAGTCGGTACAAAAAGGTTAGATTCTCGAAGCCCCACAGTTGAATACTCCGAGCTGTACGCCTATCAAACGAGACTGTTCGGAAAGCATCACTGTAGTCAGCGAGCTCCTGAGTCCACACGATAATGATCCCAAGTTCTGTCGTCACGGATCACACGGAGTGCTGGCTTGCTGTGTCACAGACACCAGCATTTAGACTGCCATTTCCAAGCTGCATATTCTCGGATCCACCCTGCAAATTGCTATTCTGAGGATCAATCTCATGGAGACGGCTTGCATGCTTTTCGCCGCCAGTATTCTCCTCGCCTGGCAGTTGCTGGTTGGCGTCCTCGTTAACATTACTGGAGCCTGGTACGGGGGATAAGGGGTGGGATATTTATCCCTATCAGCATGCCACCGCATTCCTCTCATCTACTCCAGCCACTAGACGTTGGATTATTCTCGCCATTGAAGCGTGCATATGGTGATGAGATCAATCTCTTCATCCGGGCCTCTATCAACCACATCACCAAGTCTGAGTTCTTCATTGCATTCAAGGCAGCCCACGACAAGATCTTTACAGAAGAAAACATGAGATCTGGGTTTAGAGGAGCTGGGATTTCTCCATGGGACCCAGATTCTGTTATTTCCAAGCTGGATGTCCGCCTACAAACTCCATTACCATCTATACCAGCTTCCCCCCGAAACTGGGAGTCACAAACACCTTCCAATGCTCAGCAGACTGTCCAGCAATCAAGTTTTATCAAGGGCAACAAAGTTGCGGCGTAGAAGTCTTTTAGAGCAAGCTCAATCTTTTCAAGCTCGAACCAGTGCTGTCCATCGAGCTTGAAGTTCGAAATCCCATGAAGGACGTCCCAGGGCAGATACACGTTTCATTTGATGGATGGAGGTCTCGCAACCGCCATGCCTTATATGGGATCGTTTGTTTCTACGCCGACAGCAACGGATATCCATCTAAACTTGTTCTTGGTCTTCCTGAGCTGGGGGCTCGCCACACAGGAGAGAACATTGCGGCCCAGATACTTGAGATTCTTGAGAACTACAAGATCCTTGACAAAATCGGCTACTTCACCCTCGACAATGCCTCGAACATGGATTCGGCGATGGAAGAGATTGGCATGAAGCTAGGATTTGAACCGAAGTCTCGAAGAATTCGGTGTTTTGGTCATATACTCAACCTTGTCGCTAAAGCATTGCTCTTTGGCCACAGCGTTGACGCATTCGAAGAGGAGGTGGATGGCGAGCTGATCCTCGATGCAAGACAACACGAGATCTGGCGAAGGAAAGGGCCTATCGGAAAGCTTCATAATCTGGTCCATTGGATTCATCGCTCGGACGTTCTGACCTATGCTCTTCGCAATTTGCAGAACAATCATCACCAAAGATCTGATAACGCCGTTGATCAAGCGAAGAAGCCACTTGATGTGGTGGTTGATAACCAAACTCGTTGGCTTTCCACCCTCTATATGATCCGCCGCGCCCTTCGCCTCAGACCATTCCCTGATGACTTTGTGGACGAGCAGAAGCTTCTGTTTCAGAAAGTCCAACGCGGCGGAAAGACTACAGCAAGCGAGATTCCGCTCTGTCTTCGTGAAGAGAGCCAATTGGATGAGAAGGACTGGAAGGTCATTGACCTACTAAATCAAGTGCTTGTGGATTTCGAGGAGGCTCTTCTCATGCTTGAAGGCGATGCCCAGAATCGCGTTCGCAAAGGTGGTTGCATCGTGGCATATGGGAATATCTGGGATGTGGCAACAACTTACGAATATCTCCTGGAACGGCTCGAACAGTGGAAACAAACGGCAGAATATTACCCAGACCCTGAGCACTTCAAGGTAAACGTCAATCTTGCTTGGAAGAAGCTTGACGAATACTATACCATACTCGATCAGACACCGGTATATTATGCGGCTACTGTCTTCCACCCGGCGTATCGGTGGAGGTACTATGAAAACACCTGGGCCGACCGCCCAGATTGGCTCTCGAATGCCAAGGCCATTGTTAAGGATTTGTGGGAAAGGGAGTACCGGACGCTCCCCATCTCCTATCATCAAGACGAGCCAGTTGTGAAAAGACGAAAGCTCCACAAGTCAGCCCTTGAGAGACACAGGGCAGAGAGGCTTTCGTCGACGATACGCGCGCCCTTTTCATCGCCCACACTCCAAACCGACTTTACGGACGAATACGAACGTTGGCTGCTCACGCCCTCGCCTGTGGACGATGAGGTTGTGGATCTATTTTCTTATTGGCGTGAACGGCGCCAAAGCTTTCCTCGCCTCTCCCGCATGGCCTTTGATGTCCTCTCTATTCCTCCTATGTCGGCAGAGTGTGAACGGCTATTCTCTGCGGCTGGCCAGATGGTCTCTCCCCTTAGGACTCGAATGGAAGCCAGTACAATCGGTATTACGCAAACGTTGAGGTCCTGGGTAAGGAATGGGTTGATTAAGGCCGAAGATAGTCTTATTGATACGTCTGAAGAGGCTGGACATAGTGTATTCGATAACCAGCCAGCAGGTATGGAATTTGTTAAGGGGGCCAGCGCGGATTCTGATTGAGAGACAGGGGTGCTATAAATAGCGTCAATTTCGTCAATTCAACGTCAATCAATTCAATTTAGGGTCTGAATTGATCAATTCAATGGTTGAATTGATCGCCAGCCTGGTTAGCTCACACAGCCTCCCAGTCCATAGCATCAACCATAAACTCCCACTGCGCCTCCTCAGCAACACCATTATCCAACGCAGACCCTGGTGCAGCGGACCCGCGCTCGGAAGCAAGCGCCCGCACGCCGGCCACATACCGCTCTGCAATGACGTATGCGCCCTCGAGACCACCGAAGATGGACTCGAGGATCCGCTCCAGATCATAGTCCTCGAGCGGGCGCGCCGCGGTCAATTTCGTGATCGTGGCACCGGCGGCGGTGATGGCAGTTATCGAGTCGGGCTCGTCGGCGTTCTTCCACCGGTTTCGCAATTCCTTGGCGCGGGCGAGGGCGTAGCGGGCGTCGCCTGCGCCGAGGACTGGGTGGAGGGGGTTTCGCGGGTCGTCTAGGGCTTCGAGGACGTTGGCGTGGAAGCGGTGGTCGCTCTGGTGCTGCCCCGCTGTCCCGTTCCCATTTGTGGTTCTCCCCGTGGTGCCCGACCTCGAGGCAGCTGTGAACGCGCCCGTGATCTTGACGCCAAAGGCGCCCATAAGATGTACCAGGGCGCGCTCGAGGAGCATGTAGTACTCGAAGAAGTCGAGCTTGAACATGAGCTCGGCCTCGGCGCGGTCCTTGAGCGTGTTGAGGTCGCGGTCCGTCGCGGCGCGGTAGGCCTGGCCCAGGAAGGGGAGCTTCCAGCGCATGCGGCGGGCGATCTTCATGAACCTGCTTAGTTCGGACCAGGGCGTCGGGATGCGGTTTAGGGCGGAGGCGTCGGCTTCGTATGGGTTGCCGGTGTATGTGATGCTGCTGCTATTGGAGGTGGTTGCTAATGTGCTTGTCGGTGGGGGCGGGCGGGTGCTTATTGTTGATGTTGATGTTGTCGTTGTGGTGTTTATCGCGGTCGAGGTGGAGGAGGTAGATGAGGAGGAGGCGGGGTGCCTGAACTTGTTGGAGGTCCAGTAGTACGGCGGGCGGCCGGTGTTGATGGGCGCCCACGTAGAGCTGGCGAGGCCTTTCTCGCCTGGCCCGACCATGGTTTTTGATGGGTGAAGAGTAAAAGCAGGTTGCGTAAATTGTGTTGTCAGAGGCTCAGAAATGCTTGGAAATCATGGTTGGGAGAGAAAAGGACATGGCAGAGACCGACGGAGATAGACGGGAACAGACGAGGGAAAAAGAAATGGACGAGACGAGACACTCAATAGAAGTGAGGATAATGAAGTTGGTTGTGTGTTTGAGGCACGACAATGCAATTGTTGGTTCTCAGCAGGTGCCATTATGATAGTTAGATGTTGTACATAGCCGGGACAGAAAATTCAAAGCGCGACCGTTCAAGCTTTTATACTTACCGAAATGTACAAAGATTGATTGCAGGAACCTTCTTTCTATAAAATTCTGCTGAGGTATGTAAATTGAAGACCCAGTCTAAATCCTTAATTTGTGTTCAAAGAAAGCCGATTCACACGCAGAGTTCCCAGTTCCAGGTTCCAGTATTCTTTATTTAAGACCCGTCTTGACTCTTTTGCTGCACAAAGCAATTGGCGCACTGAATTCTGTTGTGGCCAACTGTTTCGCACAGTACTTCTGATGTTCTTGATCTACAAATTGACAGGTACTTTGTGTTAGATAAGCCGCGATATCTCTAAAGTTGCAAAAGTTATCCGGGTAGCTCCAATAGCACTGCCATACCCTCCTCCCTGGGCGTTCACATCAGCGCCCTTCTCAAGGAGCGTCTTGACTATCATTAAGACCTCGGTCTGTTGACAGCACAGAAATCTCATACATTCCTCCGGGTGGCACTGACTGCCGCCTGTCCACCAAGAAGCCCCTTGTTGCCTTCATATCCGCCGTGCCCGTCAATTTGCGCGTGCGAAAGAACATCGTCCGCACCTCGGAGGTCAACTTCCTCTGCGTGCACAAGAAGCTGCGCAACAAGCGCCTTACTCCAATCCTCATCAAAGAGGTCACGCGTCGCTCTAACCTGCAGGAGATATGGCAGGGCGTTTACACCGCTGGCATCGTGCTTCCCAAGCCCGTCAGTACCTGCCGGTACTACCACCGGGCGCTGGACTGGAAGAAGCTATATGACATTGGTTTCAGCCCACTCCCACCAAACAGCAAGCCCGAGTGGCAGATCCGCAAGTACGCGCTGCCAGAGAAGACAGCCATCAAAGGCTTGAGGGAGATGACGGGAAATGATGTCCCGGCGGTGCACAAGTTAATGAAGAACTATGTTGATCGGTTCGATATGGCCCCTGAATGGGATGAGGGCGAGGTGGCGCACTGGCTTCTGCAGCCAAGAGGCGAGGGCGACGAGCAGGTCGTATGGTCATATGTGGTCGAGGTAAGCTATACCCACAGGCACACACTTCGACGCCCACTCACCGGCTCATAAAATAAATCACTCCCTATTCCTTCGCTGACTGGCTTTTGCAGGATGAGGACCACAAGATTACGGACTTCTTCTCTTTCTACAACCTAGAGTCCACAGTTATCAACAACCCCCGACACAAGGTTGTCCGAGTCGCTTACCTCTTCTACTACGGCACTGAGGTTGGCCTTACCGCGCCCTTCAACAAAGCCGCCACGAAAGAGCGCCTGAACGAGCTTATCCATGACGTATTGATCCTTGCCAAGAGGGCGAAATTCGACGTCTTCAACGCGCTGTCGCTCATGGACAACACATTATTCCTCGAACAGCAGAAGTTTGGCCCAGGCGATGGGCAACTTCATTACTATCTGTTCAACTACCGCGCGAAACCCATTACCGGCGGTATCGACAACTCCTCCCAGGCCAGATATTCCAAATTGGGTAGGCTCTTGCGCAAGACGAATCCAATGTCGGGGATATAGACGTCGAAGTAGGCCTGGTTTGCGTCTTCTAGTCTCTTGTCCTTCTCCACGGCTGGGTAATCTTTGAAGTCCTGACGACTAACCCATAGATCAGAGACTTCCTGGATCCAATGTGTATCGGTCTTTACCCGGACTCGCCGAATGCAGGCACCAATGGAAAGGGCTGGCGTTGCGCCATGGTTGATGTCTCGTTCCTGCCCTTCTTTGACAAGGCGTATCAGGAGCTCCAAGGTGTTGGGACTGTAGTCGAGGCAAACGGTGTTGAATTGGTACGAACGAGCCAACTGCCGGCAGTCGCTATTCACGAAGGCTAGAGACGCCAGGGCTTTCTTATCTTCGGCGATGTATTTCAAGATGTTTGCCAAGATCTCAACCGGAGTGGTCAGAAGTCTGCTTCCGGCTCCCGAGGACGTAATATGCCTATTTTCCAAGACACGATCGGGAGACAGCGGCTGCAACGGCGGGGTGTTGTTGATGCGGTATTCATCCCTCGCATGCAGGTTCAAACCCGTCGACGGATCGAAAAGCTTCAGGACCGAGCGTTCGTTGCTTCTGGCTTGGAGGAACCAGGGATATAAATTGGAGCCGTCAGGCACAGAGCCCAGAAAAATGTGTACCTCACCCATCTAGGGATAATCCGCGACGGACTGTCCACCGGTTCTTTGTTACTGCTCTACCGTTGAAAGTCTGAAACCGAGGATGGACGAACTTGACGCTGGCCGAGAAAGTGAGTTCGGGAGTGGGGGTCGGCTCTAGCTTCTGTAATCTGCAGAGCTTCTCCGTTAGTCGTTGACTGGCATCAGGGAACGTTGTCATACCTGGATTCGTCCCCAGCTCCAGGTCGTTGTAGGTCTGTCCACGTTGGCCGTGCTCTCTTCGCCGGTACAGATCTCGGATGCTGCGTCGGGTTGCCGATATTGGACTGCAAGGGCGTCGTCTTTGGCGTGAGATCTCCACTCACCGGAGACTGCTCGCTATGGCTCGGTGAAAGCTGCCCTCGCTTGCAACGGCGTCCAGCAGCGAGAGCTTGCGGGTTTTTGATCAGAGCAACGAGTCCTCCGCGACTTGGCGAATCCACCCTATGACAAGGAACGTGCAGGTGTGACGAATGGATGAATCTGTACCAGACTTCAGGCTGGCCCACACGAAGGGCCGCAGAGAGCCGCAATGTCGTTGGCTTCGTGCGTGAAAAGCCGTGAATGCTTTTTTGAGGTGAGGGGAGGGGCTTGGCGCCGCGAAACTCTTTGCAGGCAGCAGGCCGTGGGGTGGGGTAACGTTTCAGCCGTCTCCGGCGGGTGTCGCCTTTGCGGTAGTAGGACGGCTGGTTCGCTTCGAGCTCTGGACTTCTCCAAACAATATTGCATTGCTTTCCATTATCGCCCACTTTGTTGACACTTCTGGGAAGCTCCAGATACGTCTATTGTCCCTTGAACGGGTTGAAGGCAGCCACGGAGGCGAGAACCAGGCTCGGATCATGGTCCAGTTGTTTAGGGACTTCGATATTAGCAAGAAACTCGGCTTCTTTACTGCTGATAACGCAGATTCTTGCGATACGGCAGTCAGGGCCATTCTTAAAGCGTTGAAGCCTCACTTAACTGAGTACCAAAGAGTCAAACTTGAAAGGCAGGTTCGAATCCGCTGCTTTGGCCACGTACTCAACCTCTCTGCCAAGGCCTTCCTCGAGGGAGCTTCGTCAGAAATCTTCGACTCTGCCTATAATCACGTTTGAATATGCAGAGTCCCTGCACAGAGAATTCCAGTGTGTCTGTAGCGGTTTCGCTAGGCACCGGTACCGACGACGGTGACTCGCACTGTCGATGCGGGGTAAGTTTTCTAGCGTAGTGGCTGTACTCATATATACTAGAGAGTACTTAGAATGACACCCTGCAATTATGCTAATAAAGTACATCTTTGTACTGAAAAGTCCCTCATCAACGTTAAAAAAGAGCGTAGGTACCAAAAGGGAAAGCTGGTGAGAAACGATCTTTGTACAAAGTTTGCTGATCTTCTGTCGGTGGCGTTCCTATCCATCTTTTTGGTGTACTTGTGAATGCTTGTCTCTTCTGACATAACGCTCACAGTGTGCTCGAGCATCGCATGCCAAGCGAGTGGCTGACGTCTTTGAAAATAAGTTGGCAATCTCTGCGTCAACAGAGTATTCTGAATAGGTCGTAGTCATCGCGAGCAGAAGCAATCCGGGAGAGCGTCACCAGGTCGCAAAGCGGGCGGCCTTTTGAGGTGGCAGGGAGTTGCAGGTTTCTCCCGGGATTTTGGTTTCCCCGAGCACCCGTTTCATTACGTACGTAGCTTTGCTTCCTCAACGGCGTTTAGATTTCTCGACCCTACAGCCTCCACCATCTCATTCCAACATTCGCCCTGACCCCGTCTTTGCAACTCCCGTTTTGGCGAAGAGTTTACCGTTTTATTACTTCACCGTTTCGCCGTTTCACTGCCTCGTCTAGTCTCGTTCCGCTTCTCAACTCTCTCTCTGCCTCAATGTCGATGCCAGCATCCGACTCCTCTTGTCTGCTCGAGTCCTGTCCCTCTCAGGAAAGGTGTCTCCAAACGGCGACATCGTCCACTTCCCATACTACGGCCGTTGTTCCTCATCCAGTTGTCACGGATCTGACCGTATGCATCTTCTCTCCTACAGTTTCTCCCTCCACCTGCGAACTGGACCGGCGAATATGGCACCGCATAGAGAAAGAGCTCTACCTATATACATCTCAGCAGAGTGCATGGCTGTATGTCGCGCTAGCGAATGAGGAAGAGCTTGCAGCTGAGGACCTGCTGGTTATGGATATCAGAGTCGGCGATCCGCCTCCCAACCCTAGCTCAGGTCATTCATGGGAGAGTCGACCTGGCGGAATCTGGGTGCTAAGAGGCAAGTTCTCTGGCATGATTGACCAGGCTGTGACAGAGGTGGACATTCTTTTTGGTACGGATGCCGTTGACCCACGACCACGATGGGCTCTCATGCGATCATCGCTCCAACTTAACGGTCAGCCAAAGGTACCGGTTGCAAGACTTAGCGTACTCCACGGCAGGGCCAAGCCGAGACCAGATGCTCGGGCAGCTTTAAGAGTCAGGGAGGATGGCACGTTCAGGATTGTCCAGATCTCTGACACGCACATGGTCACTGGTGTCGGGGTATGCAAAGATGCTATTGATGCCCATGGGAAAAATCTGCCAGAGAGCGAGGCTGACCCACTTACGGTTGACTTCGTTGGAAGGATCTTGGATGTCGAGAAACCAGACCTTGTGATTCTCACTGGAGATCAGTTGCATCACGACATCCCCGACAGCCAATCTGCCCTCTTCAAGGTGGTTGCTCCTATCATCGAGCGTTCAATCCCATTCGCAGCCGTCTTTGGCAATCATGATAGCGAGGGCATCCACGCATTATCACGTGAGTAACTTCTTTCATAAGGTAGCCAGTACAAAAAGCTAGCGATCGACAACACACTCGCACTCTCGCAAACGGTGTGGACTGCTTTGCTCCTGAAGATAGTTATGCATTCCTTAATAAGCTGGGTCTTTGGAATGATAGCCGTTCATTCTTGCTAACTAGATTACAGGCACGGCACAGATGTCAATACTTCAGAATCTGCCTTTTAGCCTCTGCGAGTCAGGCCCAGAGCAGGTCGACGGCATAGGCAACTTCTACCTTCAGGTCCTGGCTCCCGCCCCGTCACAGCTCCCGTTATCGACCTTATATTTCCTGGATTCGCACGGTCAAATACCGAGCAAGATGCACAATCCCGACTATGACCCTATCAAGCAAAGCCAAATTAACTGGTTCACGAACGCTTGCCAAGCGCAACGAAGCGCGCGTGAGAAGGACGATAACGATAACCACTTTCATCTGTCTCTGGCTTTCCTACACATCCCTCTTCCCGAGTTCGGAGACCGCCATCTTAGGATATGCAACGGCCACCGGAGGGAACCGACTGAGGGCCCCAGCTTCAATTCACATTTCTACGACGCTTTGGTCAAAGGAGGCATATCAGCATTAGGCTGCGGGCACGATCACGTGAATGACTTTTGCGCTCTGCTCCCACAACAAACGCAGCAGGATGGCGACAAAACCCCTCAGCCTGGCCCTTGGCTATGCTATGGAGGTGGCAGTGGGTTCGGGGGATATTGTTCGTACGGCAGAAAGCGATTTCACCGACGAACGCGGGTTTGGGAACTCGATACGAGTACCGGGAGCTTGAAGACTTGGAAGCGGGTCGAATATGCCATGGACAGAGTTGATGAGCTGGTGCTTGTGGAAAGTGGAGCGGTGGTTGATCCCCCTGGAGAAGAACATGAAGGCAGAAGCTGTGTAGTGAGTTGAAGCTGATATCGCTACGTGATGTAGCAAAAAGTATAGGGAGACTGCCAGGCAGCTATAGTATAGGAGTTTTATATTTGAGAGAGTCGTTGATTGAACGACTACCCTTGCTTAATCTCAGTGATGGGATTGGCAGCCTTTTGTTTGATTTTCGAGGAGGCGGAGGAAAGAACAATGTTCATAATTCAGCACAGCTTTCTCAGTTACCTGAACGAAACGACAGAAAGTAGATACAAATATGCAACCACCCATGAGGACCAGTCATTATTGAATCAATTCCTTCCAGCAAGGTGTACATATTTCAGGCTTCTTCCGATATCGTCAAAGCAAGCCTTGTACCCCATCAAGCTGCTCGTCAATTTCATCCTTCCCTATCAACTCGTTTATTTCTCCCCGTAGTGCGTTGGCGTCCTCCTCCCGGCCCCAACCTCGAAGCCAACCCTCCAGAACATTCATGAATTCAGGGACCCAAGAATGATGTATTCCCCACTGATCCACAATCATTCGTATCGCCTCTCGCATAGTCTCCTCTGCTGCCAGAGTCTTCCCTTGGTTAAATTGACTGCGAGAAACGATTTTCAGAGATTCTATCCTCTCGACAATTCTCCTAGCATATATATCATATTCTTGAAGCAGCGAAAGGACTTCCAGCGCCATCTCCTCCGCTTCGTCATGGCGTCTCTGTCTGTTCAAATTATGCGCCAGGTTGAGCATCACCCGCGGGGTCGAGAGTCTAGGAATGCCTCCGAATTGAGCAAGGAGATCCCGAAGAAGCCGTTCTTCTTCAAGATGATTTGTAACCACGCGCTTTATGTAATCGAGACGAACAGACACAGCGAGTCGACTGAACGTTCCGAGTTCGCTATCAAAAATATCAGTAGTGCATTTCCAAATTTGCGCCATGGCCTGGTCAAGAGATTCCGAGTCCAGTTCACCGAGAAGCCAACATATTTGACCCCAAGGATGCCCCTTCCTGGTGACTTTTGCGGACATTCTTCTGATGTAGTCACAGAGAGAGGAAGTTACTTTAGGGAGCCCGGCTTGTATGAGGTGGATGAACACTTCGAGAAAGCAGGCTAGGGTTCGAGGATGTTCGGCTCGAAGGATTTGTTCGACAAGAGCAGAGGCTTTGGAAAGTGCGCGGCGAAACTCGACGTGCAGCCCCTTTTCCATGAGCATGGTAGCAGTAAAGCAGTACGAGTCAAAATCGTTGCATAAGGCATTATCCAACTTGGCGCCATTTGGAGTGAGGAGGTTCCCATGGTCGTCGAAATTCATATTTCGACAGGAGTTTTCGAAATATACCTTTATATTATGGAACAAATTCTCAGAAACCAACAGAGCCTGAGGTGGAGACGGTGAATGCGGGTCGGAGAAGAATCCTCGGACGTCATTACGATTGAGCTGGAAAACGAATTCGTTGTCGGCGAATGGGGCTGTCCTAGCGCATCGTGGGTTGACTACGGAAGTATGGGTGCTCGGCCTGATGATAGAGTCTTCACTGCTGAGAGTCCTCGGTCGCTGCAAGAGCATGTGTGTCTCGTCGACGAAGGAGTGTTCCGCTGATACAGTCCAGCCTCGTTAATTCAGCTTCCTTTGAAGGCCTATGAAGAAGAGAACTGACCCAGGTTTGTTGAAGCTTGTGCAAGAGTTTGTGACGGAACGGTTGGATGTCCGCTTATGTGATAGCCGATTTGACTATGGCTTCCTATTGCATCGCAAAAATCGGCAGGACAAATTGGCTGCGTTGTAAACACTTCTGTACCACCTGAGATGTCTTGCGTTTGCCCCAACTGTACTTGTTTGCTTGACAGTGTTGATGTTGTCAATTGAAGTGCGTTCGTCATACCCGCTTTCTGTGTTCTCTTTGAGGTTGAAACAATGCTGAGGCTCTGGACCGTGGAAGATAAGGCAAGGTCGGCAGGTTGGGCTGAACTGGAGTCGCCAGCGGAAGCTGATTTGACGGGATTTAGTAGCCAGCTCTTTTATGAACAATTAAAAGTCGACTTCACCTTTCAACTGCTGGCTATATCGTTTGATAAAGCGCTGGCACCATTTGTATCCGACAGTCGGTGAAGGGCAATCGCCAATGTGGTCGCGTTCGAGGATTTGATTTGCGATTCGTTTGATGCTATGGTGGTCAAGTTGAGAGATCTGTTCTTGAGAGATCTGATTGAGTATCTCACTCTCTTGCAGTTCGGTGAGCTTTTTACCAGCTGGGTTGCGAGTGCTACGCGAAGGTTTGCCGAGATGACGCCATCGAAGGCGATCGTAGGGGACGCCGAATTGGCGCGCTAATTCAGCAAGATTCGGTTTAGGATGCTTGCTAACTGAACTAAGAGCCTCGGCGATTTTAGATTCTGCCTGACTATATTGCGAGGCTGAGTTAGAAGGCATTTTGAGGTATTATTTGCGTTGAGGCGTTTGCGTTGACATAATGAGGTGTCCTTTGGGAATGAGGTGTCCTTTGGGAATGAGGTGTCCTTTGGGAATGAGGTGTCCTTTGGGAATGAGGCGTCCTTTGTAACGCTATATCAGTCTGAGAGCCGAGCCTTGGCGCGCTAGCCATATCCGGCATAGGCACCTTTCGCATTGAGGTGCATCCAAGAGGAAGTTAGGGACTCCGAAAGCGAGTGATATTGATGGGTCCAGCGGGACCTTACTCGTTGTCGCTCCTTGCGAATTAGAATTAAGATATTTTTATTGCTTTCTCGGCTTGTGGTATTCGTTGTCGTTATCCGCGAGTCCGTATGGCTAATAGTAACTGGAAACTTGCTAGTCCATGAAGTGTATTTTGAGGATAGGCCTGCGCTGCCGGGACGTCTGCAACACGTTGCCCGTTGATTTCAACTGTATCACTGACTTATTAACTCCTCAGTACCCGATTTCCGATCAAAAAACGGCCTCTTCAGTAGCAATGGTGGTAAACACATGTTTGATTGAAACCATACAGCATCTGGTTGGCTGAGCACTTTGTGGGTCGGTTGTATGCGTTGTTGAGGTTGAACTGCAAGGCTGGTATTAGATCTGTCTACTCACGGTCCGGGTTAGAGGTGGCTCCCATCCGGATTGCCATTTCAATGGTCCTATTCTTGACCTCAGACTGGCCGTCGGTTTGCGGGTGCCAGGCGGTGGAGAAGAGGAGTTTCGAGTCCAGGTTTCTCCAGAGCTCCTGCCAAAAGTCGGAGAGGAATTTGCGGTCTCGGTCGGAGATGATGCGCTTTGGAATCCCCCATCAGGAATGGTATCGACAACATTTCCCCTCTTACATTTTACATTTTGAAACTCCCAAACTCCCGAACGCGTACTGCGTACCGGTCTCGATGAACGACCCGATCTCCACATCATCCTACCTGCAACTCTATTCATCCGAAAACAATGCTGCACTTAAGATATCATCAAGCGTTGTAGGTCACGCCACTGCCCACCCATTATCCGCCAGCCCACCCTACCTTCTACGGCAAGTAGAGTGTGTATATCTTATTCGAATAGCATTTCCACATAAAATCGAGTGTGGTGTGGCTTCTCTCGGAGCGAGGGTGTTATCCCTTTGTAGAACCCGGGTTTGCGCGGAAGAGAGCAGAGAATTGTCAACAGTCCGGTTTATCCACTTCCATACTGAGGTTTCGCGGCTCGAAATGACGGCTGAGAGCGATGATTCATAGGCCCATTGCTTGTGCTGCTCTTCAAGTTCCTTCTGCTCCGGTATCAGGCTCGGGAGGCTCGGAGGGCCCTGGGCCGCGCTCCTCGGGTGGCGGTGGAGAGTTCTTCCACTCGTGGAGCGCTTGTGGCTTTCGGCCAATTGTCTGTGTTCCTAACTCCGCTCATCTCCCACTGCCTCGGCGATGGGAGTCATGACCGGGCCCTTGCTTTTCTCGAAAATCACGGCCTGTTGTTTTCGGACCCTCGCGGTCTGTTTTTCCCGAGAGGCCGCATGAGCTCCTGCTAGCGGAGGGCCTGGTTCCGCCTTAACTCTTTGATATCGTCGCGGCACATGTGGCGAACTGGTGCGAGACAACGCGGCGTTGTGGGAGGTTCGTAACTGGAGACCAGGTGTGCATCCTTATAGGCAAAGATAGGCTCTAAGAGGGAAAGGAGTTCATCATCTGGGAGACGTGACGTAACTGGGGTCTGGTTGTTGCTCTCGCTGGATAGAGATCTCCGTCGTGGCCAGTTTGGGAATGCACAGGACTCATTCGAGTAACATTTTTTATATTCATTGCTGTGGCTTTCCACAGGCGACATGGAGCTGTATGACCCATAGGACATTTTCTTTGTGTGTTGATAGCAACACGGGAGACGTCGAGGAATTACTCAACCGCCAGAGAAGCTCGAAGGCAGGAGAATATTTCGCCACGCCCTCCGCTTGTGAGTAAATTGCCGTCGTTTTCCAACGCTCGATACAGTACTTATCGAGCACGAAGGTGCTGGTTCCGTGCAATTGCGGCTTTTGACACTTCCACATGCATGACGCGAAGCCATGTGCTCTTGGAAGTGCCAAGACATGCTTCTTTCCTGAAATGGTCGAGATCTGTCGCGTTAGGTGCTTGGGGCAACAGGCTCGCTGGGAGGGGCTTGCGGCTGGGCCAACCCGCATCGGTACTGGACATAACGGTCCCGCAGCAATCCCGCGACAATGACACCCCTGTCTCCCCCATCTTGCCAATCATGGTACAACTCCATTCTTGGCATGCAAAGGACACCTCAATGCAAAGGACGTCTCAATGCAAAGGACGCCTCAATGCAAAGGACGCCTCAATAAGGACACTGCTGTCATTTGAGCCCAGCGAAAACATGCTCGCTGCGTGTGGATGAATCTCCATGCATAAGTGTGTTGGCAAGTGTGTTTGTTGGTGGGAAGTCCCATTTTACGATAATACGACAAATGTCGAGTGCTGCTGCAGGATCACCAGGCCCTTGTGCTTTCTGCTCCTGCATCCTCCGGCGTCAGTAGCACGTCTTGGTCCCGCGGTGGTTGGCGATCAGGAGGCGGTCTTGTTTAGCCAGCAATCGCGGTCGCGTCGGTGGGTCTCCTCCAGCCTCGTCGCCGGGGTACAGCGTGACATCTGTTGCGTGAATCGTTCTCATCACTCGTCTTATTGGTGCTCATATCTCGCTAAACCTGCATAAACGATGGTTGTCTGGAACATGTAGGTGTATTGCGCCGTGCCTTGCTCAGGGCCTGGAAATGGCCGTGTCAGCTAAGCAAAGGTCCAGGTCACGGGCGACGTCGCCGATGGACAGGAAGTTGTCGTGCTGGTAAACTCCAGCGATAGGATCCGTGTCGGCGAAGAACTGTACATTCCAGGCCTTGGCGCGCTGATCTCTGGTGATGGCGGTCATGTCGAGGTTGCGCGCAGGAGGTCTGGTGCTGTGGACCAGAACGGTAGAGGTTGGATCAACTGAGATTCAAGTTAAGGACCTCCGGCGCGACCTCTTGCCGGCGGCATCCGTCAACGGGCTTGTAATGGCGTCGCTACTCCCCCCCTTCTGGCGTTGAAGATGTAGTGGACCTGACCAGGATGCAGTCAAGATCCGTCGAGGAGGACACCACCTTCCAAGTGTACAAGGTGGCTGGGGTCCCTGTTGATACGCCTCCCACCCTCCAATATCGTCAGAGAACCAGGCCATCATATGAAACTGGTGTATTTCGCTCCTCCCGGCGTCAAACAGCCCGTCTTGGTTCCACGGCGATTGGCTATCAGGAGGAGGTGGTTGTCGTTTAGCCAGCAGTCGTGTTCGCTTGGGTGGGCCTTTTTGCTTTCAGCCTCGCCGCCGGGGTAGATCGTGACACCTGCTGGGGTTAGCCATTCTCATCACTCGCCTTATTGGTGCCCATATCTCCCTAAACCTGCATCAATGATGCAGTTGTGCCGTGGGCGTCAACAGGGGTGGCTGTTGATTGCCTCATTGAACACGAACACGGAGGTACAGCCTGCTCGCGTCAAGACACTTCAGAAGTTGATAAAGAGCCATGGAGTTAGGAATACGGACCCTAATTACTTTAGAGAATTCAATATTCTCCTAACCATCTTAGGGCATTAGCTCCCTTAGGACTTCCTCGGAGACATGCTCCTAACATCATGGCAGAAGCAAAATCTGTGTTCACGCCCCCGACGCAAGAAAAGGGCTGGCCAAACTGATGCTCATCTATTGGGTATCGCCTTGTTGGTTGCGGCGTGAGAGCTGTCTTCTCCCTCTCGTTGATCCCCAGGGGTCAGGGAAAGCTGCAAGGAAATCGCTCTGAGGCCCTGGTCCCGGCCTGGCTTGCCTGGGAGTAACTGGCAGCAACATGTAGCCGGAAGTTTTGGCTTTCGACCTAGCGCAATTTCTCCTGTAGGTATGCTCGACAAGTACTGTGTCGAGCGTTGGAAAACGACGGCAATTTACGCACAAGCGGAGGGCGTGGCGAAATATTTCCTGTGCAATCACACTCTCACATGGTGTGGTTCCAACACCGTGTTCTGGCGCTCCGCGCTGCACCTCCACCAACTTGAGTTAAAAATGCTGTATTTACATGTCTGTAAGTACCTATTATGAGTGGAATCCTGCATATGCATTTGAATCACCAGGGCAGAGTCGAGGCGTGGCACTGCGGATTGAATTTAAGACTCGTTTCGACCGAGAGTCCCTCCCCAGCCTTGAAGATGCAGTGGACCCGACCAGTAGGCAGTCGAGATCCTTCGAGAGGAGGGTCAGACTGAGTCTAAAGCCTAAAGATTGTATGCCTGACTTGCATGGTACACCTCCCCAGGGTAATAAAGGTCAGTGGGCCATGTCCAGTTACATTTGACCCACACACCACTTCGTCACTTTTCTAGCAATTTCCGTACAAACAGTACCTAGAGCTCAATGTAACAGGACATGGCCCACTGACCTTTATTACCCCGGGGAGATGTACATAACAAACAAGGTGGTTGGGACTCCTGTTGATGATGGGCGCACCCCACCCTCTAATATCGCCGACGGACCAGGCCTCAGTAGCACGCCTTGGTTCCACGGTGGTTGGCGATCAGGAGGTGGTCCAGTTTAGCCAACAATCGCGTTCGCATCGGTGGGTCTCCTCCAGCCTCGTCGCCGGGGTAGAGCGTGACATCTGTTGCGTGAATCGTTCTCATCACTCGCCTAATTGGTGCCCATATCTCGCTAGTCAATCGGTTGTACCTGAGTGGGCAGGGAGGGCTGCTGTGTTGATGTTTTCCTTGTTCTCTTGGCTTAGAAAGGTGGAGGGAGGTTGGTAGGGAAGCCCACACACAGTGAAGTAGAGACGTGATATGTACGTGATGGAAACCCCATCGTTTCCATTCCATTCAATCTCTCCCCAAAGAACCACTCAAATTCCCGCCGGGTGCCAGTCTGCTACCAGCTTCATTTCTACATGTAGCAGGGCGAAGAGTAAGTTTGAATGGCCGACGAGTTATGAGGTTAGGGAGCTAACAGTCCAGTCTTGTCAGCTCAATGGAAGCCTCAACTCCATCCTTTTTCTTCGATCAATTCCTAGTTTCAACGCAGGACGATATCAGCCAGTCGGTGTCGGGTCAAGAACCTCAACTTTTTGAGTCTAGGGCAAATCACCCAGATATCAACTTAAAAGGAATCTTATCCTCTAACCTTCCAATGACCTATTCACCTCTAACCAACGAAGTCTTCAACCCGCCCGCGGGACCGGCGGCGGCTCCGGCCACATCCGCGTCCGAAAAAGGAGCCGATCACCAAGACAACTCGCCAAGCGGGGAAATAGCGAACCTCAACAACTTTGACAACTTTGGCGATTGGCTTAGAGATAGCACCGAAGACCCTGAATTCGACGATCGTACAAACAACTATCAATTTGCGAGCCAGGGTACTGCTCCTGACTCTAGGAAGCACACATCTTTGGAAATGCTGCCAACATCAACAGAATCTATCGCTACGTCGGCCGAGCGAACAAATGAGTGCTCGCTTCTCGAGCAGACAAGCGAGAACAGTACTATTCGAGTCGCTTGCGGGGAAAATGCTGATCAGCTCACATCCCCAAGTACCCCTGAAGACACAACGGATGTGCGTAGCGGAGGACGAGGGGTCCGAGGCGGACGAAGGGGAAAAGGGGGACGAGGGGGACGAGGGAGGGGGCGACGGGTGGGGCGACGGGGAAGTGACTGTGAAGCCGGCGAGGATCCTCCAGACCATCGTGCTCGAATACCTGAAACACCCAAAGCCGTTGCACACAACGCTACCCCTCCCGCCGTTGCTAATCGGACCCGAAGCAAGGGTGCAAATGTCGGCCCAAAGAAACGAAAGGCGGGCGAGCAGCTGGCTCTGTCGAGTAAAAGAGTGGCGGTTGAACACGGAGAAACGGTGGCTAAACTTAATCATACCTCTCAACAGCCTGTCCAACAACCGCTGCCACCTTCAACAGCCAGCCCTCTACATGATGGGAGACTCTCTGTTTTGCAGGTCGAGACTGAGCGTGACGCCGACGACGAATTCCTTAACAACCTTGATGCGGAGGATCTCCTGGACGACAAACTCATCAGTCATTCCTTCAAGAAACTGGCCGATATGGTCCCATGTACCGTCAGAGTTATAGACTCCCTTGGGAAAGCTGTGCCTGACTCCGACTATACCTGGCACCAGTGTGCCAACTCAAAAAGAGCCACTAAGCCAATCACCCTAGTCCCCGTCCCCATCAGGCCTTCCGATTCTTCTCTGGGCCACTGGGTCCTGGCTGTGCTTGATTCCAATGGAGTAAGGCTCTTGGATTCACTGCCGGCTGTGGAACACAAAAGAGCTGCCACAGAGAAGATCGGGACACTATTTCGCGGGAGGTCTACCCTGACGGGACCCATCACGGAGGTCCCTGTACCACGAGCATCAAGTGCGAATTCTGGCATTGCTATCTTTTGGAGCGCTGTCTATGTCATCGGGCTGTCCTATGGGGTCAAAATACATCTGCCAGAGACCTTCGATCCCGCACCTTGGAGAATCGCCATGGCCTCATTTCTGAGAGCAACTGCAGGACAGAGTTACAACATTCCCAGGGCCCATGTCACCGAATCGCTTACTGTCACCCTGGACGACAGACAAATAGTACAAAGCCTGCTATCATCCTTTAGCACTGGTACCGAGACTTTGACGATCAATCCAGATTCTTTTATAGAGGATCTCCGCCAGCAGATATCTTTGACAGAGCAGGCAAAGAAGGACGTAAACATGAAAAAGGCTGGGGAGTTGCGTTCTATCCGCATGTTTCTGGGTGGCCTGATGGAAGCTACCGCAAAGGAGGAAGCCCTGCTGGAAATGAAGGAGAAAGACTACCAAGTTTGTGTCGAAAGGATTAATGAAATTGAGAATTCTTGGGGAGAAGATCAGATGGCTCGTCTCGCACACGAACATGTACGGCAGGTACAAGCACGCAAGGGAGTCAGGAAAGATATGGCCGTTAAGACAAGCAAAGTCGTCAAAGACCTCGATCATGGTATCAAAGAGCTCGAAATTACTTGAAGCTTCGCTTCTGTGGGAAGTTTTGATATGGAAGCAGGTGGAACGCGAGAAAGAGAGTCGGCTGGCAATACTCTATGGCGGCAGCAGCAGCTCTTCCTCAATTGAGAATTTTTCTGAATAGCCGTAACATGCAGCAAAGACCGCAACTCTCGTGATTACCTGGGGGTCTGAAAATTAAGCCCCAGCAGCAGGGAGATAGACTGGAGTGTTCTGTTTTCATCGAAGAAGCTATTCCCAACACGTTTCTTGTGGGTGGATTGCCGCCATCCGCCTGTTTTTGGGAGTTCAAAGAGGGCCCGGAAGGCCCAGAATCCCCAAGCCCTGGGGGCCCAAGGGGAGGTTGGTAGAGGTGACTCGCTACTCCGAGAGGTTTGTTTGCGTGACATCGGTGGCTATGGAAATTTCAGGCGAGGTTGGGCAAGAAGAAAATCAGCTTCCCCTGCCCAAAATGCAACCAATCTGCCATCAAGGGGGTCAACAGTTTGGAGCTCCTGCATGAAGGAGGGACAGAACAGGGATTTCTGAAAGCAGCTTAGAGGTTTCGCAGGGGTTTAGAGCTCTTGGATGAAGGAGGGTCAAAACAGGGATTTCTGAAAGCAGCTTAAAGGTCTCGCAGGGGCTCGGAGCTCTTGCATGAAGGAGGGTCAAAACAGGGATTTCTGAATTTGGAAGGAGTACAGTGTATCCTATTATTGTTTGATTGGGATATGATATGATAAAGTCGTCCTGGGTCAAGAGAAGGGCCTGACGACACATCTGACGATGGTTTCCCGGCCGCAAAAAGTGGGGGCTACACTCATATCGAGGGACAAATAGTGGAGGCATGCCCATGCAACCTGGTTCAGGATTACAGCTCAAAAGAGCTCCCTTCTCATCTCTCCAGTAGTGCTATAAGTTGTGATGCCTCCTACCTCCTCGGCGAAGCGCCACCACCTTCTCTCCCTCTCGATTTACCCGTATCTCATCGTTTAAGCACCCGCTCCAGCCAAGGAAAAATAGCAGCTCGAAATGAACAACATCCTCTTGCAGGAAGACTCTATCGAATGGCGTGGTTTGTATATGTTTGCATTTGCATCGGCTCAGCTATTGACAGGACTCCACGTCCTTGCCATGGAACTCGTTAGGCGCGAGAGACGCAGAATCTCAGTGGGCCAAAGAGGACCCTGTCTGGCAGACTCCGTTGCCTTCTCCTATTTTTATTTGTTCGGGCGTATAGTGGCAGTCTTTCCTAGTGTTGTGCTCCTGTTTCTTGCATTGGGATCCTTCAAACCAGTCCTCGAAGTATACATTATACACTTCGGGCTTTACTCCACTCTATCGGGCGAGGTGTGTTGCTTCACCGGAAGAGATTTGACAATTTAACTGATTCTCTCAGCGGCTTCTCTGGACCCGTACGTGGAACGATAGAGGGGAATGGGAGATCGCTGCAATCATCTATGACACAGTGGTTCTTGGCCTCCTCGGTGGAACGGTCCCACTAGCCCTGCGGAGTCCAACTGTGGCCAAGGTCCTTGTCTTGCTCACGATTTTCAGCTGTCGGATGTGGTCCGCATGGGAGTGTTTTGCACTTTTGCGGGAGTGTCGAAAGAAAATTCAGTGTTCGCCTGTGGACAACCGGTGGCTGCGATTCTGGCTTGTCTTCACGCTGGTGGTCAACCTCCTGCTACTCCTGGTTGTATGGTTCACCTTGCCCATCAACCATCACGGCTGGTTCTCACTGGTAAGAATGCTGTGTGATCTACGGAAGATCAAGGCTAATAGTGCAGGTTGCGTACTTTTTATGCGTTCCCGTCGAAGCAAACATGTACCTTCGCCAGATCTGGACCCTCTACCTTCGCCCGATCTGGATCCGTACACGACGTCGGGATGAGTCTCTGGAAGAGACTGGCCGGTCAGAGTTGCGGACATCCCTTCAGAGCACAGTATTTTCCTAGCTTGGAATCGTCAACCCAACATGGATTTTTAATAGAACCGGGACTTCTACTTTAGCACAGAACTACATTGCAGTTTTGCTACATTGTCTGAATTCTGCGTTCTGTGCTGCGGGTGCTTCTGTCAGTGCCACTGGCTTCGGGTGTTTTGTGCCGCGCTTGCTTCGGCTGCTAGTTTGTAACTCAGGAACTGGTCACAAGTACCCTGCGGAAAGAGAATTCATATATTTCACAGCGAGCAACCCTCTCCATCTGCACCGAGCATTCTCATTTGCAAGTTTCTTTGAATTTGACAGTCATGTCCTGCGAAGAGTCCACAGAATTGCACCAAAATGGCGTCTGTATCATTCTTTTTGACTGCGGCGCTAGAGTCGCTTTCGAACTCTTGGATTCAAAGCTACCGTCAACATGGTCCTGGGTCATCAATGATCCGATATCGCCTGTAAAAAACCTAGTCTTGGAGAGTGGTCCACCTCCTTGCCCCCATAAGAAATCATTCTTCCAGAGCTTTCCCCAGTGGTGTATAAGTCGAGAGAAACGTCCAGAGACACCACGTTGGCTCACAATGAAAACTACCCCGGACAGGAAGAATTTGTCTTTGCCGCTGCATCGATCTGCAATGAAGATAGAACAGCCACGGAAAACCCCTACCATGACTCAAGCCGGCTGTTCGCCATCATCGAACTCACTGAATGATCCGACGAAAAAGCCTGGCGCCTCAGTTGAGCACTTCCAGTGTCCCTCGGCGTTTTATGACCGATCTGGATTGCCATCTCTCCCATCATTGGACTACAGCTTCCACTCGGCGGGATTCGACAGGGCTGCGTTTACCCCTTATAGCACAGCCGCATCCCACCAGTCCACGGGTGCACTATTGGAGCATCAAATCCTACCCCATGCGGTTTACTCGACCTGGCAGCCACTTCTGAATCCTGGTTTATATGGCGTCGATGCTATGCATGGAAACAATTATCATACCTTCCTAGGGAGCACGGGCTCAAACGTATCCACTCTCGAGGCGGCAAAACAGCAGACGACGCCGGCCTCAAATTGCGTAGCCCACAAGAAAGAAAAGCCGCGAACGGAGAGTTTAGCGTATCATAAAGCGGCTGCGAAGAAGCGCTCGAGAGACCTTCATGAAGTGTCAGGCTCGACATATGAAGCAGGGATCAGCAAGAAGTCTAGAGATGTAAGTTTGTTCAACACGAGATATTGTACTCGCTGACCACCATATTGCAAGCCGCGTCTCCCCGTTCTCAAACCCCGACCAGAGCAGTAAAGCAGGTTAAAAGGTACCAGAATTCTGGACTCGATGTGGTGATAGCAATGAAAAAAGCTTGTACTTTCCTAGGACTGGTTCTTGTAATGCTATCAATCTTCTTGCCTGGTATGTGAGGCGCATACGAATCTGTTGGAAGCCAGACCACGCTAATAGGCAAATGGAGACATTGGGATGCTACAAAGGTACTGCTGTCAATTTATACTTAATATTGCTCACGACCAGTCTTGGCACGTCTCGTACAGCGAGGACGATAACATCTACTCTTGAGAGATATTCTGGACAATCTGGGTACTGAGACATTTCTACAGCTTTTAATTACAAGGGGGTGGGCTGTGGTACGGGACAAGGAGTCAGATCAAAATCTCAAAGGATTTTCTCGCTTAGGAATCGTTTTGTTATCAATGTCGGTATCTTTATCTGGTATTGGGTTTTATCAGTGGAAACTGTCAAGATTGAACCCAGCCAATTAAATTTCGAATCATAAAATTGGAACAGGTCCAATACATCATCGACCCAGGTCTAACGTGGCTGCACCAGATAGCTTCGTCGCTGGTGCAGAGAATTCTTCCCGCTTGAGGTTTCGGGATTCGGAGATCGGAGGAATGAATTCGAACTATGAATTCTCTTCTCCACTCTTGTTGTAAGCCTCTCCCCGTTTCACGGGAGAAAACTTATACCCAGGCAGTGATCTTCCCTTCTTTGAATTCCTGGATTTCCCGACAAGCCGCAATCGACATTTACTTGGCAGAATGTCTAGTGATTGGGAAGAGACTGTGAGCGGAGACGAAGACGACGAAGACGAATGCGACAAGAAAGAGAGACAATTCCGAACAACGCTCTTCAACTACATCGACAACATCGAAGCGGCAGGATCTCTGGCAACTAGCGGTGTTATTTATAAATATCCGAACCCCGGAATCTGTGTGGATGGAGGCGAGCTTACACGGCTGCCTCTGTCCGCAGAAGACGTTAGAACTCTCACTGATCGGAGTAGTAAGGCACCCTTCTCCAAGAATATAGAACCCTCGATGGGTGAGACAGTAAGAAAGATATGCGAAATTAGTGCAGAGAACATCAACTTTCAGAACCCCCGATGGTCCGACTTTGTTACTGCAGGAACAGGACAATTCGGTGAGATACTCCCTTTTGGTCCCTTCTCTCGATAACCTTACCCGGTGGCTTTCCCAACTCTACATGATCCGCCGAGCTATTGAGTTACGACCTTTTCTCGAACAGTTGTGGGAGAATCAGCATCAGGAATGGGAGAGCCTTGTCCGGAAAGGCAAGAAGAAGCGGTCAGACATTCCATTATACCTTCGAGAGGAGAGCGAGATCAGGGCCACGGACTGGCAGGTCATTATTCTGTTCGAGACTGTGCTCCGTGTCTTTGAAGATGCTCTTCTTCGTCTCGAAGGCGACGGCAAGATTCGGACTCGAAAAGGTGGCCGCGAAGAGGCATACGGGACAGTGTGGCATGTGATCATTGCCTACGAATTTCTTCTCTCGAGAATGGAGGAATGGAAGGCAACCGCTGAACGATATCCTGATCCGGAGCACTAAATGGAAAGTACCTCGGCTGCAATGTTCTCGCCCGTATGACGAGCGACAATCTCTGGAATCCCCAGAACGAGCTTTTGCGGGAGATCGTCTTTACCGAGAAAAAAACAAACAATGCCAGTAAATGAAAAGCGGTTTCGAGACCTCCACCCGTCAAAGGAAATATTGATCTTGCCTCGCACATTACGCAACAAGCCAACCATGTACCCCTTATTGCTATTGTAGATCTCGAGAATGCGTCGCCGTACTGTCTGGTGAGAGAGATGTGCCTGAGTGATGGAAACGAGCGGGTTAAGATATTCGATCATCTCTCGAAAGCGTTCATTCTCGGCTTGGCGGAATGAGATTTGGGCATCAACAATCCACGACACCAACAACTGCTGAAACCGAGTTCGTTGAAAATTGTCGACAAGACTATTCGCAATTCTTTGTTCTCGAGGGTCGTGCGCATCAAGTTTGAGGTAAGTGGCGATACTTGTTGACGGAGTCTTCTCCTTGACCTTGACAGGAGGCTCCCGCTTGCCAGTGGGATCCCAGGTCTCGTGCTCTCTAAATAGGTGCTTCTCGGCATTCTGCGTCCCTGTTGAGGATGTATTATGTGGCGGACTTTTCCTCTTCTTGACGCAAAACCGACAAACCCAGCGGCGATTATTATCGTCCCCAACAGACTGGATATCATAGCCATACTCCCATATCCACGAGACTGTCTTGTTCACACGTTGAGATTTCGTATATCCTGGGAAATGATTCCAAGGAAATTCATCCCAATTGTCTTCAGTCGATCCTGAAGAAGGCAAAGACATGGTCTCAGCAGATTGTTTGTTGGTTTGGTCGTCTTGTGTCATCTCGACCTGAATTTTCGAGCGCGTCGCGACGCGTTTATTATTATTATATCTGCTGAAAAGACCTGGTAACCAATAGATTGCAGGCTGGCGCTATCTTAAGTCCGAAAACGAGGCAATCTCCGATATTGTCCATCCATCCATTCCATCGAGAGTTCTGGTGGATGGATGGATTACTTAATCGGGTGCCTGATGGAGTGGATGATCAGCAATTTGGCAACTTTCAGATCTACTTCGAGCAGCAAACAGCTACTCCGGGCCAGCAGGAGCCGCAGCCACATACGTACCACATCGGCTCGTTTCTTCCCCCGCAGATATTTCGCAGGAACCCCCTCCCCCCGACTCGGACGCTGTATCTGTCTGAGAACCGAACGATCGAACCCCCCTCACCGCGGCTACTGGCAGTCCACTGCGCCATCGCGCACATCCTTCATCTCTCGGCAGCGGGGCCGTACATCGATCGGATACTCCAGGATGCCGAGGAGCACTGCATAAGGGCTGATGGCTCGACCGAGCTTGGCCGTCTCGTGACCCTTGGGTTGAATCAATGGGCCGGTGGGGTTACAAGTACGGGCCCTTAGCGGGGTGGTCTAGCGCCGAGAATGCGGCCCCGCAGATTCTCCACGTGTAAGTTGGCTACGGGGAGGCGGAAGACGAAGGCAAGGTCCAAGGTTCGCGACGCGCAAGTGACAGGGTCCAGCAACACGCTCCGTTGGTGAGAAAACGAGCGGGTCAGGGCCAGCCAGAATTGGCAGCCAGGACGGCAAAACATGAACTTGCTCTGTTAGCTTCGGATTCATACCACTAACCATACTCTAGGACTAGGGAAGGAATTGACCTACCTACAATTCGCGCAACCGCCTTCAAACTCCGCAGCCGATATGAAATATGTTTTCTCCACGGCTAGGAAGAGAGGGCTCACCAATGGGACACAATACGGTATCATAATTGGATCCGATGGCTAAAGCGCGGTGGTGCCTTGCCGCCAAGCCAAGAAGCTCTGTCCAGGAGGTATGACCAAGGACCAGTGAAAGCGGCTGTCGTGTGTCTGCATTTGTCGCGTGGTTGGGTCCTTCAGCTTTCACTAAAAGCTCGGCGACGAAGGACTCATAAGTCTCGCCTCCGAGAGGTCCCTCCAGAATTTGCACATATGGCTTAGCCTCAAGGCAGTCATAAGCGGCGTTCCACAGTCTCTCAGACGTGGAAAGGGCAGATGTCGGGTTTTCTGTGGATTCGGTCGGCGGTAGTTCGGGTGCGGATTCGGTCACAGGCAGAGCGGGGGGGGGGGAGGCTTGGGATTAGTGATGCATTTTTCTGTACACGTACGTACGTACGTACTGTATTTTGGGTAGCTGTACGTACGTACAACTTTTCTGTACGTACAAAATTGTACCATACAAATTTCCTCCTTCCTTTTTAGGCAATAGTTGAGTACGAGCATTCATACGGTCCTGGTCTCCTGTCACTCTAGTCTCCAACCACTGATTCCACTTCAGTACCAACCCCCAATATATCACCTGTCGACTGTAAGACACCTTCCCACTCGAAATCTCCATTGGCAGAGGCCATCACACCATCCATCCAGACCTTCTTGCCCTGCGCATTCACAAACAACTCCAGGTACGAATCTTCAAGTTCCAGCCAGTCCTTCTCCTCAAGATCCGCCCAGCGCTTTTTATGCGCGTACTTCTGATCCTTAAGGCGATCTAATACGCGATCATTCATAAAAATGAAGGCCTGCATGTCCGCGTGCATGGGCGTAAGGCGATTTCGAGCTTTCGTGTGTATGAAACTGATAGCAGAGAAACTTCGTTCTGAAGGTACGGAGTTTGCAAGCGTGTTCATTACCTTCACTGCTACTCTAGCCAGAATCGAGCCCTGGTTGAGGAGGCACTGCCACGCCATTGCTGGCCTGAAGCCATCGTCGTATACAGCGCTGTGCTTATTGAATAAGCCGTCTGGGCCGCCTGTACGCATTCGGAAGTGTGTGAATTCGGAGAGGGCACGGTGATACTCGTCGTCATTTTCCAGCTGTTTCTGCAAATATTCTTGTACGCGTGCAAAGACGCTAGGCGGAAGTTTCGAGTTTGGACCTGTTGTATCAGGCCGGAGGGCATCGGCGATCCAATGTATATCGTACGTTTGCTTATCAAGCCTAGCTTTGAATATAGCGTCAATATCGTCCCACGGAATATCAGGGAACTGATCAGCCTCTCTCATCTCAGCCCATTTGCTTTTGATTTGCAGCCAGCGATTTACAACGTGTGCAATTCCCGCCCCATCAGCCTCAGAAGCGTGTTGAAAGTCGTTCACCGGTTTCAGCACAGCGATCGCAGCCTCGAGTTCTAGCCAGAAGCTGCTGTCTTTGATGATCCGAACCGCTTCGGGCAGGAGAACGGGGCAATCTTGAGATCGCAACTCATCCCGTACATCTTTTCGAACAGACCAGTCTCTGGCAGGATCTCGAGAACGGAGGAGGGAGAAGAAAGAATTGTACTGGGAACCCCCGCGTGTAATTATACTGTTCGGAACGAGCAGGTTAGTATATCGATTTCTCAGTCGCAGCTAACAATTCACCGGTACCTTCTGATCAGCGCGCGAGTTACTCCGTTCCACCTTGTGCGCTGGCACATTCTCAATCTTTGTAATTGTAATTTAGACCGTGAGAAGAACACGAGCAGGGTGCTGACGTTGTTAAAGAGATCCTCGAAGAAGGGAAGAAGAAGAATATCTTTAATCAGAAGCTGAAGGCCGTGAGAATCGCACAGAGAGAAGTTGATGTGTGAGAGCTCTGGGAATCCCCCTAGCAGGTCGTGTACAGAGCGCATCGTATTTTCGGTATCCGTACAGATAGAATTGATCCTGGAGAGATCGCCGCCGCACAGTTGCTGCATTTCTCCCCAGATCAGCCGCACCCAGTTCTCTGCCGTGTGCTGTTCGTCTCCCGTGTCAAGTGTTTTCCAGTAGAAGGCCGGGCCGTCTGGTACCTGTACCGAGATATTAACGATCCTGTGGCCCGAGACATTATCGGAGGCGTCAAATATGATGTTGAACCATTCCGAGCTGGTAATACGTTTGAAAACCTCGTCATAGATTTCCTGATAGAACTCGGGAAGAATTCGCGTGATGACGGCACGGCTAGGGGGCTTCCAGCCAGGCTTGATGCGAGTGAAGAAATAACGCCAACGACGGCTCTCGAAGAGGCTGAAGGGGCGACCGCCGGCGATTACAGCAGCGGCGGCATCATAGGCGAAACTGCGGCTCTCGTCCTGAGAGATATGCTGAATTCCGACCTCCGTTATCTTCTTTTGTACAGCTTGAGAATATGAGGGAAGATAGCCGGCGTTATCTCGAGCTTGGCGCTCTTGTCGCTGCGTAGCTTGCCATTTGTCACACGCAGCGAGGTGCTCTTTCGGCCTCCCAACAGAGGTCGCTGCAAACTCCTTCTGGCAGTGACGGCATCTGTATCGCTTGCTTTTCTTGGGGTTCGAGCGGCCGAGGTCGATAAACTGTCGCCAAATGAAGGCAGCGTCAGCTTTGGCAGGGGCCATCTTTTTTGGCGATGCGTTCAATTAGGAGAGAATAGCAGAGTAACGCTGAGTTGTTAAGCCGGCAAAGTTTTGTACAGCTCCGTACTTGTACGGCATGACCCATAAATTACCTGATTTGGAATATAGTGGGCTCAGTCGTACGTACATAGTACATGTACGTACATTTTCTTCCTGTACGTACGTACGTACAACAAGGTGTACAAACTGTACAACATCACTAGACCCAATGCTCCAACCGCTCGATCATTATACGAGGCGTTGTCGAGAATAAGGTATCCAACTTTGTTGTTCGCTATCAGCTCAAACTCGTTCAGCACCTTCATGATAGCTGTAGATATATTATTTCCTGTGTGAGCTATTGTCACATTTGGAAGGCCGAGCACGATTTTCCGAGACTGAAACGTTTCTTCGTCAAGAAAGAAGGCATTTACGGAGAAGAACGAATGCCTATTCCGCGAAGTCCAGCCATCGAACGAAATGTGAACCTGACTGGGGCTCCGTAACATCGTATCAATAACATGCGCCTTGTAGTTGTTGAACTCCTGGATGATTCGAGTGCGAACGGTCTCATGTGTGAGAATGGCAGAAGTCTCCTGAACCAGAGGATTGAGGTATTGGAATATCTTTTGAAGGCTCTTGTGCTCAGGGACACGGAAAGACAAGTTCGCATCAGTGACCCAGTGAACGAGTAGCCTCTGAAATGTGCCCTTGTCGAATCGAAGGACTAGTTCGTCATGAAGGTCATCTCTCTTTCGTTTCTTTGTAACAAATTCGTGGAGACTTGGCTGGTTTGAGGCTAGTTCTGATGTGTATCGCTTAGCTTTTGATGGATTTGGGTGAAAGATGTTATGCCCCTTAGCAAGATGGCTTTCTATATTCCGAGTATTTGAGGATACGTAGGCCTTGGGCTTGTGGGCTTTTTGTCGGATACAATGGCTACAAAGCCACATAGGTGATGAGCCATGCTGATTATCAGCAACTCTGGCTTGAACGTTATAGCCATGACCCCAAAACCACCCAGTAGCTTGCCCAGTGCGTGTCGAGAGGATCCAATAGCTCCGAACAGACTCGGGTACTATGTCCCAATCTTTCGTTGTCGCAGAGCAGCTGGATGATGATAACAGTACTGTGGGAGTCTCTGATTGGCTAGATATTTCTGGAGAGTTGTCAATAACGGATGGATAACCGAAAATGTTGGCTTGGGACGCCATGTTGAGGAGCTGGATCAACTTCGTTCAGTTCTCAAGGAAGATTGTTTTTGGTAGTGTTGGGTGGATTAAGTGTCAGTACCGAAAGGAACAAGTTACCAAGGGGCGCAAATAAGTACCTATACTTTTAGAAAAAGATGGGTCAATGTCTTGGCATCTATCTATATTTTCTCTATCTACCGGAGGTTTAGATAGATAGATAGATGACCCACAAGGGCCTGTGGTTGGTAGATAGATGTAGACCCACATAGATCTACATCTATATTTCGTCTACATCAGTAGATAGATTCGCCAGCCTGATCTGACGTCACTGCATTTAGCCGGACTATCGTCTTTACAATGCCCGGACGTGTAATAGATAGATAGTCCTGAATTGACTTACTTGTGTCCTCCTTTGGAATAAATTGTCGTGTGTTGTGTTCAGTTTGCTTCGCCATGAGGCGCGGGTCGTGTCGGCGGAGGATTTCTGACCTAGTATGGGGAAGGGGGTAGATTATGTCAAATTGTATTTGACTCCGATGTTTAGGATCGTATTAAGTTACGTCAAAGTTTGGTGATCCGCAAACCAATATGGCTTGAAGAATTCAAGCTCTTGTTGGTAAGGCGACCCCAACTCCCCGCCCCCCCCCCTCCTGGCCTAATTAGGAAGGAGCAGATAAGGCCTTATCGGTCTTGGCGGCCAGTCTTACTAAGCTAGCCTGCTCCCGGCTATTATTATGGAAAACCTCCATTATAAGAGGACCTCACACACAACATCCACCCTGGGATTTAGGCCTATTATCATATCACAGGACGGTGCGAGGACAATCCTCCCGTCTCTGATCAGGCCTATATGCACACTCATGCACAGTTCTTTCTACCAAAAAATTCCAATACCACCGACACCAAAAGTTTTGATCTCACCCACCCGAGCGCAACACCATTAGACCCTTGCTTTCCTCTTATCCCCCAGGTGATCAGAATGGTGTTTTTCGTCCCCTACCCATCCCATTAGTTCTACATATTCCAAGATTCCATGAAACTTGCCCCTACCCCTCACTCCATGCATCTGATCAGTCCTCCTTCTTAGCCTCACGGTCGCGGCGTCGCTGATCCCGAGCACTCTTGGCGTCCTGTCAATTGCATCTACCATGTTGAGGGCCATGAGTGCACCTTCAACAAACACAGCGACATTGAAGGTGTACGAGAAGCCGTTCCGTCCATGGCAAACGAGTTCGAAGGCATGCCCCCGTGTGTCATGAACCTTGGCAAGACTTGTCAAGCCTCGACTCCCCTGGATTACGATGAGACTCGGGAGAGAGCGTACTACGAAATCCGTGGGTATCGACCACGACCGAAAGCAGTGGAGGACACACCACTGCAAGCTTGGGAGTAAGAGGTCACTGCAGCGATCAGGCAGGTGTGGGAAGTGACGGAACGCAAGGTTGGTCAGGATGATGGGGACGATAATAGACAGCAACAGCTGCTGAGGGTTGCAGAGGACGAAGCATCAGAAATTTTGGAACGACACGGCAGCACAGCGATCATTGGCTGTGAGATTCGACATCGGGCGTGAGCATACCAAAGACAAAGGCGGTGGTGCGGAAGTATGGGCCGCGATGATTTTCAACTCTACTCACACAATAAACGATTGCTTTCTCAGATCTGATCAGACATCGCAATGTACAATGCCGTAATAATATTGGTACTGATCATGGCATGGTTGTGAAGCTGCAAGGTACCTTACTTCAAAAATTTTAACTCGACCAAACCAACCTTGACTTAATTCCCTTGCTTCGAATCAATATAACAGCGAGTGTAAGCACCGAGTTGCAAAATCAAGGACCCACGACACCCTAAACACGATAAATAATTATCCGATCGTGTACGTCATATCCACAATCCCTCGATCAGTGCAGGGATGTTAGGAGATGTAGTGGTGCGATGTTAGTACATACCTATGCCCTGATCCCAGTCTGAACCTTCCGACTCTTGCCGAGGGCAATGCTGTTGAATAACAGCTGAAAACTTGATTGGTTCTTTACCTTACGTGATCGCACTGAAACATCTACTCCGCATTAGCTCCGTTTTATTTGTGCATCTTCTCTTTCGATTTGGCCCACCCAACTCAACCCGTCTTTATTTTTGTCGCCATCCATCACTGATCCTATCTACATTGCTTCATTACACCTGATAAGGTCCATTCTGCTCTACTCGTGCTACGCTGATGCCCTGGAGTACAAGCCCTACACCATTCGACTTGTAGCTTCGCTAATGGCAGCCTCAAATGGACATGTCGGGAGCATAGGTACGTCCCAGCCTTGGTCTTTCAGAGATTGCCTCTGATCAGTACGAAAACAGTACCTGAACCCATTACTAAATCATATTGTTACTTAGGTTGTAGACATTATGCCTTGCAGCGAGGCATCCTGCCTACCTCCTTCGATTTCTCTACATCCAAATCTTCCGCTCCTCTAGATGCTGCAGTCGTACAACGAGACCCCCATCCAAACCCAAGTCCTAAGCGCGCTGCGATATTCAGCACCAAAAAGCCACAAAACATCCTCGCCCTTTTTATACAAATAAGCGGAGAGATCCCCCAACAGCGGTGTAGGACATGCCGGCAGGGCCACGGACTGTGGGCAGAGTGTGTGGTATCAACCCATGCCGATGTGGACAACACAACACAGGGTGCTTGTGCAAATTGCTATTATAACGGCCTAGGCTCTAAATGCTCGTTTCGAGAAAGTAAGTTGCCGTTTATCATATCTGTTTATCTGATCAACGTTGCTAAATAATAGTTTCAATCTTTATTAGGTCAGGCTCCTCGAATTAGACCATGTCGACAAATGAATCCCCTTCGTCTAACAACTCTTCCTATTCCATTTCCCCCAGACATACTGGAACCAAACGCCCTGGAGGACACGAGTCTAAACATCAAACTTGATCTATTATTAACACAGATTCACAAACTAGATAGACAAGTATTTACATGTCAACTGATACGACTCCACCCCCCACCAGGTTTCGGTGATTGGGTAAAAAATACACTACCGGAGTACGGTTTCCTTGCTGATCTGGATACTGAAGATGTGGATCTTGTTATAAAGCAGCTGAAGTGCGAGATTAATAACTTGGCTGAACGGCTAGGCTTGGTGGTTGCACTTCGCAGGTATTACTCATCAGCACATACAAGTAACATTGTGTTGTCATCACTAGCAGACGATGGAACCAAAAATATTTAAAAGAGCCATTCTGATCAGAAGTACTGTAATATTATAATTAAGATATTCAAGAACTTGGGCCCTCCCTACGCCATGCATGTTTCCGTACTCGTCGGTGTACTCGACTGGTGGAAGAAGATTGACCATAGCCTCGAATCCCAGATTGTCGAGATTGACGAGGCTGCGCTGTGGCGGCCTTGTTCTCCAAACCCTCTGAGTTTTGTGGCCGATCCTGATCTGCGCCTTGAGGGAATAAAGAAACATTGCTCATGTTGTTTGCCTGATCAGGACGGACCATTTCTCGCCCTGTTTACCTCGACCGGGTTAATTAAATTTACTCAGATGTAGCATTGGCCCCTCGTTGTTAAACTCAGCTGGTTGATCACCTCCATTAGGATTCCCTTGATTTGTCGACTCTGGGAAGGAATGCCACCATGATAACCAATTCCTGTCATCCTCAGTTGAAGCAGCTTCCGAAAACTCCCTGATAGTGTCCCGGGATTCTCGTTCCAGTCTTTCCACACCAAATGCAAACTCCTCCGGGACTTTATTATCCAAAAAGTCCTGTCTTCGGGGCTCACTTGCAAGCCAGATAGCGTGCCAAGATGTGGCTCGTGAAAGCTGGACATAAGCGCTCATGAAGTCGCATTTGTCCCATTCTCCGCTATGTTTCTGCCGACCCCGTAGTTGAGCTAGGAGCTTGTTTGTCGTCATTCCTTGGCCCTTCATATCTGTCATTGCAAAGGCCGGAGTGATCAGACAACCTGTCCTGACCACACTAGCACCGGAAGGCACCTCCCTGAGCATCGACGGCGTTATTGTTATCTTAGACCGCGAAATGCAGGCCATTCCAGGTGGCAGACCAGGTATTTCAAGCTGATCAAAAGCTGGAGATTGGATAATCACAGCTAATGGTGGCCCAAGGTGAAGTGTTGTTGAGGCGCCTAGAGGAAATCCAGGAAACTTAGGATCAGGTATAACACAAACTGCCTCTACTTCGGCGCCGTTCACTATACCCAAATACTTGTGAAGGTTCATTGTCAACATCATAGGCATCCCTATGCCAACTGGAAGTAGACTAGGAATCTTAATCTTCGAGTTGTCGCCATGTGCAAGAATAGCTGCAATATCGCTCTGGGACACTTTGCTAGTCCCTTTTGGCCAATCGTGGGATGAGAGGAAGAGGGAGATATGCTTGTTGTGAGCTGCCCCCCATTCAAGTGCAGAAGCAAGGTTTTGAGGCCATCGTTCAACGTTAATAGGCGTTAACATCTTGGCATCCTCTTGACCTAATACCCAAGGTGAAGGTCTGTGAGCACGTTCGCAAAGTTGCTTATAATCGTCTTCAGTCTGTTCTCCTCTGCGAAACCGGTTAAGCAGACCTCGCAACTGTGGGCAGCTGCTAGCCCGAACCTGTTGCCTTAGCATCACAACGTTTCCGCGATCCTTGAATAGATAGAACCCTTTTTGCTGCTTCGCAACTCTGTCCACGTCTGAATTGTTGCGCATATACCGATTGGTCCCAGGTCTGATCAAAACGGAGGTGTCGTTTACCGGGCCAAATTGGTAAAAGTCCCCAGAAAACAGAACAATAGGAATGCCGCCAAATGGCCTTGTGTCTGATCGGAGTGTTCTTAGGCGCAGATCAATGTCGACAAGAGTTGTGCTCCCCAGCATGCTGATCTCATCAATGACCAAGGCAACTTTGTGCTTCCACCTCGCCATATCGTCACCAGAGGCCGTCTGCTTGCCATTCCTTTCCTGGTTTTCGTCGCGCCGCAAACCAACTGCAGAATGAACTGTACGACCCCCAATCTTGGATGCAGCGATAGCTGATGATGCCGTCATCTCTATAGCATACCCTTCACCCTTAATGCGAAATGCATCTTTGAGAGCATGAAGGACCTGCGTTTTGCCCGTACCGCCCTCGCCACCAATATATTGCCGAATTTGCTTCCCAGGCTGACCTGATGGAATCTGGGACTGCTCATCGAGGAATTTCAGAGGAAGATGTAGTGCGAGAGCTTGGTGCTTGTTCAAGGTCCACAACCCTGCCGAAATCTCCCCAGCTTCTCGGTACGACATCGTTCGACCCAGGGTAAGCTGAGTCCTCTGATCAGGGCCAAACCAGCCGTCTCGTCTACTTTCTTCACTTCTTTCACCCTCTGAATGACTTGACCCATGAATATCTGATTCTCGCTGCTCTCTGGATGCGATACTGCTGGCCATTTCTGCTTCAGTCTTTGATTGGGACTTGGCGAACGAGCTGACGTCGCTGGCAGTGATATGCTGAGCCCAGTTGTGAACTCCAAAGTCTTCATTATTAGGCACGTCATAGATGTCAAGCTGACTCTCTAACAAATATGCCTCTGGGTTGTTCGCTAGATGATCAAAGTGATGTAGGGCCTGCTCAGTTGCCGTGTTTAGTTGATTCAGGTTGTTGATACCCAGGGACGCGGCGTCGCCGATATGCCTTTCTACGGCAGATACTGCCATAGCGAGATTCTCGGGGCTCTGATCAGCCCAACCATTGTGTGAATTGCTATTCCCAGGATTGCCAGATGTGACGTCGATATAATCTGGTTCGTCGAGGTTCTCCTTTTCTCTGATCTGCCTGTCCTGGGCTGCATCCTCTTTGCTGAACCGAAGCGAGTTGATATTAACAACAACTTGTTGCAGTGGAGGGCTGAGAGTCTCGGCGAAGGTATCCCAAAGTTCATCTAGATCAACTCCATGTTGACTCATAAAATCTTGCCATGGAACAAAAAGACCAAGTTTGGTGACAGCCGGTCTATCGATCCCTTTGTTAGTACTTAGTATCCGGTTTGTAGCGATCAATGTAACCGTAATAAAAAGTATTCCTAATCTAAAGACTCGTCCGCAATAACGTACCTGCTGATTTCCATGTGACTACTGCTTGGGCTGAATAGTGCAGCAACCCCTGCTAGAGACACAGTGGACAAGGAATGCTCTGATCGCAGCTCTTGTACAAAGGTCCTGACTACCTTATCATCAGTCTCAAATGGGATCTGCCTGTCCCCCCTCGGAATCTGTCGCGACCTCAGCTTGACAACCTTCACAGCCATAGCATACTCGTAAAGCGAAAAGTCCCTCAACAGCGGACCTCGGTGCTCATAGGCATCTACAGTTGATAAGTACCGCCCATTTGCACCAATAGTAACACGATCTGCGCTGCTAACGTCATTGCCTTCACCCACGGACATGTCCCGCAGATAGGGCCACCTACTAAGAAGTTGCCAAAACAGTACATTCAAGTTCAAATACGACCAGTCTTCGTCCTGAACATCACAATATTCAGTTGGTAGACTGAGCAAGGAACTACATACCTCAACAGCAGAAACTTCAATCTCGCTCTGAACACGATTCGCCAACTGCATCCAGAACCGTCTTGATATCTCTGGTGGTGAGTTATTGGCGTCAGCGCTAATCCGTGGCAGCTGTCTATCCTGATCAGCGGTGTGCTTCTGTAAGGCTAGTACAGCAGTAACACCAGCCCCGATAGGAAGGCGAGCTTTCGTCGCGTAGTACATAATATACTGCGATAGTGCGAACGCACGAGACCGTGTAAAGATAAAATCGATATCGTGGTTGTGCCGCAAACCCATAACGTAGGTGGACAGTCAGCCGGTCAGGACACATGCCCGGTCAGTTTTGCTAACTCTGCTAACTTTTGCCAACCCTAGCACCCACCTGAGGCCAACATATCAATAAAAATTGGCACCAATTGGTGCCAACTGGTCCCAATTGCTTATTTTTAATTGATTTGGTCAATTTAGAGTGGTTTGGGTGGCTGCAGTGCCAGTCTGAAGTGGCTGACTTTTGGTGGGAAAATCGCGTTCCCCACCAAAATGGAGCATTTCAACCATGCAGAATCAACCTCAATCTACACCAGCCAAATCAACTATTTTGGCGGTCCGACGCGGACCGCTTAAGAATGTACTATTATACACTCTGAATCTGACTGACTAGACTCTTCTGCATCTTTCTCACAAGTTCTTGCGTTATGCCCAGTCTCGCCGCAGTTGCCACATCGTCGTTTGCTCGGTCCGCCGCGGTCCGCCTCCTCAGCACCACCAGCCATTTCACCAGCCGGCCGCTTCCCCTTTTGTTTTTCTTCAATTATCACCTGAGATTCCTCAATACTAAGTGCCCCTCCAAGCTGGACCCGACTTCTTTTGGCCCTCCGGCGCTTGGCGAGCCCAATATTAGCCTTCTCAAGGGTACGGACCCGATCATTCAAAAGAGTAATCTGATGCGCCATTGCTTGTGCACCCTTTGTAAACTTCTCAATTGCCTGGATAATTGGTGTAGGGGAGCTGCCCTGATGGGCTGAGATCTTGCCCTTGATAAAACTTGATTGCTGGACAGTCTGGTGGGCATTGGAGGGTGTTTGTGATTCCCATTTCGATGGTGACACAGGGAGGGATTGTACTGGAGTTTGTAGGCGGACATCCAGCTTGGAAATGACAGAATCTGGGTTCCATGGAGAAATACCAGCCCCTCTGAACCCAGCTTTCATGTTTTCTTCCGTAAAGACCTTGTCGTGGGCTGCCTTAAACGCAATGAAGAACTCGGACTTGGTGATGTGGTTGATCGAGGCCTGGATGAAGAGGTTGATCTCATCGCCGTATGCACGCTTCAATAGCGAAAATAATGCAACGTCCAATGGCTGGAGTAGATGAGATGAATGTGGTGGCATGCTAATAGGGATAATGTTGTTTTCCTTGCAGTACTGTTCGAACTCTGCTGATACATGGCTCTCGTGTCCATCCAGGATGAGCATCCGGTATTTGCCCATTGTTCGCTTAATTGTGTGCTTATTAAAGTGCTGAATCCATTCTAGACCAGTCTTGTTATCCGTCCATCCATTTGGAGTAGGCTTGATTACCCAATCGGCAGGAAAACCCGACTCTGTGGTCCAGTTTGCAAGGTGGTAGGCGCCTTGGACAATGACGAATGGCGGGATACACCAGCCCTTTGCATTGATGCATTCAATAGCTGTTGCCCATTCACGGTTTCCAGGCTGTATAGATTTAGCCTTTCCATGCCGATCAGAGCGTGTAACAACCAGGGTTGAGGTTATCTGGCCCATCATGAAGCCAGTTTCGTCGAAGTTGTAGAGATCGTCATCTGTGATCCCATACTTGGCCATCATGTTGCGAAGTAGTCGGAACCAGTTTCCAATGACCTCAGGATCTCCGCAGAGGGCCCTCTGGTAGTCGTAAGGCCGAGAGAATCTTGTTTTCAAGCTTGGTTGTGCATCCACAAAGCGTCGTGCCCATCTGGTGCCAACAGGCTTGCCATCACGCGACGCCAGCAGGAGGTTGGCCATATCTTCCACACCAGAAAGCCGCATTGGAAATCCTCGTGCATCTTGCTCAATGATGTATTGAACAAGTGTTTGCTCTTCGACTGGCTCAAGTTTATGCTTCTCGACGCGTGATTCTTCGCGACGGGGTCGGTTGTTCATCCTGTCGTTGAGTGTACTATAAGGGATGTTGAAGATCCGTGCAGCCTGGCGTGCACTTAAGGGTTTCTTTTGATTTTTTTTGGAATTTGTGATTGCTTGAAGGGCTAGAATGATCTTGTCTTCTTTTGAGTAGATTGGCATTGTAGATGTTGAATTCTAGCGTGTTGAATATTTAAGTAGGTAGAGTGATGCGAGACTGACGCGAAAAATGGGAACGCGATCTGCACCAAAAACAAACCCGCCCACCCAAACTTTAAACTTTTAGACTGGCATTGCAACTCCACCACACCTCTAAATTGACCAAATCAATTAAAAATAAGCAATTGGGACCAGTTGGCACCAATTGGTGCCAATTTTTATTGATATGTTGGCCTCAGGTGGGTGCTAGGGTTGGCAAAAGTTAGCAGAGTTAGCAAAACTGACCGGGCATGTGTCCTGACCGGCTGACTGTCCACCTACGTTAGCCATAGTTTGATTAAACTTGTTCACCATAGTATGATTTCGCTTGAGGTGTACAACACCATGCTTATCAACGTAGGTAGTTGGCACAAGAGGCTGTGGGAGCTTGAACCGACAAATGGCCCCGTTTAGCTCTCGTTGTTTGTTCCGCCGTGCGGACTTAGCCTCTGGTTGATCACTACCACCGTTTAACCTTGCTTCGACCTCTTTCGGGACAATGTGCTTGACACAGGTAAAAGTATGTGTGTGGACCTGCCTGCAATATGCACAAAAGTTGGCTTGGTCCTCAAAGTTTTGATCTAGACGTATGTTGTCGTTGATCATGTCCCAGTCGATATCCTGTAGATCGTTCTCCTTGCGCATATTGCGACCCGCATCATAGTCAAGATCTTGTCTGATAAGATTCTCAAGGAAAGACGTCAACTTCAGTCGGAAAGTCTCATCCTCTGATCCTCGAAGCGTCTCTGCGATCAGAGGTATGGAAAAACCCCCATAGAGCCAAATCAGACCATGCATGTGTAAAGAGTGTCTCTCATTTGTCTCAGACAACCCAATATAATGCTTCACGCGGCCAAAGATCGACGGCTCCCCGACACGGACATAGTGACGGAAAAAACACTCCATCTCCCTATGGAAGAATTGTGCTGCACTGACAGGGTCGCTGTTCGCCTGGACTGATGGTTGTAGTCCGTCTAGAACAATGCTATTAAAAAGCTGGGTTGTCTGCCGGTCGAAAAGACGATGGTTGCTGAGCTCAATACGGACAGGGTGGTCGATGTCGTTTGGGTTCACAGTGAACCACACTGCCGGTAATCCAGTCGAGACGCAGAACGATTCGATGCGTACCCTTGACCTCTGTCTAGCTTCCCTGGAAAACGGGTGCTTGCGACCAAAAACAGAAAGCTCTCGCAACAACGATGCCACTTCCCGATCAGTGGTCCAGCCGTTATCCTTCAACTCAGTACGGGCGCGCTCCAGTCGATCCCGGTCCTGTAAAATATCTCTGTGTAAAGTCATTAGACGGCTGTAATCAGTTCTGCGCATTCTTGCTGTACTGATTTGTCGGTTTGTCGAACGTAATAGCATATCAAATGCTAAAAAGGCGAAGGCTGGATGTGTTGCAAAACTTCCACCACTCTGGCGTAAAACAATCGCCAGCCACTGCCGGAGAGTAAGCCGCGGTGGGGTCAACACTACTCCATCCACGGGAACCATAGCCTGTGTTGATTTTGGCCCACCTAAACCACGCGGAAATAATACTGCGAATGTCTTCGCCCAGAAGTCTGGAGCAAAGCTGTCAGCAAAGCGACCGCTTCGACCAACGTTAATAAATGGCTCATAGCCTGTCCCATTCGACTGATCGTTTCCTGAGCTGGCCATTGAATGACCAGCTAAAGCGTCGCAAATGAAATCGAGCCGATCAGCCTCAGGATGGATCCCATCCCCTCCTAGGGGATATAACCCACTCGACATAATATTAGCAGTTACCTCCTCAACCAACCCTTCCAAATTATTACCTCCATCGCTGGACCTGCCTCCAGCACCATGCATACCTGTGCTCTCACTAACGATGTTTTCGACAACCTCATCCAGCATACCTTCCACATCATTATCCAAGCTGTCGTCCTGATCAGCTCTATCTACCCCGGAAGTAACTGGCGCACTGCGAATATCGGAAACGAGAGAATCGTCAATGTGCTCAAGATGAGACCAAACGATGTCAGGGACTGATGTGACTGGGTCAATATCCCATGACGATATCAATGCCTCATCAATCTGCACCTCGCTATACAACGGGTCATTCTGCTTCTTCCAACGCAACGCCTCAATAACTTTGTGCCGTCGGACAGACATAAGCTTGCTGAGGTCAACAGCAGAAGGAACTGCTGGTCCACTCCAACAGACTCGAATTGATTCCATTATTTTGATCAGAGGATGAGGTAGGACTGTAGCAGTAAGACTTTCGACGTCGTTGATAAAAACAGTTATATGCCCTTTCTTGTGTTGACGAAAATGCCACGATGTTCCAGCGGTGGCGGGTCGACAGTACCTTGTAATATACCCATACGGTGTATTCAGACTGATCAGCCTTTCCTCGGCAATAGTAAGATCACTCAGTTCCCTTGGATGTAAATGGGTACATGTGATAAATCGAAGGTCCCCTCCACAGTTGAACGGTGGCTTGCCAGCTTGTATGCTCTGATAGCAGCTAGTACACACAATTCGTCGCCAGGACTTTGATCGGCAGGGAAGCATTGGCGGCAGGCTAGTTTGGTTGAAAAGAACTCCTTAAGTGGTCGTGACATTTCGGCTTCCCATTGCAGCCTCTCCTTATCCTCTGGCGCTGTTTTCACCTGACAAGTCGCACATGTCACAGTACACATTGTCGTCTTGTCGTACATGGCTGTCAAGTATGACTTGACCGTATCTAATTTTAATTGCCGTGGGACCTCGTTGCACCAGTCGTTCCGATCAGATGCATCTTTCTCGTCGTCGAAGTCCTGACGAATTTTCTGTACTAGATTTGCAATAGCTTCAATCCTCGGTTGTATTAGAGGTTCTTGGGCGGATTGAAATAACGTATGCCACTCATCAGATGACATTCGGTCGATATTAGATGCAAGTTGATATGAATGGTGACGGGAGGCGATGGAAAAGGCCTGCCATGATGTTTGTAAACTAGACAACGGCCGGCGGCTATATCTGATGGGGGCATCAGCGGCAGCTGTAGCAGTGCTGTTGTCATATGCAGCTTCCTCAGCTGCAGCTCTGTTTTCTGGAGAGTTACGCCAACTCTGCCCGTTCAACTGGACTCGCCAAGTGTTTGTCAACATCGTGATAACTAAAGAATTGTGCGTAAAACTTCGAAATGGTGTATTGATCAGAGATAACAGTGAAAAATGACATAACTTGCATATGAATAAACAAAGGGTTGCCAATTGGCCGAAACTATTTACCTACTACAAGTGGCTGCCGCAATATCCTAAAATAAATGCTTGGCGTCCTCGAACTGCCGAGTGGAGATAATGACGATCGAGCTGCCGACGAGCTGAACCCGAAACTAGCTGGTTTCTGTTACCCCAGCCGTAAGACCACCTCATGCATATCAAACTGAATCGGCAGCTGCGTTTATCTCGACAGGACGTACTCCCACTGGCCAACCTAAAATAATGCGGAATTCAAATACCACATCGCTGGATTACGCAGATCGCGACTGGTAGAACACATGGATTGATCAGTCGACTTTAAAACTTCCGGACGGTGTCAGACTGACTTTGAAACCTTATGCTTAGCAAGACGGAGTAAAGGAAAACAACAACCGAATCCGAATATTGCAACACGAATGATATCGTTCCAATCTGATCAGGACTGGTTACTTGGCCCTTTCCCACTAACGTTGTCACCCAACATCATCCTATATACTAATACCCAGTCACCAACACAACGGCCTTCAACAACTCATGATCAATGAAGAAATACACAAATCACATTGAATGTGACACCATCAGTATTCACTTATAACAATTCAACGACTACCTACACTGTCCTCACACTTGTTGCTCTTGATCATGGACGTCGTTACCCCATTGCCGAAATACGAGAAGCAAAACGCCCCAGGTGTTCTTGGGTCCAGCTTGGATGTCACGGTGATTGCAGAAATTATGGACGTCGAAACTGTCCTCCCAGACAACCAAGATGTCAACTACGGCAGCTTCTCTGCGACTATTCCGTTCTCCTTCTGCCCTCCGACCTTCATTGATCAACACTATATCCACCTGCTCTATGACAAGAGCCCAGGTGGCATGAATGTGAAGGTCATATGCTATTCCCCGTTTGACAGCGGGATGCCCAAGATCAATAACGAAGATGATCAATGGTTTCAAATAACGGGGTCCTTTATGCCGTACAGCTTTCCAGTACAGCGCGCTTCCCAGATCGGGCTTCCACCTGCGTCCATGCCACTCCTCCTACCTAAGGACAGGATGTTTCAGCCGTAAGTAAATAACCAACCACTCTCTTCCCTCTGATCAGAACTAACTTTAATATAGGATTGCACCTCGGGATGCATCACAACTCGATGAACTCAACGGGCAGGACGTGGAAAATTGCCCCATTCAGTCTCCAATCGCAAGCTTTTGTGGCCCTATCGACAAGACTATGTTCACAATAAAACCATCACCCCACTGGCCGATTGGACAACAAAACGGATACTGCTTTGTTCGCTTGAGCACATACATCCAAACACCAGCTACCGGTGCAAAAAATGCATTCTACTATATGCATCATGTCCTCGTCTTCTTTCCGCTTAGAGATGCTCCCTGGAAATATCGCTGTGCAAGCTGGAGCAAGAACAGTATGTTACATGATAGAGACTGGCTGTATGTCACTGGGCATATAGTTGGTACGCTTAATCCTGCACTCCTTACAACATCACCGCCCAACTACGATCAGATGCCTATTCCAGTCATTATTCCTCATATGTGGCATCACATTGGTAGGGATCAGCTGAACGGGCTTCCTCCACCACAGTCTACTTCAACAGGAAGTGCAGCAAGTGTGACAACTCCATCGTCCCGGCGCATTAAATCGAGACGTTTCGATACGCCGTCTTCATCCCAAACCGCAAACCAACCAGGTACGTTCACTGATCAGCCACTTTTAAGCTTCCCCTAGTATTGACTCTAAGCTAAACTTCCAAATAGTTTCACCTTCGCCAGCGGCGCTATCAACGCCGCAAACACAACGACAAGTAACACCCGGCGCGACGGATAGTATTGGTAACCTACTAGTCTTACACTATGCTAATTTCTTTGAAATTACTTACTAAGAAAGCTAACCTTAATCTGATCGCAGATATACCATCATCACCCACAAATCAACTTGTTGCCGAGTCTTCACAACTCGAGGAGCAACAGGACGACATCTACAACGTATCAAATCCATCATCCCCAACTGCCCGAGCTAGTACTGCAACTATTCAAACTGGAAGGCGATCAAGGAAGGGGAAGGAACGAGCTACTGAGCCGAGTCCTGAACCGGAAAATTCAAAACGGAAGAGACGTTACAAAGAGTAGCTTATGATAACTTGTTTCAGTAATATAGAATAGACTTCGTGAGACAAATACAATCGGGCTCATAGCTCAATCGGTAGAGCGTGAGACTGAGACTCTTAAGGTCGCGGGTTCGAACCCCGCTAAGTCCAACCTTTTTTTGCCCATTCTGCCAAATTCTTCAAGCCCATTTTTGAGCCACTTTAGTGGCGCTCGGGAATTCCTGTTTACAAAAGTCAATCCGCTACGCTAGCCTAATGCAGAAACTGTGGCAGCTCGTCTTGTCATTCCACGCCCTTCCACCATAATTTGTCACTGATTCTAACATGCGAGACGCAAAAAGGAGCAGCCATTCCGCTCTTTTCAGCAACAGACAGGTCGCGTCAAGGACCCTTATTTTCCACACTTTGGCTCTCCCAGTCACTCTCAACATGTCCTCTATCCCCCCGGCTCCCGTCGCAAGCATCCTCGATGCTATCGGCAACACCCCAGTCGTCCGTCTACGCAGAGTAGTTCCCGAAGGACATGCCGAAGTTTACGTTAAACTCGAATTCTTCAACCCGACAGGATCCTACAAAGACCGAATGGCTAAGTCTATGATTGAAGAGGCGGAACGTCGAGGCAAGTTGAAACCAGGCATGACAGTGGTAGAGGCCACGGGTGGCAGCACAGGGACCTCGCTCGCCTTTGTTTGTGCGGCTAAAGGATACAAGTTCCGGGCAGTGTCCTCGAATGCTTATGCGCCCGAGAAACTTCAGACCATGTCGGCGATGGGTGCAACTGTCGACTTGGTCCACAGCCCTTCCGGAAAGGTCACACCTGATTTGATCCCGGCGATGATGCGTCGAGCTGAAGCGGCGGCCGAAGCAGTCGATCATTATCCAACGAATCAATTCCACAATCACGACTCTCTTGTGGGCTATCAGGGAATTGGACATGAATTGGTTCAGCAGTTTCCGGATGGATTCGACGCATTTTGCGGCGCAGTCGGCATTGCAGGAATGTTGATGGGGGTGGCAAAGGTCTTGAAGGCGAAGTGGCCCCAGACACGCATTTTGGCTCTTGAACCGGCCTCTACTGCTGTGATTTCGGGGGGCAGAGCCGGGGCTCACGGGGTTGAGGGTATCGGAATTGGCTTCATCCCGCCATTGCTGGACCGGGAACTGTTTGATGAAGCGCGTGGAATTTCCGAGGACGAAGCTCGTGCGATGTGCCGCCTGTTGGCCAAAGATGAAGGCATTTTGGTCGGTACGTCTACTGGCGTAAATGTCGTGGCCGCTATTGCTCTTGCAAAAGAGCTGGGACCTGGAAAGACGGTGGTCACTGTTGCTTGTGATACCGGTCTTAAGTATCTCAACGGTGATTTATTTGCTGGAACGTAATCCATAAGCGTCGCACACGAGGGAGTGTCGCACGGATCATGACTACGGGGACATTCTAGCCTAGAAATTAACAATAACGCCTTACGTGACAGCCGTGAGTCCGGTCCTAAAGATGGCACCGCCCCGGCCTAGTACCATCTTCCCGTCTCATGTTTTCCCCATCCCGCCAACACCAGCACCAGCACCAATACCAGCGTCGTAGTTTTCGTCCGCCCAGGCAACAGAGACTGCGCCCGCACACGCGCCCACACACCAGTCACCTTTTCCCCCGCCCCGGGCGACTTTATCGCTCCGCTGTCCCCCACAGTCCCCCACATAAATCCCATCGCCACCAGTAGCAGATCGAAGCCCACGTGGCCGGTAACTTCCCGCCCGACCCGTCCGAGTATCTCCAGCAGCACTACAACTTCCAGCAGCACCAAGTAGTCCCCAATACTTCTTCCCGACCCTCCTCGATCATCACACCTACGCACAACATGCGCCTTCCACCATCCCACTGGTCTTCTACCACGACGCCAACCAGATCCGACACTTTTACTAGCAAGCGCACCATAGTACGGTCACGACGGGCCCTCGAGACCCTCGACATAAACACACAGCCGCCACAACACAGTGACACAATGGACATCGTCGAGATCAACGAATGATCACGCAAAACATGCTCACGATACTACAGTACAACGTCAGAAAATCAAAAGACACGGTAATGGCAACGCTCCTCCGCGACCCCGGGATAGACAAGTACGACATTCTCGCCACCCAGGAACCGTGGAGGAACCCATTCAGCGACACGACACACCACAGCTAAGTGTTCGATGCCGAAGCTGCCGGTGCCCTGGGAGGGCTCAAAGCAGCCCTTAGCACCCAGCACAGCTCTGATCGAACGATCATAGTCTGCCTCGACAATATCGCCGCGGCCTCATGTCTCAGAGGCCAGCCTTCCGACTCCTCCCAAGACGTTTTCATCGAGTTACAAGCGCTCGCTGCGTTACACGGCGCCACAAAAGTCCGCTGGGTTCCCGGGCATGCCAACATCCCCGGGCACGAGGGAGCTGACGCTCTCGCGAAGGCCGGAAGTCTCAAGCCGATCCCAACAGGCGCTCTTTCTACGCTAGCCTATCTGCGTCGAGCTGCTAAACAGCGGCCAAAAGACGCGTTCAAGGCATGGTGGGAAGAGTCTGCGCCTGAAAAGTACTAAGCTTTCGAGCTTCCAGCCAGCACGAGATGTCCGCCGGAGCTGACGCTCCCACGGAGCACTCTTCATCACCTCCTCGCTGCTCGATCGCAGCATGGCGATTACGTAGAGCAATATACGAAGGGAAAAGTGGCTCATCCTTCAGCATGCTCTTGAGATGTCAAGTACGTCGGGGGCTTAACGGGCATCTAAAACTGCTGTTGCTCAGGTCGCAGTTTCACTTTATTGGCACTCCGAGTACCGGGAGGGGAGGCTCAAAACATGCCTGTTGGGGTGCAATCTGTCTATTCAAGCGAGCAGGAGTCAGAATCGGAGGCTGGCTCGGTCATAGAAGTCAGAGAGGAAAACATACCCCACCAACCCACCAGGCGGTCGGGCGGCTGGTGAAAAAAACTAGGGTACAATAGAGAAATCTACTTATGATTTATGAAACAAAAAATTCCACGCATTTCTATCAATTTGGCCAAATTCTGTGTAACGTGGTTGATCACCCAGCCGGACAGATCACCTACCCGGACAGTTTTGCCCACTCCACCAACTTTGGACAACCCTAGCACCCATCCAGGGCGCAAAGATTAATAAAAGTTGGCACCAATTGGTGCCAACTAGTCTGAATTCCTTATTTTCAACTGATTTAGATAATTTGGAGTTATGGTGTGGCTGCAGTATTAGTCTGAAAAGTTAAAGTTTTAGTGGGCGGGTTTGTTTTTGGTGCAGATCGCGTCTCTATTTTTCGCGTTAGTTTCGCATCACTCTACCTACTTAAATATTCAACACGCTAGAAATCAACATCCACAATGCCAATCTACTCAAAAGAAGATAAAATCAATCTAGTACTTCAGGCAATTGAGAATTCCAGAAACAATCGAAAAAAACCCTTAAGTGCACGTCAAGCTGCAAAGATTTTCAACGTCCCTCACAGCACAGTATCCGACAGAATGAACAACAGACCAACACGCGAGAAATCACGCGTCAACGACCATAAACTTGAGCCAATCGAAGAACAAGTGCTTGTCCAACATATTATTGAGCAAGATGCACGAGGATTTCCAATGCGACTTTCTAGTGTGGAAGATATGGCCAACCTCCTACTGGCATCGCGTGATGGCAAGCCTGTCGGTAAGCGCTGGGTTCGACGCTTTGTGGATGCACAACCAGCCTTGAAGACCAAGTTTAATCGACCTTATGACTATCAGAGGGCCCTCTGCGAAGATCCGGAGGTCATTAGGAACTATTTCCGGCTGCTCCGCAATATGATGGCTAAGTATGGGGCCTAGACGACAACCTGTATAACTTTGACGAGACAGGTTTCATGATGGGCATGTTAACTTTGTCAATGGTTATTACACGTGCCGATAGACATGGAAAGGCTAAATCTGTGCAACCTGGTAACTGGGAATGGGCCACAGTTATCAAATGTATCAATATTAAGGGCTGGTGTATCCTGCCGTTCGTGATTGTCCAAGGCGCCTACCACCTTGCCAACTGGACAACAGAGTCAGGCTTCCCACCAAGCTGGGTCATCAAGCCTACTCCAAATGGGTAGACGGATAATAAGACGGGTCTAGAATGGATTCAGCACTTCGACAAGCACACCAAACCACGGACAAAGGGCAGATACCGAATGCTCATCCTGGATGGACACGAGAGCCATGTATCAGCGGAGTTTGAGAACTACTGCAAGACAAACGACATTATCCCTATCAGCATGCCTCCACATTCATCTCATTTACTCCAGCCATTAGATGTTGCATTATACTCGCCATTGAAGCATGCATACGGCAATAAGATCAACCTCTTCATCCGGGCCTCCATCAACCACATCACCAAACCCGAGTTCTTTATCGCGTTCAAGACAGCCCACAACAAGGTTTTCACGAAAGATAACATAATATCTAGGTTTAGAGGAGCCGGGATTTCTCCATGGGACCCAGATTCTGTGATTTCCAAGCTAGATGTCCGCCTACAAACCCCATTACAATCCCTCCCCGGATCCCCATTAAAGTGGGAGTCACAGACACCTTCTAATGCTCAACAAACTGTCCAGCAATCAAGTTTTATTAAGGGAAAGATCTCGGCCCATCAGGGAAGCTCCCCCACACCAATTATCTCGGCAGTTGATCAGCTGGCAAAGGGTTTACAAGCAATGGCACATGAGATCACGATTTTGAAGGATCGGGTCCGTACACTTAAGGATGCTAATCTAGCACTCGCTAAACGCCGGAGGGCTAAAAGAACCCGAGTACAGCTTGGAGGGGCACTTAGTATTGAGGATTCCCAAGCAATAATTGAGGAAAAACAGAAGGGGAAGCGGCCAGCTGGTGAAATCAGTGGCGATGCAGAGGATGATGATGATGATGATGATATTGTTTAACGCCGGGGTCACGCCGCGCAGCGGCGTGAGCAGACCTTGGTCTCAGAGGGTACAAGGCGTACCAAGCCAGGCAAAGAGCTTTGGATCTATATACAGTCCCTTCTTTTTATAGCCATCAGACCAACCCGTTTGGTAACTTACGTCCAGTGACGCTGGGCCCAAGCCGTTCCAAATCACCCGCCCGCCGCCAGTTGCAGGGTACGTAATACAAAAACTCCAATACCCATAGGGTAGGGATCAAGAGCAGAGCTCAGCAGTCATAGCTGTAGCCTGTGGCGAGTGGTCGCCAGGCGAGTCGAGTGCCGTGGCACGTAGTGAGTGAATATAGTTAGTCGCAAAAACAAGAAGCCAAGAAATCAAAAACCAAGCAAACCAAGTCCTCTCGCCACCCGCAACAAATCAAATCACACCCCCTAATCCCCCTCCCCTTGTAGCGTGAGAGTCCCGGTGGCTCCAAGGAAGTCCTTAAACGCCGTAGGGGTCTCTATAAGATCCGCCAGGTAGCGGTGCTTCTCAGTGGGTGTGTCCGGGTAGCGTCGCTCCCGGTCCCCTGGCCAAGGCCATTCGTCAAAGGTGCGTCGTGCTGTTGTCTTTCGGCAGAACACTATGTGTTCGGGGGTTTTCGCTCGGCGGCAGGCTGAGCAGTCGAGCTCGGCATCATCGTGTGGCGATGCAGAGGAGGCGGTCCGCGGCGGACCGAGCAAACGACGGTATGGCAACTGCGGCAAGACTGGGCATTATGCAACAACTTGTCAGAAAGATGTAGAAGGGTCTAGTCAGTCAGATTCTGAGTGTATAATAGTACATTTTTAAGCGGTCCGCGGCGGACCGCCCAAATAGTTGGCCTGGCTGGTATAGATTGAGGTTGATCCTGCATGGCTAAAATGCTCCATTTTGGTGGGGAAGCTGATTTTCCCACCAAAAGTCGGCCGCTTCAGACTGGCACTGCAGCCACCCCAACCACTCTAAATTAAGGGAATCAATTGAAAAAAAGTAATCAGAAGCAGTTGGCACCAATTGGTGCCAACTTTTATTAATCTTTGCGCCCTGGATGGGTGCTAGGGTTGTCCAAAGTTGGTGGAGTGGGCAAAACTGTCCGGGTAGGTGATCTGTCCGGCTGGGTGATCAACCACGTTAAGTGAAGTTGTTGATTTTTGGTGGAACTTTCTTTTATTTTGCGTGGCGAAAGAGGGATTGTGGATGGTACTCCAGATCCAGGATGGATGGATCTCCATGCGCGACAGAGGGATTCTGGTCTAATGAAAAGAATACACTGCTGCGAGTTTCAGTCACCACCTCAGCCGAGTCCAGACTAGGTGGCATCTAGTTCATGGGCAACAGCGGTTCCGGGCGCAACTGAGGTCTTGCATGAATAACGGACAAACATGGAGCTTATGCAACGCTACCCGAAGGACTGTATCGCCTTGGGTTCTCGGTAAGAAGCTCAGAGGGAGATATCACCACGGCCGTATTAAACCCCTCCTGGAGTCAGAGTAATTCATTCATACCCATTAGAGCTAATTTATCCATCCGTCATAGCCTTAAACGACCCGGTTGCGGATCCCGGATTTACCACGGGAGGACCTCACCCCGCTTGGCCAAAAAGTGATTCACCTCGTCGTCCCTATCACCCCTCACAATCTCCGTTAACCCCTGGGCACTCGTCTCCGAAGACTCTGCCCCTCGGTCAATCTTGCTCTGCTTATCCTCCCCGGTCAAGTTGGTGACCACAAACCCAGGGCAAAACGACCAGACCTTCGCTGGGTGCTCCCATTCCTTGAACTTATAGGCCTGAATTCCGGTAACCATGTTCAGCGCCGCTTTACTGACGCGGTACGTCTCTCCCGTAACCTGTGTATATGGGGACGAGTGATCGTTCCGTACCGTGATGGAGCCGAGGACCGAGGAGACGTTGAGGATCCGAGGATCGCGGGACTTCCGCAGCAGATGCTCCAGGGCCTGGGTCAGGAGCATGGTGCCGAAGACGTTGGTGTCGAAGACGGTGTGGAAATTCTCTCGCGAGACCTCTTCCTTGCCTGAAATGCCGGCGTTATTGACGAGTACGTCGAGGACGCCAAAGTCAGACTCTAGTTTCTGCGCGGCAGCCTTGATGGATTCGTCGGAGGTGATATCGAGCTCAAGGAAGCTGAGTGTGCCGGCAGGCTTACGTGCCTGGATCTCGTTGAGAGCTGCAAGGCCCTTGACGCTAGAACGAGCACCCATGATGATGTGGTTGTCTGGCGAGTCATTGGCGAGGGCGTAGGAGGTGTCATAGCCAATGCCGGAGTTGGCGCCTAGGAAAGCTAAGAGTAAGCCAACAGAAAATTGACACTTGACGAAAGTGATACTGACCAGTGATGAGAATGATTCTCTTGTTGGGTGCCATGATAATGTAATTGGGTGCTGATTCGGGCTGAGCAGAAATTGATGGAGAGAGCAAGTTCGAAGACTGTTGCGGTTGGAATGTGCATTCGGCAACTCAGGGGATGATGCTGTCTGGTTTTATACACTTTTATAGCGAGATAGGAATCCAGTCTCACCATACCACGTGGTTTTGCGTGACTGCGCACCTCTACCTCCCCGTATATTCATGCGAATCCCTACACAGCCCACACTCTTCTTGAGAAAGCTGAAGATTACAAATGTGCATTGTGCTTTGTCATCGATAAATACGTAGTCAAGATGTTAGATCATCTTAGAAAATCCCGGGCATCCCGAGGCAGAAATTGTCAAGGACTCATCATCACGTATTGAGTACGCTGTGCCAAGGCGTCGAACTCGGCCCATAAATTCTGATCCTGATTAGTGGAAACTCCCCTTCGACTGGAAAAAAAGACATGGTGTGACGTCACGCAACTTCTAGCCTCAAGCGAGATAAACCTTCTTCACCCATGCTTCATGTTAAACCCTTCCTTCGGGTCACGATACTTGTGGTGAATCCTACCAGTAGGGTTTGACCTGCGCAAGGAACAGCTTCTATCAAGACAACATTATGAACAAATGAGGCGTGGACGCATGTAGAAGTGTCTTCACTTCTCCTTTTTGTCAGAACAAACAACAAATTACAAGATAGTCTATACCACGGTTGCTGTACTCATTCAGCCGGCAGCCAGCCGACTTGCTCCATAGGCCAGCTCAGCCAGAAACGTTTCGCAAGTGGCATGCAAGCGTAGATTTCTGACATGAGATGTGTAGGCCAATCTTTTACCATCCAGGCACACTCCAATCGCTTGATCAACACCACAAAGTATGAAAAGAGTAGCAGCGCCACTGGGTCAGTGGCCTGTACCAGTTTCAGGTAATGATCCGATACACGATGTAACCAGCTGAAGACTGTGTAAGCCGAGACTTGCGCTGGTTCGTCATGCACCACTGTGTAGCACCTACGCAGAAGCGTGAGAGCTTCCACCAGGCTCTCGCACCGCTCGTCATCCTTCGTGACGTTGATATCTATGAAGGATGCTAAAGCCTCTAGAGCTTCTTGGACGGATGGATCGAGGGCTTTGACTGGAACTTTGTTCAACTCTAAGCCAGAGAGCGGGAATATCGGGTGCAGCTCCTCGTTCTGGACACTTGCGAAGTCGCATGCTTGCTCGATTGACCGAAGTCCGCGAAAAAAGTGTCAGCCAGTGCGATGGGCCATTCTGGTTGAATATAAGCAGCTCTCCTGGGCATGGGCCGAGGGCAAATGTATGCAAGCAAGTTATTGTTGCAAAGAGATAGAGTGCGGCACAGTTTGACTCAGTGACGCGTGAGAGAAGCGGCGAGGCAAGCCTCAGGGCCTCTTCCCAATGCACATTAGCCTTGTCCAACAGGCCGGCAGGCATGTCGCTCTCAAGCTGGTACTTCATGTGACGTAGGTGCAACGCGCCTAGAGTAATGACTGCATGGAGAAGAAACTGGTGTCTAAAAGACAGCCTCGGGACTGTAACGCTCCAGAAGTATTGGGTGGCTTGCTCGTTACTGAAACTCTTAGATGTGACATGGCAAAAATGATGAAACAGCTGAAAATCCCCCACATCTAGACTGGTTGCACAGCACCGGACGGATGCTGCCACACACGCCGTCGAAGCTGGGCTGGAAGCAGTGCTCTGGTTTGTGCCAAGGCTGCACACCAGCGATCGCCTGACGCAGTTGGTGCAAGCCGGCTTTTGCTCATCGCACTGGAGATTTGGACCAAAGAATTAGCTTGAATCATTTTGGAACGCAGGTCGACTCGGCTGCCGGGTTAGGCGTTCGTTACCTTGATCCTCCTTTTTTTGCAGAACGTGCATCCATGACGTGACTTTCTATGGGCCCTTCGGTGGACGACTTTACCACCTTGGTCCGTAGGTGGGGTATTCTCATTCATGGAACTGAGAGCCGCGTGGAACAACTACAGGCTGTAGGTAGAGACAGACGTGTCAAAGAAGAAGTAAGAGGGCTATACGAAGAATACGCTCCTCGCGGGTCCAAGGCCTAGAATAAGTAGTGTTAAAATCAAGTTTGGGCTAAGGATGCAGCAAAACGGGGCTAAGACGGCTTGACCTTGGACCAATCCAATGACGCCGCCAAAGTCCAGGACCCGTTAGGATCCACCACAATTTGGCGAATACGTTGTTATACGTCTTGATACGCGCAATACGCACCCAAGACCGTCCGTGCGCAGGGAACAACCAGATCGGCGAGTCCCCACCCAGGCTATGGATATCTTCCGAATAAGCGTGTCCCTCTTTTTAGCATAGCTAGCTCTTCCAGGTCCACACCTGAGACCCTGAGATTTTCTCAGTTTACGTCTCATTACGCCGAATTAACAAGGGCCGAGTCTTTTCTTCCAGATCGTACCTATTGCGCGCGGCAGGATAAGTGCCGTCGGGCTTTTTCAGAACCCAGAAGCTTCCCCGTTTCGCAACTGGCGAAACCTTCTCGCCGACTCTCGAGCTTAATCTCAAGCTACATGACGTTTTAGGGGTAGAGCGCCTAAGCCCGAGCTGACGGTTGGGAGGGTTCCGCTTAGCGGCGTTTGAGATAAGGAGAGGCTCCACTAGAACGCTCCTCTTCCGTTCTTTCAATGTCTGGGGGGCTGTTACAAGGGCTAGTGTGTGTGTAGGGCTTGTAGTATTTCAACGATAATCTCTAAGGGAGTCTTTAAAGGCTAATGAGTAACTAGGGTCTTCCCTGAAAGCCTCCAGAGTGTGGTTGTCTTATCTAGACCTTTCCTTGCCGGATGCCTGAGGCTCCCGTCTGCTTGGTGGACCTTGTGGGCCCCTGCTGCCTAGAAGGGTGCCCAATATTCCTCGGAACTCTTCCGTGTGACAGTACTAGAATGTCGTCCCGCGCATTGGAGAAAGTTCGCTGCAAATTATTAATCGAGTCGGCGACATTTGGCGGGGTCCGCACCTCACAGCATACCCAAGGTGAATTGCGTCAATGCCCTTAGGGCATCGACTATTTAAACCTCTTTCTTGATACAGAATGAGCTTCCTCTCTCGTCGAACCCCCAAGCTCAAGTCAAGGTGAATTTACACGACACAGCTGCTTCTACCCATAGTACCTTGAGATACATCTGATCGCCCATCTCTGTAGCACAACATCCCTGATCTGAAGCCATGGCAACCCCATCAAAGTCCTTCTTCGCCGTCGTGGCCGGTGTAGGCGCCGGAACAGGTGGTGCAGTAAGTTTCCCACGGCTTTGCGCCTGTCCCAACCTGATAGGTAGAGACATGGCTGCTGACAGGGAACGACAGGTTGCCAAGCGCTTCGCGAAAGCCTACCCGGTGGTCCTGCTCGCCCGTCGGGAGGAGAGCTTCAAGGACCTCGTGACTGAGATTAATGGCAGTGGAGGCAAGGCAATCGGCATCCCCACTGATGCGACAGACGCGACGTCGGTGAAGTCGGCGTTCGACACCATCAAGAAGGAGCTGCCTGACCTGAAGCTGGCTGCCGCTGTGTACAATGTTTCGGCAGGCTTCGGGATCAAGCCATTCCTCGAGTTCAAGCTCGAGGACCTGGACAGCAGCCTCAAGGGCAACGCGTGAGTGAGCCCAGTGGCCTTGTGAGCTCTCATCGCCTCACAGAAACGCACCGGCTGACGAGATGACACGATTCCACGGGCAGTCACGGCCTCTTCCATTTCGCCCAGAACACTCTTCCCTTGCTACTTGAGTCGGTTGACTCGTCGCCGCACCCGCCGTCTTTGATCGTCACCGGCGCGACGGCTAGCATAAGGGGTAGTGCAAACTTCGCAAACTTCGCCGCGGGCAAGTTCGCCGCGAGGGCTATCACACAGTCGCTGGCCCGGGAATATGGCCCTCGCGGCGTCCACGTCGCGCATGCCATCATTGACGGTGGCATCGACATCCCCCGCCTCGCTGAGTACAAACACAAGTTCAACAATGGCGCCCCCGATGGGCTCATCTCGCCTGATTCGGTAAGTGGGAGGCTACCGCGCCGGGCAAGTTGAACGAGATTCGGATTGCTAATATCTCGATTTAGATCGCGGAGGATTACTGGCACCTGCACACGCAGCATCGGTCGGCTTTCACTCAGGAGTTAGACCTGAGGCCGTATGTGGAGAAATTTTAGGGGCTTTGAGGTTCTCCTCACGTTTGGGACGGGCAAAGACGGCCACTTCACACGAGCGAGCGGGGCGCGAGGCGGAGGTGCTCTCGATATAACCAGCGAAAGAGTGTCTCATGTCTGGTATAAAAAAAAAAGTCTGGGCCTATTTGCAATTCCGGATGCTGTCCCTAGCTCGCAGCAACTGGCACCATGATACACACGATCCTTCATAACCCCTGTAGGCTGCGAATATGAGGAGACGGGAGTATACACTCGGCTAGCAGAGTGCGGCCGTACTCACGCACGGCTGTCTTGGTGTGCACCTAAAGTTGTCGAGAGGTGCGACGCGATTGCCGGCGGAGTCGGGTCGGCCTGTGTATGTTGCACAGATATCTTTGTCAACTGAACATTCGATGCCCTGTTCAGGTGGCAGCAGTGGCTCCGGGGTCCCGACATTCTATCCATCGCGTAATATACCGACATGATCACGCCGCGCATCGGACGAGAGGCGGCTATACCTCCAATCCATACCTCCAACTTTGATGGCACAGCCTGCACACTAAGTCTCCTTCCTTCCAGCCCAGCAAGTTCCTTTTCATGCTGCAGGGTCTGCGCGGAGAAGTCGAGCACCTCGTTTCGCGCAACGTGACAGTATGCTTGGAGTGCCTGGCAAGCATCCAATGCAAGCTCAAGTCTGTGGCAATCGAAAACGTGGGCTGAAGTGTCAGGACCTTCTTTGCCTTTCCCATTGCTTTCATCGGTGGCAGGTGAACAAGATGGCAATGAGGACAACGCTTTCCCCCGAGCAGAGCAGTGAGCATCTACGGGCACACGCGTCGCTTTTGGCAAGGGCGACCTTCTCCGACTCTTGCAGTCGAACTTTCTTCCGAACTCGATATGTTGGGCGGATCGTGTCCTGTGGCAGACAGAATCATCTTCCCATTGAGATTCTGGACGCGAGTGCTTGAGCAGGCCGAGCTAGGAACTTGAGGTGGGCACAGGCACCCTGTGAAATCGAGGATGAAACCTCGATGGTAACAGCTCGTTGTGCCTGCATGGCGAGGTGTCTCGGTGATAGAGACTCTCGCCTTCGCCAGTGCAATGCGATTACACCCTGTGCCCGCCAGCTGCAGGCATAGTCGATGGCTATGAGGCTTCCCATCACATGCTCACTGCTTTGCTCATCTGGCCCTGTGTTTTGGATGCGCCAGAAAACAAATACCGGCGGTGAACTTTACGATCATGGATGACGGGATATCGCTCGGCGCACTCGGACTTTTACCGCATTATTTTGCTGACGCTTCTTTTTTTCCTTGTTCAGGAGTACTTCCAGACAGCTGTCACGGGAGTCAAGAAGGCCGAGCTCGTATACGGACCTGGAGGAAGCAGCCGTGGTATCGCCAACGTTGTGTTCCATCACTCCGATGGCGCCAGCAAGGCTTACCAGAAGCTGAATGGTCTCCTCATTGACAACCGGCCCATCCGAGTAAGTCATTGATCTGGTGCGGTATATCTTCCCTCATGCTAATTTAGTATCAAGGTCGAGGTCGTCGTTACCGGTGAACTGGTTCCTGCGCCTCCCACCCTGAGTCAGCGTGTGAGCCAGCCTAAGGCCACGCCCAAATCCGCCGCCGCGGACAAGGCATCCGGAAAGGGGGCGAAGCCTGCTGCTGGTGGTAGAGGTGGTGCTGCCGGCAAGCGCGGTCGTGGTGGTCGCCCGAAGAGCGCCCGACCCACCAAGAAGACGGCTGATGAGCTTGATGCCGAGATGGCGGACTACTTCGACGGCGCCAAGAGCGGCGGCGATGCGTCTGCAACGGCTGCCACCAACGGTGGCGATGCTGCCATGGAGGACGAGGTTTTGTAAACGAGCAGACGAACGGACGGATTGGCGTGCGAACGGAGCGTGACAGTCACAATGCCCAGGAGGAGGACTTGAGGATACCCTGTCAATCGGAAAAGACTTGATTGGCGGGGCGGGCTCCGGCGAACGTAATCGAGAATGGAACTTGGTCACTCTCGCGACTTTTCAGGGCACGGATCAGGCCTGGGCTTTTCACAAATTAAGAGGATCGTCGATACGGACCGGATTGGAGTTGGGCATCACAACGGCGACCAGATTGGACTCTTTCACCGTGCCAGGACGTTTCGATATTTGAACCCCGACGGGCTTTTTTGCGATTACCAACAATCATCGACAACCTTTGTCGCCTTCATAGAGTGTTAATAAGGCGACACTGGGCATCATTCAACGGACTGGTCCAGGTCTCGAAAAGACATGGCGTCTGAATAGATTTGACTGTCGCTGTACCCAAACTTGCGCTGCTGCTGAAGTCGAAAGACTCCTCTCCGGATGATTTAATGTTGCCAACAATGCCCTGAGAGAGAAGATATCTGTAAGTTTAGAAGGAATTCGAAGTTCACAAATTATGCAGGGAAGCATCGGCGAAGGGTGTGACCGCTATGAGTGGAAACCATGGAACCCCGGCGTTTAAATGTGTCGTGCTCTACAGGAGACTGATGTAGAGGGAGCTCCACGGAATCACCACGGCTCACTGGTCACATGTTTGATATGGCCTTTGGTGTGAGTATTGTAGATATGGATAAGATTGAGTCTCTCTAAGCTATAGATGCGATGGATGCTCGTCTTAAGTAGACGGAGCGTGATCACGTGTAAATCTGGGTACGTACCGTAAGGTCCCAGATTTGGCGTGACAAAATGGCTGTCATCGATGTTGCAGGATCATTGAATGAGAAGTATTATGATCTCCGCAGTGATTAATATATGGAAATGTTCGGCTGCGCCTTTGATCGGTCACGCTTCACGCAACTGCGTAAAGTCGTGTTCGACCGGCATTTGCGTATGACTCGTAGGGACTTGTACAGATCTCGTTGTAGGATGATATTATATTGTGTTGATTGGTTCAAAATAGACTATTTGCATTCTCCACGATCCTCTACTTAGACGGAGCCATATGAATTGTCCTAGTAGCATAAGTGACAATGCATGTTGTAGACAATCGCAGCCAATTTCGTTATTTAAGGCTGGCAGTCCGCGAGCAGGATCGATTCTGTCATTGTAACGGCTCGCGGGACAGGTTGACTGGGCAATACAAAGTTACCAAATTCTCTTCAACGGGACCAGCAGAGCATAACGAGGAGAGGGTATCGTGAAGTTTTTCAACTTCGAACTCGGGTGAACGGTTTCCGTGTAGTAAACTCTGCACTGCGCTCCACCATATACGACGGAGGCCGGAACACACCCTGCCACAACTAACCCTGTGTCAGGATCGAGCACTCTGTCGACCACTTCGCCACCGATTATAGTGTCTAGACCAGTCCTGGATGGTCCAAGTGCCATTTCATCACGGATGGACTTTGTGCCACAGACAGGAGATATGGACGATAGCCAAATGTAGGTGATTAGTAAATATTGGCGGCGTCAGATAACTAATTATTTCCAAGAAGGATCTCCTGTCATCGATGTACGTTTCGAAGCGGTTATGCTGTATCCTCAGGCTAAGTCTCCCTAGGCAGGTCCAATTTCGGGAATTGATGAAAAGGTGAGTTTTCTATCTGGAGTTCAAAGGAAAAGAATGGCGAAATGGCCTGGCAGGGGTCTAATTTCTCTGACAGGCAAGGCGACATGGGCCGAATGCTCCAGGATGTTAAGAACGCGTAAGCATGATGTCACCGGTATCGCTACGAGAGCTAAGTGTATGGTAGACTTGGAAGCGCCTCTAGACAGATACAGGCCCTGACTGAGTCCAACGAGAAGCTGAGACAGACAGTAGAAGAGGCCTTACGATCGAAGGAGCCAGCAAGGACGGGGGATGGTGCGACAAGTTCGAATACTCCATCATGCAGCATACATGACCAATGTACGTCGAAGCACGCCTACCCGCTTACATTTGCTTCGCAGCGCCGTTAAGACCACTGGGGTTGGACTGATGTTGCGAATGACAGCGTAAAACTTTCGGCAGAGAAACGAACTTGGTCTGCTTTCGCCAAATTCAGTCATTTTGATCTTTTCGACTAGAGCTGGTCCACCTCATTTATAAACGTCCAGACCAAGCCGGTCTTGTTGACCCAATTTCCGGGAATTGCAGTGGCTTCTACCAATTTAACTCTGACAAAGCCATAGATAGTACTATAAGAAAGAAGGCATTCCCGGGATTCTAAACTTCTTTCCGCGATATATTTGGAGTCGCTAGCTGGGCTTCCCTGTAAAAGTATGGTACCTTTAACCAAAAATCTAAAGCACCCTCCTTAGATCAGAGATATCCGCTTCCTGGCAGCCTGCGCAGGAGTTTAATGAATGCCATAGCTCCTCTGAATTGTATTCGCTGTAACACCTGCCGTGTGCGCTTGACGGAAAGGTTGCCTTTAGCAAGCCGTAACCAAGATGCCTCATGCACCAAAGACCAGTCTGCACGTCCCCCATGGCTAGAAAGTCTGTTCTCGATATTTCATCATCCCCTCAAATTGAATGACTCCGGATTTGATTCAATACCACCCTTCCGAACTCGGCTGCCGCTTTCACTACTTCCTTCAACCCTGTTTCCTCCACGGGATGAAATGGTAGCTCCTTCAGATGAACACAATTTCGAGAGCTGCGCCGGGCGGCCTTGCGGATTTGGCTGTTTGTCTTGTTGTCCACGCACACTAACTTTCGGTAAGTGGCGAAGAGGGGCGTCTAGGGAACTGGTAATTAACTCACGTGAAACAACAATGCGACCCTTTCGACCGTCCATTTCAGCGCCGATTAAGTCCTCAGCATCCATGAAATCGTATGTTAGATCGATCCGTTCGCCGAGCTTCATATGGTCGCCTCTGCGAGTTGTCTCGGATAAAATGGCACCCACCACGAACAGGCGAATATCCAAGATCTGCAATATATTAATATGGTCAAGAGGATTATATGGTGACCAACACACCTTTTCAACATCCAGTCTCAGCAGATATTGCATTTGGTCCGCGACCCAGGCGGTTTGCGCTATTTTATATCGTTAGCAGGAGAATTGAATGATGAAAATGTGCTCACCTTCGGAGTCAACCTGCCAGAACAAAGCGATTCTCCTCGTCTCGTCGGCTTGATAGTCCGTGAGTAATTGTGACACGTAAGGTAGCTGTGCCGCTATGCTAATCCCAGTCGCAAACAGCAGGACCGTGCCGAAGAGCCCCAGGTCCATTTCTTGCCCAAATGGCCCGGTCATGACAGTCTTCATCCTGGCACAATCGTTAGAGCCCCCGCTGGCGTGAGAGGCGATGCTTTTTGTAAAGCTTTTCTTCTTTTGCACCAGGAATACGGCGTAGTGTTCCCCCCTCTCGCCGGTGTATCACCACGCTACATAAAACGGGTGCATCTGAGCAAAGGACGTGAGACTGGCTCCGGGGATGCAGAGGTAGACGTAGTGACCAGGCCGCGGCACCCAGGGAGCAGAGAGGCGGACATGTACCTGGACGGCATCCATGATGGTAATATCTTTCTTGCCTGGTCTCTTGAAGTTGATTTGTTGGATTGATGTCTCACTAAATGGCTGGCCCCAGCTGATATTGCAAAAGACAAGGTGCAAGAGGTCGGTTCCCCCCGTCAGTACTAGCGTGCAAAATGCTGCGAGGACGTATACGGCCGGACTTTGAAGTACATTCCGGCTCGGAATGTGTACATAGGTAGAAACAATGGCGGCGATCGCAAACAGCACATGAAGCCAGGAAAAAGCCTCATGAATGTATCGGCGCACTGGTGAGGATAATAACATTACAAACAGAACAGCGGAGCCCTGCTACAGTGAGTTTTATGTAGTTGGAATGAGATAAACCGCTGGACACCTATAACAAGGCCTGCTATTTCTCGCGCGTTGCGTAGTTAGGCGTGACTGAAATTGAATCCAGCTGTCACATGCATGATACCCTGTGCAATGCACAACCATCCCAGCCACCGGTGTGTTATCGCAAAGTCTGACAGGCTGATACCGCAGTGATCCAAAACAAAGTTCATACGGCCTCCTAACATCAGCGGGACGAGGTTAATGAGACATAGAAGCCCAGAGCGTCTGATGACTGTGTCGACATTGTTGGTGTAAAGACTCAAAGCCAGAATATTCCCAGCAAACAATGGCAGAATGAAGAGGAGAGACCTTCTTTGAGCACTGGTGGCCATTATAAATCGAAGGCATTGTCGGTAGCCGACCCAGTCGAGCTTTGACATGGTCAGAATAAAGTTGGCAGCGAGGGCGAGCCCCACGACGGCCCCAAGAGCTATGGCATACCACTCAGTGAGCTCCATGACGACATGAATAGGAAATCTTTTGGCGCATTGTGTGCACTCAACCGGAATAAGATGCTGGCCTATATAATGTTACGAAGGACCAAAATGGTCCGGACCCGAACCCGGGCCCCCCGCCGCCCAGGCCCAGTTTGGTAGGGGCGTTGAGATTGCGGTATGATCTGTTCCGTTGGCTCAGTCATGTTCGTGCAGCTGATTCACCCAGCCTCCTCTTTCTAAGGCGGGCAACAAGCGGGCATTCGTGCAGAGGCCGAAGAAAAGATGAAGCGTTGACTCATGCCCACCGCAAAAAGAACTCTGCTTCGATTACAAATGTATCTGCAATTCTGAGAATCCCAAATCTCTGTTGCGTAGCGTCTTGTCGTCGGGGATGTTTTAACAACCTCGCTCTCGTACAGAGACAGAGCACATCAACACCGCCAACCCGGATAGAAGCACTATCCAGAGAAACGTCCCCGTCCGAGACATCTCAAGGGATTTATTGCATGCCGATTCGTGATTCTTGGCCTCTGCAAGAGCACGAATAAAACAGATATAGATGGAGCATACCCAGAAAGTCTCCATATTAGGTGTAAGATGACAACTCCTTTGAAATGAGAATATTTAAGCTTGCGATTCTTTTGATTCTCTCAGTACAAGTCTGACAAGGACGTGGCCATGCTCATATGGGGGACCATCAACTGCCTGTGTTTGATAAAACCCAATCTTGATATTGATTCGCATTGATCATGGAAGACCGTGACTAAAAGACACTTCCTGACGAGCATTCGAAAACCGACGAAAAGCTCATCAAAGACCGGTCTGGAACTTCGCAATTGCGACAGCACAAGAATTGTTTTGGCGGTCACTTCATGCCAGCTCACCCCTGATGATGGTTGCTGCTGCGATGGCCTTGGAGTGCTTCAGCAGCTCGCCGCACGTCTCAGCCGCGCTGCACTGAGCTGCGTGACGTCCGGGGACGCGGACCCGCACGCTAAGGCGATCGCGCCGCTCGTGGCAGACAGTAAGGAGGGCGGGCGGTTGCGCAGGATGCTTTGCTCGGCACACGAATCCTCTGACACCCTGATGTCGCCTTGCTTGTGCTGATCATGGTGCTGACTGTTGTCGAGGTGCCCCAGCGCTGCTCTCGCCAGATCTTCCTGGCCGGTCTCGGACGGTGCCTGCTCCAGGCACTCATTAATAAGTTGCTCGTGCTGCTCGTCAGTCAGGGATTCCTGAGCCTGCGTATTCAGCTGCTCGGCCTCTATATTACATGATGACGACCCCGGCAGCATGTCCCGCTTAGAACCGCAGCCAGCATCGTACTCGTGATGCTTCTGATGCCGGTAGTGCTGGATTGGATACTTTCCACCCCCGGGGTTTTGTTCGGGAATATATATGGGGCTCTGATGGCGATGTTGGTGATATGGCGGCGAACTTTCGACTGGAAAGGACACGGCTTGTGAGGACATCTTGCCACGAGCGGGACGATGGCGCGCAGGAATCTGGACGCGACGCCTACGCGCCCCGGTCGGCCCACGCTGCTTCTGCTCCAGGCCTTCCTTGACAAGCTCCGCCTCAATATGGATGCTTCTCCACTCGTACGCTGGTGCGTGACCTTCTTTCTGGAGTTCCTCAATGAACAGCCTGAAAATTTCGTTGTAGCGGCCCTCCTCCCACCGTACATAGGCGCGAAGAAGTGCGGCCTTCTGTTGAGCGCATTCCTGTTCAGCAACTAAAATCCCCCGTGGACTGGCAAAAGATTTCCAGCGATGGTGCACGGCGTAATTGTACTTACGTTTCGTGCCGGCCAGACGCCGTGTCTCAAGATGCCTCTATGGAGTTTCATCTGCAGGCTCGCTTTGACCTGTGTCCTCTTATCCTCGCTGAGGGCGTTGGTTGTCTCGGGCCCCAGATAGTCTCTAATAATGTTTTCCCACATGCTGTGTCCCTTGTTGGCAAACCACGTCTGTCTGATGGTCCACAGCCGCCTGAGCTCAGCCGGCGCCTTGTCGTCCAAGTACACCTCCTCTGCTGCCACATTTGTCTCGCCACTCCTGCCGGCATCGCCACGAATGAGTTCATCGGGCATCGATGACAAGCTTGACGACTGGACTTTCCTCGGAGAAACCTTTCTTGTGTTGTGCATCTGACCGGGACATCTATCAAGCTCAACAGGTGTGGGCCACCGTGAATCCATTGGAGAAAAGCCTAGTATTGGAGGCATGTCTTGTTGGTTCTGCTCTTGCTGAGCTGCTTTCGACACATCTAGTGATACCGGTCTTGATGCGTCTATTTCGCTAATCGAATCTGACAGGCCGGTGCCACGGATTGTGTAGGAATTGTCATTCGCTACGTCCTGGATATAAGAATAGGGCTGCATGTTTGGCTCTGGCGTCTGTGACGCTCCAGATGTTCTGTGATGGTCAAAGATCCGGATGGCCTCTGGTTGAGAAATGGGGTGTTTGAGGCCTGGAGAAAATCGAGTGTAACATCCAACCATGCCAATGGACTCCTGAGCCATGGTGGCTTGAGCGGCCATGGGTGAAGATTCATGGCTCGGTTTACTTAGGCTAATAGACTCGGGATTCATTTTGGACGTCTTGAGTATATCTGGATGCTAAAGGCTTCAAGGAGACTTCTGCGGCTACTGCTGTAATACTGAGGAAGCAGTGCTGGCCATCGGAATCAACGGCTGTCGTGGGAGAAAGGGTGTTGGTCGAAAGCTGGAATCTGTTGGTCGTCGTAGGTAAAATAGCAAGTATTCTCGCGCGCAGAGGTTGAAAGGAGATCGGGGTTCTTCATTCCGCTCAGGGTGAGGAACACCGTGGCTCCAAAGAATTACATTGGCTGCGATATTGGTTGCCTAGGTTTGAGCCCTTCATGAACAATACACTGATATTGATGCTATCCAGGGTTTCACGGATTGGCGGCTAATCTGAGAAGCTGCTTGTGACTGACAATGTCGATTGGAAGATAATTAGCTCGCATTTTACCGATTACGAGATAGCTTACACGTTTGGAAATAAGTGTGGTCGAGTCCACGATGAACCACTCACGCAAGCAAAGCGGGTCATTCAATTCCTCACAAAGGGCAGATACGTTTTCAGTTACTGAGCAAGTCTTGTTAATTGATTGGCTTGCTATCAGTTTGATGGTAGGTGTCCTCCACACTCAGTGTAAGCCAGCCTTTGTTCCAATGGTAATTCTCGGGGCAAACTATGTTGTCGGGTGTCTACCTCGAAGTACATATGACTTCTGGGGCCCACCAAAAATAGCCACGTCAATGAACGTCCTGGTTAGCTGATTGGCTGATTGGCTGATTGGCTGACTGTCTGACTGGCTGAAGGTACAATTTCTTCAGCCATACGCCCCGGCATCCCTGTAGTTCCCGACGTGTCTCACGTTGTTTCCCGTACTTGTGCTTGTAAAGCATGCGACTCTTTTTCAGCAATCGAATTACAGTGTACCCATATTACCCACAGGTCGCTTGGCAGCTGGAATGTGATTCAGAGCCCAACCACATCAACCTGCTAGCACCATCAACAAACACATCATTATCGGCATTCCTACGGGATTGAGGATCGATAATAGCTTATCGACTGGAAGGGGGCTCAATATTCAAATATTCTTTTGGTCATTACTAATAACTCTTCTATTACCGGCTTCGTCCGTCCCAGACCGCCTTACTCCCTTGCCTTGCACGAGGGCCATCAATCACGAGCAGACCCTTAGACTTATGGGGCCCGCACCTAGTTGGCTCGCAAATCTGTGTAAATCACTCCAACTCGTACAACGGCCCCGCCCTATATGGCTCGTATCCGCAGGATGTGATAGACATGCTCGAAGACTCCGGGCGAGAATTCTGCGCTTGTGACCTGTGTGCCTCATAGATCGACAGCCGCTGGGGCTCGGTCGGGATATTCAAGTCGACCGAGAGGGCCGAGAGGCTTTGTGTGCGAATAGTATCATGACTTGACCCAATACCACAGGTAGAGTAGCTGCGGCAAAGCAGTAGAATAGGCGGCTAGACTACGAATCAGAACGCGCCTCCTGACTGCCAACAGCGCAACGCCAAAGTCGTACGTTGTCGTTCTTCCCCCACCCTTTTTGTTTCGCCCTGATGGAGGTTGGGTGGAGGGGGCTGTGTCGCACTACGCTGTACCTTGCGTTCTATTACGGATGGTGGACTTGCAGGGACCAGTCTGCTCACTTGGGGAATAAACAGTAAGTTGGTAGTGTAGGAGGGGTGAGGTCGCAATGGGGACGAATGTGGAGGTTAAACACGAGCAAAGTACTTCAAATGTATCTGGACATCGTACAAGGGTAATCCTGCGCATGTCATTTCGGCCACATGGTCCCAGCGCGCTGGTAATACAGCTCATTGGCTCAAGTACATTCACCCCAGATCCTGGCGCCCAAACGGCAACCTGGCCAGCCTCCTACAAAGTAACCCAATACAGCACTCCGTACAGTACGAAGGATTCCAATTCATACAGGGTGCGACGAAAGAACTGCTTTATTTATCACTAGCGTCGGGGAAGGGCCCCGAGCACTACAGGTCGTTGGCCCAGTTTGGCCTGCAGTAACCACGCTGCTCTAAGGCGAGCATCGGTCGGTCGGCACTGGAGCACACTTATAAGTTTCCCACGAATCACGACTCGGGCCGAGGCCCAGACAGAGCTGCGGCCAGAGACACGGCCAGAGATACGGCCAACGAAGTATTCCCCTCCTACGGGCAGGGTAACCAACGGTGACAAAATCCGTCTTCAGGAGCGTCGTATGTATTAGGATGCAAGGATGCATGATGTTTCATTTGAGCTCACTTGTTAAGATACAGCGATCAGTTGGTTGCAATCAATGACCTAATTTTACAATCTCTCCTCCAGCATCGAATCCGGGTCTCGTGGCCCCCCCTCCCGCGCCTGTTTTCTTGTTCCGCCTACTCTCTTGGATTTGTGTTGTTTTTTGGCTTCTGTCACGTCCGTGTGAGCTCATGTGAGCTTTGGCTCACTGCCAAATATGGATTGAGGTCTGAGTGTTTTGATTTTCTCTGGGTTGTGGTGAAAGGCTCTCTTGCGTTCAATTGCCTCTCCGAAAAACTATTTTCTCGGCGGCTGTCGTGCGCATCTGGGATCCGGTCCTCCTGCCGCTTTGGAGGATGTAGGACTAGGCAGAGCCTCTGAAAACTTCTCTTGAGGGGTTAAGTGGACTTCGAGTCATTCTTTTCTGACCACTCCAATACACATAGTAGCGTCGCCTCAGAGTCATCTGCCAAGTGGCTGATAACCAGTCGACCTGTGCGTAGCCTTTGGAAGGGATCCGGAACCAACTTGTCTGGGGGCAGATGCTGGTACTTGAGGAGACCGAGTGCTTCCCTCTTCTTGTTGCTTGTTGTGGTGGGACAGTGCTTGTGGCACGGGCAACGAATCCAGTGCCTGACTCTCCTCGCCGTCAGTATTCTCATGTATAACCCGTCCAGACTTAGGCCATATAATGTATCAAGGATCGGGTGTCCGCGAATGCTTAACACTGCATTCAACCAGTCCATTTTGTCGAAGATTGGAGCCCATATCCGAGCATGTTTAAGAATGACTCTGTGTATAGGTGTGCCGGCTTGGTATTGTTCCAAAATATCGTAGGGGGACGAATGACGCATGATATGGTCCACTATATCTTGTGGTATTTTGCACATAATGAGCGGTGACTGCTGGTTGACCAAGGAGTACAAGTAGAAGAAGCATTGTTTGAAGGAATGAAGAGCTGCTAAGGTGCTTATTTAAGCATGCATTTAGTGTTGGTAATGATGGGCACTTGATAGTATTGGCAGAACGGGGGAAAAGGCCGGAAACTATATTTAGAATATAATAAGAGTTATCTTAGAAATAATATCTGGACCTGTCTCAGCTGAATAAGCCTTCACACACAAACGCCTTTTGTAGCCCTGGCAGACCTAGGCTTTTACACTGGAGGTGTGCTATGGCGCTAAAGGAAATCACCAGAATAGGTCCGGGCTGGAAAGTTTGAATAAGTATCCAGAACTATTATGGGAAACTGCTATGTGTATATATGATCTGGCAGACTTGGAAGGTTGTTGGCAATTTCTCGCACTCCACTTGACGGTGTGAGCAGAATGTGCCAGATAAGCCAGACAAGCTGGCCAAGCCCAGACGCCCTCCGGCCATATCTGGCTGTTGAGCACGGGCCACTATGTGAAAACTCACAGAGTGGCCCGTGCATGGGCGAATTTGATTGGCCACAAGTCGGCTTGACCGGCCTGCCTTGTTGCGTACACCCCGCCCAAGAGTCTGGTTAGCATCAACGCTCAGCACCTGCCCATGCACCCATCATGCGCCTCTGGCGGGAGTTTAATGCAGAACATAAGAGCGCAAGGTTGAGCGGGCTCGGGGGTGGTGGATATGCGGACAAAGTTATGCTACGTGCGAATGGTGATTCGGCGAAAGCGGGGTCTAATTAGCCATGCTGCCTAACCTTGGCACTGTGTCTGCTGCGCGTGGCGCCCCGAAAGTGACTCAGCACAGTGTTCCTTCCCATAGCTACCATATTGCGCAGTAATGCTGAGTGAGTGGAACATATATTCATTGAACTCTACAATTGATTACTGAGATGAGAATTCTTTTTAGGCAAGCGCCTTGGCGCCTCGACGTTTCTTCCCAAACTTTGAATTAAACCAAAGCAGATTATGCCTACTGTCAGATGTGACGGGTAGCCAAGAGGTGTGTGCCTGAGGCATCAATATGTCCGTCATGACAAAACCAGGCCCCAACGGGAGGGTTCGCGCTAGAGAACCAAGACAAGACATCATCACAATACACCCAGTTACCACCCCATCAATTGGACCATAATTACACGTCCCACATACCTAAAAGGGTGATAATCTGACACCTACTAGCCAGGGTGGACCTGATCATGTACAAACTTTCCCACTCCTTGATGCACTGCAAGTGAGGCTCCGGGTTCAGGATTGCCGACTCGTATTTGTCGTCCGTCGGACGCCCAAGGAAAGGCTCTGCCGACCAAGAGCGGGCCTCCAAAAGCAGGAGGAATGGCCCAAAAGAGGGACCGCGGAGTGGGGCGGAAAGCGGATGGCCAATAGTTCTGGTCAACCCGAAGCCTTAAGCCGAGGTTGCGCCGAGAGGATAATTCACCCCGCGGTCCCCTCTTTTGGGCCATAACCAGATCAGTCAGTGGCGCACTTTTGCTAACTTTACCAAATTTAGCCAACCCCAGCACCCGCCCAGGGCAAAATTATTAATAAAAGTTGGCACCAATTGGTGCCAACTAGTCTGAATTACTTATTTCTAATTGATTTCATTAATTTAGAGGCATGGTGTGGCTGCAGTGCTAGTCTAAAGATTTAAAGTTTTGGTAGGCGGGTTTGTTTTTGGTGCAGATCGCGTCTCCATTTTTCGCGTCAGTCTCGCATCACCCTACCTACTTAAATATTCAACACGCTAGAAACCAACATCCACAATGCCAATCTACTCGAAAGAAGATAAAATCAAACTAGCACTTCAAGCAATCGAGAATTCTAAAAAAAATCAAAAGAAACCCTTGAGTAGACGTCAGGCTGCTCGGATCTTTCATATCCCTGAATCTACTCTACGTGACAGGATGAACAACCGACCGCGGCGTGAAGAATCACGCGTCGAGAAGCATAAACTTGACCCAATTGAAGAGCAAACACTTGTTCAATATATCATTGAGCAAGATGCACGAGGATTTCCAATGCGGCTTTCTGGTGTGGAAGATATGGCCAACCTCCTGCTGGCATCGCGTGATGGCAAGCCTGTTGGTACTAAATGGGCACGACGCTTCGTGGATGCACAACCAAGCTTGAAGACCAGGTTTAATCGGCCTTATGATTACCAGAGGGCCCTCTGCGAAGATCCAGAGGTTATTGGGAACTGGTTCCGGCTCCTTCGCAACATGATGGCCAAGTATGGGATCACGGATGACGACCTATATAACTTCGACGAGACTGGCTTTATGATGGGCGTGATAACCGCATCATTGGTTGTTACACGTGCTGATCGACATGGAAAGGCCAAATCTGTACAGCCTGGGAACCGGGAATGGGCAACAGTCATTGAATGCATCAATGCAAAGGGCTGGTGTATCCCACCATTTGTGATTGTCCAGGGCGCCTACCACCTTGCCAACTGGACAACAGAGTCAGGCTTCCCACCAAGCTGGATAATCAAGCCTACTCTAAATGGGCGGACAGATAATAAGACGGGTCTAGAATGGGTTCAGCACTTCAATAAGCATACAAAACAGCGGACTAAGGGCAAATACCGGATGCTTATCCTTGATGGCCACGAAAGCCATGTATCGGCGGAGTTTGAGCAGTACTGCACAGAGAACAACATTATCCCTATCAGCATGCCGCCGCATTCGTCTCATTTACTCCAGCCATTAGATGTTGCATTATATTCGCCATTGAAGCGTGCATACGGCGACCAGATCAACCTCTTCATCCGGGCCTCTATCAACCACATCACCAAATCCGAGTTCCTTGTCGCGTTCAAGGCAGCCCACGACAAGGTCTTTACGGAAGAAAATATGAACTCTGGGTTCAGAGGAGCTGGGATTTCTCCATGGGACCCAGATTCTGTCATTTCCAAGCTGGACATCCACCTACAGACTCCAGTACAATCCCTCCCTATGTCGCCATCAAAATGGGAATCACAAACACCCTCTAATGCCCACCAGACTGTCCAGCAATCAAGTTTTATCAAGGGCAAGATCTCTAACCATCAGGGCAGCTCCCCTACACCAATTATCCAGGCAGTTGAAAAGTTCACGAAGGGTGCACAAGCAATGGCGCATCAGATCACTCTTTTGAATGATCGGGTCCGTACCCTTGAGAAGGCTAATATTGGGCTCGCCAAGCGCCGGAGAGCTAAAAGAAGTCGGGTACAGCTTGGAGGGGCACTTAGTATTGAGGATTCCCAGGCGATAATCGAGGAAAAACAGAAGGGGAAGCGGCCAGCTGGTGAAATCGGTAGTAGCGCAGAGGAGGCGGTCCGCGGCAGACCGAGCAAACGACGATGTGGCAACTGCGGCGAGACTGGGCATTATGCAACAACTTGTCAGAAAGATGTAGAAGGGTCTAGTCAGTCAGATTCTGAGTGTATAATAGTACATTTTTAAGCGGTCCGCGGCGGACCGCCTAATTAGTTGGTCTAGATGGTGTAGATTGAGGTTGATTCTGCATGGCTGAAATGCTCCATTTTGGTGGGGAAGCCGATTTTCCCACCAAAAGTCGGCCACTTTAGACTGGCACTGCAGCCACGTCAACACCTCTAAATTAACTAAGTCGATTGAACTTGAGCAATTGAGACCAGTTGGCACCAATTGGTGCCAACTTTTATTGATTCTATTGCACTGGGTGGGTGCTGGGGTTGACTAAAGTTGGCAGAGTTAGCAAAAGTGCGCGGGCATGTGTCCTGCGCGGCTGACTGTCCAACCACGTTATATCTAACAGGACGAAATTAATCGCGCCACCACCCTTAAACTCCGATCGAAGAAACCAGTCAAGCTAATTATCGATAACGACACGCGTTGGCTGTCACAACTCTACATGCTCCGCAGGGCTCTACGGTTGAAAACCTCTATCGAACTCCTACTGATCAAGTATAAGGCGCAATGGGAGGACGAAAATCGGTCTAAAAAGACTGGCCAAGTGACACAAGCCAAGTTGGCGAGAAAACCACGCATCCTCCGAGACGAGAATCAGCTAACGGACAAAGACTGGGAGGTTCTTTACCATTTGGAGGCTATTCTGACTGTTTTTGAGACCGTGGTGAAGACGCTTGAGGGTGGTGGACACACCCGCAGGCGTAAGCAAGGCTGTACTGGCTCCTATGGCAATATCTGGGACGTGGTGCTTGGCTATGAGTTGCTGCTTAACACACTGGAAGAATATAAGCAGCTTGCTGCTGACTTTCCTGATCCAGAGCACTTCCGCATCGGAATCAACCTTGCTTGGGATAAGCTGGATGAATATTATCGGCGGCTGGACGAGACGCCCATCTACTATACGGCTATGGCGCTCCATCCAGCCTATCGTTGGGACTGGTTTGATGAAACGTGGGCTCATAAGCCTAGTTGGGTTGAAAAGGCAAAAGAGATGGTCGCCGACGTCTGGCTGTCCGATTACGCTCATCTCGAGGTTAGAACCAGCAGCAGCAGAGGCGACGACGAGCCTCCAGCAAAAAGACCTCGGTTTTTCAACCCCTCCGAGAAGAACAGCCGTCTGCCAAGCTCAACACCAGCCTCCGCAGCAGCTATTGTTGGTGACGAGTACCAAGCGTGGCAGACGGATCGTGACGTCAGCGACGGCAACGTTCGTGATCCAATTGGTTACTGGATCACTAAGCAAAGCAGATATCCTCGATTATCCAGGATGGCCTTGGACTTCCTGACAATCCAGCCGATGTCAGCCGAGTGTGAGAGGTTATTTTCAGCTGCTGGCAAGATGGTCTCGGGGTTGCGTACAAACCTATATGCTGAGATTATCGCCATTTGTCAGGTTTTACGCTCTTGGTACCGTGCTGGCATTATCAAGGACCTGGATCCATTGCTTAAGTCGCACCTTGAAAGTAAGCTGGATGGCGGTTGTGGGACTCTAGGCGACGACGAGCTGGCGCTTGCTGAGTCAAAATGGCTATTGGAGGGCGAGGATAGCGCCAGCGAGGTTGACGATTCATCACAGCAGCAGCAGGCTGAAGAGTTAGTGTCAACCTCTGAAAGTGAGGCTGAATAGGCGTCGACGAGGTTGTGAATAGCCTCAAAATTCCACTTATAAATCCACTTATAAATCCACTTATAAATCCACGTGTGTACATCCATTCCACTCCGGTCGAATATGTGCTACATCCACTACGTAATTGCTAAAAAATCGTACATCCACTCTACTTGGTCCAAAAGTGGAGTGGATGTAGTGGTTCCGACCCTTGCAGACCTGCCTCACTGTCCTCAGGTATAACTACCCAAATCCACTCGCTCTCATCCAGTGGGGATTGGCTACTGGCGGCTGCCGCAGCGTCCTCAAGCTTTGCCGTGCGGCTGACGAAGGGCTTGGAGGATGAGGCGGGCTGCGCATAGCAATGGTGGACACGGAAGGCACTGGTAATGCGACCAGGTACTTCATGGGCGGAATATGACTTTTGTTAATATGATTTAGATGCAACATTTCCTGAAGCTAGGGCCACGGTTATAAAGCTATTCTGTGTTTTCTAAATCGGGTACAGTACCATCCTTTGTTGGTATTCAATGGCATACAGATGTCACAGCAAGTCCACCCGGTGAGCACTGAAATATGAGTGGTACCTTCAGGAGGTTCCCTTGATTCGATTTCCACGCGTATGCCGCATGGTCTGTAATTGTGCGGCTCTCGTGTCCTGAATTGTGTGCGGACAGGTGGCTAGACGCTGTTTTGCATCCACATGGTCCTGGGCTGCAGGTCCTGCTGAGGGTGTCTAGTGAGAGGCGTTGGTAGACAACAGGCGTCCAAAGCGCAGGGTAGCCCTGATATGGACCCAAACACGACCGACCACCACCTTACTTGATTGCCAGGATAAGTAGTCTAACATGAGTACGAGGGTCTCTTCGTTCTCAGAAACTTGACATAATCAATACTTTGAAGGTGTGCTAGATTGCGGTTGCACATGTATCTGCCGCGAATACCCGAAGAGATCGGTGAATGTTGACTCGTCAGTTTTACCTAAGCGTCCTGCGCGTGATCCTCAATGAAAATCCATGAGCCACTTCACGCAAGGATGGATCATCTCTCGCAGCTCTTAGTCTTTGTTCTCGAATCTGACTGAAATCAACAGTTTGGATGGCAGGTAATTAACCACCAGTACGTTTCCTTTCACCCCAACCCCCCCCCCCCCGAGTTCGATCATTTTCATTTGAGGCTTGCTGGTGCCAGCTGGATAGCTCTAAATTAGAGCAGATTGGTATTAAGGTCGGTGGTGAAGCGCTAACACCTGGTGTCATGACTTTTGCTGCACGGAGTCTTGCTCCCACCACATTTGCTCAACATTTCGTCATTTTCGGAGCATGGCCGGGTGTGTCGATCTCCTTGCTATTTATAGCACTGATCCTACAGACGAGGCCCCGTCAGTGGGTACTTCGTATAGCTTGTCACGGGTGGGTGAGCATTTTGCACAGAAGGCGTGCAAATTTTACTGAAGATACAAATGAATTTCTTAGCAGATGGCTATTTACGAAATGGCTGGCCACGTTAAAAATTGGAGGATCCAAATGGGTCTTTTGGGATATTCTCGCCCTTGCTCAACCATGTAGAAAATGTTGACCTCGTAAACTTTCCGCGACTCCGTCCCACAACGTAGCATAGTCCTACTATCGCAACAAGTGCTGGTATGCCTGTCGCTAGGTTGTTCACGCGTAAATGATCTCCAAAATAATTCAAGACCTGCCCATCTGGACCGTGCCACGATCGCCCCGCCGCGTGGCCGAACACCTTCGCAGCGTGGCCCTCATCCAGTAGCGCCACGTCGACCTGTGCCTTTCCGTACATCCATGCATACTGTCGAAACGCTCCCGTCAACATCAAGGGTCCCGTGGACCAGAAAACTTTAAGATATGGTAGGAGAATCCATTTCGAGGCTGAGCTACCTCGTCGTTTTGCCTCCTGCAGAGTCCACTTGAGAAAGTCCGCGCCTTGCTCGGCCATGAAGAAGTGGTTGCTGAACCCGGCGGTGCCCCCTGTGGGAGCAAATATGCCCTGTAGACCTAAGTTCTGCAAGCAAATAAGTCCGTCGACAGACCTTGGGTGAACATCCAAGTCCGCGTATATCCCCCCTTCCGCATGTATCACCGCCAGTCTTGCCAGATCTGCTCTTTGAATACTTCGGCTGTATCCCTTGTATGTCGGTACTAACCAGGTGTAATTGGTCTCAATGAGCGTTGCGATGTCGTCATCTGTCCAAAGCTTGACAGTGTAACCCATGGGTTCGTAGTTTGCTTTCCAAGAGTCATGGGACGCAGGAGCCGGATATGCTGAGGTATTGGAGGTCTTCCAAATCTGGTGGATGGTGTCTGGAATGGTCTTGTCGATTCTTCGAGCGGAGCCATCGGCCGATGTTGATGGACATTTTTGAAGGATTTCTATGTCCTGTTGTGTAATGGTAAAGTATTCGGTGTAACTGAGCTGATGGAGCACTAGAGCCGCCGTGAGGAATAACCCCAAAGCTGCAGAGATCTTGAAGAGACATTCTCGGCGAAAAGAGAAGAAAAACATTATGGCCGACTATTGTCAGTGATATCGTGAACAAATGATTCTTTCGTCTGAGTTGTGTTGATGTAATTCTTAGTGTAATGCGTCAAGCAGATGGTTCATGAAAGATATTTGAACATTTTGCAGAACGGGATCTTTTAGAAATCCAAAGCCCACATTAACTCAGGTGGGTTGATCTCAGTGCAGCTGAAACCTTTCCAAAAGGAGATGCCCGAAGACGCGAGAAAAACACAGCCAGATCCGTTGGCGAGTCACGGGGAACTGCCAGCTACCCCAACAAACAGCCCAGCGCAAATCACCTGATCGAGGTGTTCGCTGGAAGCTATCTAGTCTTACGAAGCTCACTTAGATTAATTATCAAATACGGACATAACCAAATGACTAGGTACAGTGGTCCCCCTATTGGATTGTGGGGCGTCACACAACAGAATTCCACAAATGGGGATGTTGTATCGGGGGGTGGGGCCAACGCGAAGGGAATCTGCACGCTGACTAGATGAATAGGTCTTGTAGAATGTACGAGCAGATGGTGAATATATCGTGTAGTAAACTAAACTTGTGAAGCTCGGTTGGGGGATTCTACTTCTTTCTCAAGGCTTTGGCGTTGACATTGGTACACAGTACGAGATTGTAAATCGTGGAAAGTTTGGGTTTGAGTAACTATGGTTGTTATCGGTTGCTGGAGGGATTTTCATGCACCATTCGATCCCGCACCGTGGTCATCTGTTGACTATTAGAAATTCGTCCTTGTATGATACAGGCTACCGAGATGCTCGAGGCCCCCAGCACTGATGTACTCCTGAGTACGATATATCAGTGATCTTCTGGAAAATTCGTAGTTCATGGGCTTTCTCCACAGCTTATTACCGCCGGAGTATGGATGGCCGTCTACACACTGTAACTTCAGCTCTTGTGCGCCGTGATTTTGTTGAGAACAACGAGACCCCAGCATCAGCGCCACTCTGCACCCTCATATGCCGTATCTCTTTACCCAAGCCCAGGCCATATCAGGAATTGCTTTGGTTGGACGGAGACAAGGAGGACAGATGAAGCTGGGCGCCTATAGGAAGGGGCCACCCTTCTTTGGCCCCATCATACATGGCAGATGACGTCGTGATCGACCGGCCAAGGAGAGAGTTGCCCTGGGGCAAGGGTGAAGTTTGGTGTATTGGATGGGTCCTCGGGTATCTCCGCACACGAAGGCATGGCGCGCCAATGTTGCATCACGATTCGTAGGTTAAATGAACCTTGGACGACAGTGCTGAATGCTTGTTGCCGGAACATGAGGCACAGCCTCTCAGTCTGTCTTGTACTTGGCGATCATAAAATTTGAGACAGGGACTGGATAGAGTGTTGCTGTGTTGAAGAAATTAGACAGCATTCAAGTGGAAGAAGCCATTGTTGACAGCGCTAGCATACACTTGACTCTCATATGGCAATACAGCATTTGAACGACGGTGGCAGGTCTTTTCCTTGTTTTTCTAATAATCTGCAACCACGCCGGAAGGAAAGCCCCGTGGATGAGAATTCTTGACTAAGATGTTCAGTTCGGAATTGGCCAACTTTCCGCGGAAGGTTCCAAACAAGGACTTTTAGATTTGAGATTCTGGTAGTGGAGACCGCGCAACCACTGTCAACAGGCAGTGGGTATTCACGCCAATACATGGTGATTAAGAGGATAACCAGATGAAGAGACTCGTTTTGAACGATGATAGGGTGCAATTGCCTTGTTTATGGAACAGCGATACGGAAATGAGTGAACCACTTAGTTCCCATCTCCTTTCATGCTTCAACCGATGGATCTAGTCCTGGATGAACGTTCTAACTTTTCCACGCCACCGCGCCTATTAACTGGCGCGGCGGAGTAGAGGACCCACCGCTCGCAAAACTTTTGTGCCCAGTTTACCCCTTTTCACAGTCAGAACACGTTCACGGATAGCTCAATGCTTGATTGTGTGCACATGAAAGCCACGGTCTCTCGAAGTGATGACTGTGGTGATCCAAAGGCATAAGGTATTAAGTTGCTCATTAGGGGTAACTTAACCCCCTTTTTCACGTATGAATGGGGCTTCAGGGACTCAATATTGAGTCAAAAATCCGGAAATGTCGTTGACACAGGTCTTACATAAGCCGAACCCAATACTACTAATACTTTAATATGACGCGGAATCCACGGCTGAGTCTCCAAACTTGCGCCTTCGATGCTACTGTAGAATCCAGACAATCAATTACAAATCGCCTTCGATCTACCAGGAGATGGGCTGGCGTTGGTTGGTAGGGAGTACCCTTTCTATAAATATCCTCATACAGTAGATTTGTTCAGGGGGGATGACTTTCCCGTCTTCCTTTGTTAAGCTTAATGGGCCCCTAGCAAATAATGAGATGCCACTTGCCGTAGGGCTATCTTTCTGAAACAGCTCAGGCTGTGTGTCTTTTCTTCTCGAAAGACTCAAATTAGTTCTTGGCAGGTGGTCCCAAAATATATGGATACAGTGAATGCTTGGTTCTAAGCAGTACTCCGCCTCACAGCTTATGTCTCCACAATGTCCCCACGCGCTATCAACCCCGGCTCTGACTTCGGACTTACCCAATCCAGCGTATGAGGAAATTCCGGCCGGTCGATTATATGTTATCAATTCTTGCTCGAGACCGACAATCTCCTGAATGCTCGTATTAGCATTAGTATGGAGTAAAGCTCAGCCTTCTCATCTTCCATCTTAGTTACCCGGAAGTCTCTCTTCAGATGAACATAAGAGATGGCTGTGTAATTCGTTGCATTTTCATTCTCAGCCTCAATTATGTTGTCATTCCTTTCCACAGAAACCACACTCCTCTAGTCTGCTCGCTATCTCTACGTACAAATCTTTAAATTATTGAATTACTGTTAAAATGCTGGTTTCATTGATTTCGCTGCTGGCATCTGCCGCGCCACTTACTTCAGCCGCCGTTGTCGCCACTTAAGCTTCCAATGTGATAGGCTGCACTTCTCTGTCCACTCACATCGAGTAGCGCAACTACTCCGCGCCAAGTACGTATTAAAATAGCCCCAGAGACAACACACCGCCCGTCGGACTCTGTTGCTCGGCCATCTCCCTTGTTGGTCCGTAAAGGCGCAGCCGTCCAGGTTGCACGCCTCCACTGACACCGCAATTTGACGCTACAAGTACCTATACTACAGTGCGGCCAGGCAGCTAGGTACCTAGGTCGGTACTGTGTAGTTGGGGGGCAAGTGCAGGGGTGTCTTGGGACTGAGCCGATTGGGTCGGACGGCCGTGTTGCCTAGGGCAATCAAGCAGTGATAATCCCGGCCAGCTTTGAACACCGGGTGTCCCATGACTTGACTTCTTCACAACCTCTATAGTCACCCCTCCTGTTGAGCTGGCCCTGGATCTGGAATAGTCACGAGGCCAGAGTGCGACTGTGCTAAAGTGATGAGGGGGTGAATCGAGAGTGAGCCGTAGAGAGTTTAGCTTGCCTCGGTTAAACTTGCCGTGAAATTGAATCACTGCAAGGTGCCAGGCGGTTGGTTTGGGGATGCTGCCGGGCGCCTGGATCCTGGGCCAGGCCAGATACCAGGTGCTTGGCTTACAAGCGGGGCCACGGGTTGAAGCGAACCCTTTTGAATACAGTGACTTATGAAAACTTGATTTGGTATCTCATGGTTACAATTCACTACTGCTGTGAATATCTGAATAAGAAATAAGTCTTAGCTGCTGGTTGCAAGACGACCAACTTGCAGAGCTAGCATAAGAACTCAACAGCATCCCGTGTGGGAACAACCTAGCCTAGCTCCCAGCAACTGTGTATGTAAACAGCTAATTTGAGAATGTCGACAATCCGCCAGAGTAATATGGACCGCCGCCGGGGAAGGGATGAGTGTCGCGAGAAATTAGCCCAGCATATCTGTAAAACTGATTCTATCTTAATCAGACGAGCTTAGCTAATCTATTCAGGCAAGAGATTGGGCATCGAAATCAAGCCCGCCGATGTTCGTCTCAATCCTCGAGAGACAGACTTCTACTCGTGGCGGGTCGTCCAAGGCAAGGAGGAGGTCTACTCTAAGATCTTCGCTAAGAACCTAAGCGACCACTCAACCGGTATCTACAGATTCCTGTGCAGGGAAGTTGGGAGATCCTTCGAATCTGTATCATCTTGCGCACATGTCTCAACGGTGGATAGCATTATCTCGGTATGTCAGTGGACAGAACCTTCGCTTAGCTGATGCCTAACTGCTCTATTAGATGTCTACTACGGAGCCCAGTTTCAGCAGCATTATCGATCAGCTCCGGGAGGAAAAAGCGAGACTATCAGAACGGCTTCGAGAAGCGATGAAGAAAGCAGACACAGAACGCGAACAAAGAACTATTGCCGAGGAAGGCAACCGTCAGTCCTGTAGCTACCAAGCACAGTTAGAGGAGGATGTCCAGAGGTACGCAGGGGCAGCAGCATTTTTTCAAGGAATCGTGGCGAAATGTGCCGCGGACATGGAACGAGTGGTACCTACGTTGCAGGATGTGGCAAGCATGTGTCCGAAGGCATGACGTGGGACTGCACCATGCGTCAAGCTTGACGTCAAATAGGCAGTTTTGGAATATCTCGGATCTTCCCTTCCCACCGCTCAGCTTCCCTACTATTACTAGTGATGCATTTTTCTGTACACGTACGTACGTACGTACTGTATTTTGGGTAGCTGTACGTACGTACAACTTTTCTGTACGTACAAAATTGTACCATACAAATTTCCTCCTTCCTTTTTAGGCAATAGTTGAGTACGAGCATTCATACGGTCCTGGTCTCCTGTCACTCTAGTCTCCAACCACTGATTCCACTTCAGTACCAACCCCCAATATATCACCTGTCGACTGTAAGACACCTTCCCACTCGAAATCTCCATTGGCAGAGGCCATCACACCATCCATCCAGACCTTCTTGCCCTGCGCATTCACAAACAACTCCAGGTACGAATCTTCAAGTTCCAGCCAGTCCTTCTCCTCAAGATCCGCCCAGCGCTTTTTATGCGCGTACTTCTGATCCTTAAGGCGATCTAATACGCGATCATTCATAAAAATGAAGGCCTGCATGTCCGCGTGCATGGGCGTAAGGCGATTTCGAGCTTTCGTGTGTATGAAACTGATAGCAGAGAAACTTCGTTCTGAAGGTACGGAGTTTGCAAGCGTGTTCATTACCTTCACTGCTACTCTAGCCAGAATCGAGCCCTGGTTGAGGAGGCACTGCCACGCCATTGCTGGCCTGAAGCCATCGTCGTATACAGCGCTGTGCTTATTGAATAAGCCGTCTGGGCCGCCTGTACGCATTCGGAAGTGTGTGAATTCGGAGAGGGCACGGTGATACTCGTCGTCATTTTCCAGCTGTTTCTGCAAATATTCTTGTACGCGTGCAAAGACGCTAGGCGGAAGTTTCGAGTTTGGACCTGTTGTATCAGGCCGGAGGGCATCGGCGATCCAATGTATATCGTACGTTTGCTTATCAAGCCTAGCTTTGAATATAGCGTCAATATCGTCCCACGGAATATCAGGGAACTGATCAGCCTCTCTCATCTCAGCCCATTTGCTTTTGATTTGCAGCCAGCGATTTACAACGTGTGCAATTCCCGCCCCATCAGCCTCAGAAGCGTGTTGAAAGTCGTTCACCGGTTTCAGCACAGCGATCGCAGCCTCGAGTTCTAGCCAGAAGCTGCTGTCTTTGATGATCCGAACCGCTTCGGGCAGGAGAACGGGGCAATCTTGAGATCGCAACTCATCCCGTACATCTTTTCGAACAGACCAGTCTCTGGCAGGATCTCGAGAACGGAGGAGGGAGAAGAAAGAATTGTACTGGGAACCCCCGCGTGTAATTATACTGTTCGGAACGAGCAGGTTAGTATATCGATTTCTCAGTCGCAGCTAACAATTCACCGGTACCTTCTGATCAGCGCGCGAGTTACTCCGTTCCACCTTGTGCGCTGGCACATTCTCAATCTTTGTAATTGTAATTTAGACCGTGAGAAGAACACGAGCAGGGTGCTGACGTTGTTAAAGAGATCCTCGAAGAAGGGAAGAAGAAGAATATCTTTAATCAGAAGCTGAAGGCCGTGAGAATCGCACAGAGAGAAGTTGATGTGTGAGAGCTCTGGGAATCCCCCTAGCAGGTCGTGTACAGAGCGCATCGTATTTTCGGTATCCGTACAGATAGAATTGATCCTGGAGAGATCGCCGCCGCACAGTTGCTGCATTTCTCCCCAGATCAGCCGCACCCAGTTCTCTGCCGTGTGCTGTTCGTCTCCCGTGTCAAGTGTTTTCCAGTAGAAGGCCGGGCCGTCTGGTACCTGTACCGAGATATTAACGATCCTGTGGCCCGAGACATTATCGGAGGCGTCAAATATGATGTTGAACCATTCCGAGCTGGTAATACGTTTGAAAACCTCGTCATAGATTTCCTGATAGAACTCGGGAAGAATTCGCGTGATGACGGCACGGCTAGGGGGCTTCCAGCCAGGCTTGATGCGAGTGAAGAAATAACGCCAACGACGGCTCTCGAAGAGGCTGAAGGGGCGACCGCCGGCGATTACAGCAGCGGCGGCATCATAGGCGAAACTGCGGCTCTCGTCCTGAGAGATATGCTGAATTCCGACCTCCGTTATCTTCTTTTGTACAGCTTGAGAATATGAGGGAAGATAGCCGGCGTTATCTCGAGCTTGGCGCTCTTGTCGCTGCGTAGCTTGCCATTTGTCACACGCAGCGAGGTGCTCTTTCGGCCTCCCAACAGAGGTCGCTGCAAACTCCTTCTGGCAGTGACGGCATCTGTATCGCTTGCTTTTCTTGGGGTTCGAGCGGCCGAGGTCGATAAACTGTCGCCAAATGAAGGCAGCGTCAGCTTTGGCAGGGGCCATCTTTTTTGGCGATGCGTTCAATTGGGAGAGAATGGCAGAGTAACGCTGAGTTGTTAAGCCGGCAAAGTTTTGTACAGCTCCGTACTTGTACGGCATGACCCATAAATTACCTGATTTGGAATATAGTGGGCTCAGTCGTACGTACATAGTACATGTACGTACATTTTCTTCCTGTACGTACGTACGTACAACAAGGTTGTACAAACTGTACAACATCACTATTCAGCTTACCACGGCGATCAACTATAGTAAGCTTTGCGCTACTAAAAAGCCGTTCGCATTCATCTGACATAGGTGAGATCGCAAACAGATCCAGAGCGAAGCGAGCGAGGTCTCTTTGGGAGTCATAACGGGATAGCCAGTACGCAATGGCCTCGTCGCAACCTGCCTCTTCGTCATGGAGCCGGTCGGTAGAAATATATTGCTCATACAAATCAGTTGTAGAGACCGGGGCGTCTATTCGAATGCGCTTGTGTTCCCTCTGGCGATCAAACGCTGGGTCAGGATCTCTCTCCTTCCGGACTTGCGGTGGTAGCATCTCAACAGGGTACCTTCCCTTATACTCTGTCTCCCAGAGCTGTTTCACCGCCGATTGTGCATTAGTTATCAAACCACTTCTTTTTTTCTTCGTCGCCTTGGAGAACCCATTCTTGCCTGAACCATGCCCACTTTCGATATGGACCGAGTATTTGGGCTGCATAGTACGCTGGTGGAAGATCAGTATCTTCGGGGAATCGATTCTGCCAATTCAGCTGCTGGTTATTGTAATCAGGGTTCAAATCCACGACACTCCACGACACATTTGTGAATATGGCGTGGATATGGATGCTGACTAATGACTTCGATGTGGAATGGGTGGAAATGGATCCATTATGGAAATGGATCCATATTGTGGAATTTGTGGAATGGAAACCTACTTCGTCCAACAATGGTAATTAGTGGGTCGCATCCATGCCTTGGTCATTTTGTCACTCGTCCATTAGAATCCTATCTAGCGACCCGATCAAACCAGCACGCAACCAACTCCGTAGTGTCTGACAAAGCCCAATTGTACTGGCATCTAGCCTATTGCGGCTCTTGGTAACCATGCGGCCAGTGGTCGAGAATAGCCTCTCACACTCGGCTGACATAGGTGGCACAGTAAGCAGATCCAAGGCCATCCTAGACAGCCGGGGGTATTTGAGCCGCCTTATGTGCCAGTATTCGTAGGGATCTGTGACAGAAGCGTCAGCATCCTCGATATCGCGCTTCCACTGCTCGTATTCATCAAGATCCAGACCGCCAACTGAGGACCTAGGGGATTGAGCTGGGGATTGAATGTGCGACTCGGTAACAGAAATCCCTCCAGCCATCAGTCCTCGCTTTTTCGTGCGCCACGCTGTGAACTTGTTTCTTGAGGTCTTCAGACGCTTATTGGCAGGCAATTCAATCTCTGGATCATCAACCTCAAGGTCCCTATACTCTCTCTCCCAAAGATCCTGGACCATCTCCTGCGCCTTGGTAATCCACAGCTGTCTTTCCTCGTCGTCTCCCCACAAATCGTCAAACAGTGCCCACCGGTAAGCAGGATGGAGAACTGCGGCGCCATAGATCAGGGGGCTATCGTTCAAATGCTCGTAGTATTCGTTCAATTTGAGCCAACCCAGGTTGATGTTGACTGCGAGGTGGTGGCCGTCTGGAAAATTGGCGACTGCTCTTTTCGCGGATTCAAGGGTTTCGAGAAGAAATTCGTACGCGTGAATAAGATCCCAGCTTGTACCTGTACAAGTCAGCTGCTAGAATAAGAATAGGGCCGCTTTTGCAAAGTCTAAGGCTTACCAGACAGTGGGGGCTCGACCTCGTTTTCCTCGACGTTTCTGCGGTGTTTTCCCTGTCCATCACCCTCAAGGCCTTTCACAACCAGCTTGAAGTCAAGCAAAATGTCGTAAAGAGTCCCAAGCACATGCCAATCATCAGTTGTCATGCGGTTCTCTTCCTTCAGGAAGAAGGGCTGCTTGGAGCCCTTTTTGATGTTGCCAGTTCTCGTCAAGTTGGCCTTCTCCCACTCGTTTGACGCTCTCTGGACAAAAGAATTATAAAATGGCCTTAAAACCAGAGCACGCTCAATCATCGAGAATTGAGAAAGCCACCGGGTAGCATTGTCGACCACAACTCCAACTGGACGGTGTTTCTTGAGCTGAGCGTCGTCAGAGAGTTGGCTCTCGACAGCCTGTACCTTCTTGAGCATATCGGTCCACGTGTCCGATCTGCTCACCTCCTAGGACTTCGTGAGTATAACAAATAAAATCGGGGACTGAGCCACCTACAACAGCAAAGTTATGCCATTTTCCAACGGAGCCTCGCCTCCTCCAGACTTCATGCTCCTTCGCTGCCGTGTGAAGTCCTTCGAAGAGCTCTTTCTCGAAAGCATCCGGGTTCTTGCCATACAGCATCTGTTTCACTACTATGTTGACAACGTGGCCAACGCAGCGAATCCATCGCTTTTCCCAGTCGAAGCCGAATTCTAATGCAAGCTCCTCCATCGAGGTTTTATTGTTACCGGCATTATCCAGTGTGAAATACCCGATTTTATCGCTGATCTCGTACTCTCGAATGATCTCGATGATCTGCCCGGCGATATTCTCGCCTGTGTGCCGCTCTGTAAGTTCAGGCAGGCCGAGGACACACTTCTGTGGCCGGTCGTTGGAATCCCGAAACACACATGTGATGCCGTATAAGGCGTGTCGGTTACCAGACTTCCAGCCATCGTACTGGATATGGATCTGTCCTGGACTCTTCCGCAAAGCATCCTTCACTCTTTCCATGTTGTTGGTAAATTCTCGTTCTGCGATGGCACGCACGGTCACGTCAGTAATGTTAGCTTTTGTGATCTCGACAGATGGATTGAGGTAGTTGAAGATGTCTCGAAGATCTTGATCGTTGACGATCGAGAAGGATTGGTTAGAATTGACAATCCAGTTGACAAGTTTCTGCTGGAATACAGTTTTGTCGAAACGTTTGATCAGCGTATTGATCAAATCTTGTTCCTTCGGCTCCGTGGGGTTCAACTGTAGGATTGTTGCAATGGACTGATGTGCTTTCTCAGATGCCTTTGCAGGCTTTTGCCTCTTGCCCGTCGGATCCATGATGCCATTGTGGTCCGTGTACAGGTGACCCTCAGCGTTCTGCAACCCTTTGATGGCATAACTCTTTGGCCTCGGCCGCTTTTGCTTGATGCAAAGACAACACACCCATCGGCGTTCCCCCTTCTGGGCATGCTGGATATCGTAGCCGAATTGATATACCCATTGACGCACTTGGCCGTCTCTCTCCGTCAAGGTCCAGCCTTTGTAGAGCTGAAAGAGCCGTTGATTGTCTTCTTCTGTACGTTCTGGAACGGGCGTGGTTGACTTGGTAGGATGGAAGGTGGCCATTTCGATTTGAGGTAGTAAGGTCATAACAGTAAAACCTCCCAGAATAGACTTGTTTAACTTTGTGTACTCTCGAGAATACTCATAATGAGATCAGCTTGCCGCTCTCCAGAGTGGTTGTCGCGACATTCCGGTAGTCCTAGAAGTGCCTTCTGCAGCTGATAATCCTGGTCAACCCATTGAGCACAAACAGCCAGTAGAGCATGGCGATGTGGCGATGTCCAGAGATCGGTGGAGATATGAATAGGCGAAGACGCGATTGCTAGTTTGCCTTTGATCTGATCTCTATAAAATACGTGATTTTCCGCAATGTGACGCATGGCCTGACGTCTGGAGGTGATTAATTGATCACCGATGGTCGGATTGCATGCCAAAGCGAGATCCTTCAACTCGTTCCATTCAACAGCTGAAAAAGGAGCTCTCCGCCGTGTGAGCAGTCCTATAACAGCTTCATTATATGCCTGCCGATTGAAAGCCTGCCGAAGACTATCAGGTGTTGGGATAGATGCAAACATGGCGGTTAATGAGCGTTGATTCGATGATATCGGCGAAGGCGGCGGCGGCGGTCGAAGCTGTGCAGCATGGCGGTTTCTGATATGCTGTACAGCTGTTGCTCGATGCCCATGACTCCATTTAGGGCATAATCGGCACACATAAAGCACAGTGCCTTTGGTCTTTCGTTTGCGGCCGGCGGTAAGCGGTTTATTCTTATCTGGATACTGCCGATCCATAATGGAAAAGAAATTTGAAGGCAATTGATCAGATATTTGAGAATTAGAGTCGCCGATCGACGATAAAATATCGCTCTCTGAAGCCATAATGATGGGTATGAGATGAAAACTACCTTAATACGAAAATTTTCCGGTATTTGTGATGTCTGGGGCGATAAAAAGCTGTCACATTCAGCGATGAATTGATTGTCATAGAAGCTCTTGGTTCTCTATCTAACGAGTGGAAAATAGGTCGGTTTCTTATACCTAGGGTGAATGGCCTCCGCGGCCGTTGTGTTGAAGAACTTGCTTTTTGGGAAAGATAAGTGACACCAACTTCTGACCGGAAGTTCGGACTTCCGACCTGCCGGTGAACAGCCTTTCTGAGCAGCTGAGGGACCTTCCTTCCGGTTTGATCAAATGTATGACCTTTTGGCCCGTTGGATGTGACAAAAGCAATGAAAAAAGCTTATTCACTTATCCTGTTTATTCTGTTATTCCGTTATAACAGATTAGTGTGAGAGCCATAACATGATAACAGAATAACAGAATAAAAAAAAATTAACACGTTATACAGAACAAGCAACAGAATAACAGAACAAGTTGCCCATGTATGCTCACCAACAACAGGCACAACGGCGTACTTCAAGTGTAAAGTAGAGGCAAGTCCCTTCCCATGTTGAGCTCCACTTCGCCAAGCGACTGATTGTTTGTTAGAGACAATGATTTGCCCAAGAGTTGCGACACGATCGGATCAGCGATCCGGCGGTTGAAGGAGGCGACATCTTGCAAAAGGTTCTCCAACTGAGGACGCGCCGCGAGGTTGATTGACTCCTTGGCCGCTGCTATCGCTGCTAGAGGGTATAGAACCAAGCGCGAGGTGAGCTCGTCAATGTAGGCGTACATCTCACTCGATGTGTCGAAAGCTTTGTTGATCCAGCCGATTCTCTCCGCGTCTTGGGCGTTAATGTCCTTGCCGCTTAGGATATACTCCATTGCAAGGCCTCGGCCGATAAGTCCAGGAAGATGCTGGCTTCCTCCTCCTCCTGGGATGAGGCCAGTGGCCACCTCTAACTGTCCGAGGAGCGTTTCGTACTTGGTAGCGAAACGCATGTCGAGTCCCATCAAGAGTTCGTTCCCTGCTCCGCGGGCTCTCCCATCAACTGCGCCAATAGTCACCTGCGGCAGGTTCGAGATGTTATACATGAGTTCCACAAAACTACCCGCGGCAGTTTCTAGCTCATGCGTTAGCTCTGGCTTTAGAGCAATGGAGCTTTCTAAGGTATTACTTACCAATTCCAGGCATCAGAAGGTCCAAATGGGCACAGAAGAACCCAGGAACATCGCTCTTGAAAATAACAACCTTGGTTTCATTGTCGGACTGAAGCCTCTGTACAATGTCGGCCAACCCAGTCTGAAAATCATGGTTCCAGACATTGATCGGCGATGTTGGGTTGTGGAGAGTGATTTCGAGGACCCTCGCATTCTGGGAAGTCTTTAAACCTCGGTATTCTGGGAGATCCAGAGCGAGCGTTGTCGAAATAAGAAGACCAGCGAGGGCTAGGGTCTGAAGCCACGCAGGATACATGTTCTCGAATGAAAGAGTAGGAAGACTGAGTAAATATAGAATAGGCGATGATATTAATGAAGGCAAGAAATTTCAAGCGGATATCATCTATGGTATTATATATAGTACGCCGGCGGGAACAAGGAACGGGCTGGATGTCCGAGGTTGAGAGTCGATTATGGACTGGGGGGCCATCTTCGTCCGCGTGAGATGTCGTAGGCTAGTCTACTTCTGGTAAGTTACCTGGCCGGACTGACGTTTTAACGTAGTAAGTAGTTGCTCGTAGTTCAGCTTTGTGGTGTCTTCTGCGGCAAAGTAAAAGCTTGATTATAAATACCGGGTTCGAAGATCCGCTGATCAGTTAGTACCTGGAAGTATTGTATTAGTACATTACCGCCGGTTCTTATCCAAATGGCAAGATACGCCGTTGCATCAACAAACAAACAAACCAATGTCCTCTCGGAGACTATGGCTCAAGCTGTCATCGAGCCTTGAGCACAGGAACAGAGCAGCAAACTCCACGGCATGGAGACTTCTCAGGAGTCATGGGCGGCAGCGATTTGGGTACGTTCGCACGGTAGTCAGCACTCTCGGCCTGGTGCCCCCCCCCCCCAGACATTGAAAGAATGGAAGAGGAGTGTTCTAGTGGAGCTAAGTTTGTTAGTAAAGGAACGCTTTGTCATAACGCCGTGTCGAGACTAAGTCTCTCCTCATCTCATACGCCGCTAAGCGGAACTCTCGCGACCGCCAGCTCGGGCTTAGGCGCTCTACCCCTAAAACGTCATGTGGCTTGAGATTAAGCTTGAGAGTCGGCGAGAAGGTTGCGAAACGGGGAAGCTTCTGGGTTCTGAAAAAGCCCGACGGCACTTGACTGCCGAGTTACCCTGGGTGGGGACTCGCCGATCTGGTTGTTCCCTACGCACGGACGGTCTTGGGTGCGTATTGCGCGTATCAAGACGTATAACAACGTATTCGCCAAATTGTGGTGGATCCTAACGGGTCCTGGACTTTGGCGGCGTCATTGGATTGGTCCAAGGTCAAGCCGTCTTAGCCCCGTTTTGCTGCATCCTTAGCCCAAACTTGATTTTAACACTACTTATTCTAGGCCTTGGACCCGCGAGGAGCGTATTCTTCGTATAGCCCTCTTACTTCTTCTTTGACACGTCTGTCTCTACCTACAGCCTGTAGTTGTTCCACGCGGCTCTCAGTTCCATGAATGAGAATACCCCACCTACGGACCAAGGTGGTAAAGTCGTCCACCGAAGGGCCCATAGAAAGTCACGTCATGGATGCACGTTCTGCAAAAAAAGGAGGATCAAGGTAACGAACGCCTAACCCGGCAGCCGAGTCGACCTGCGTTCCAAAATGATTCAAGCTAATTCTTTGGTCCAAATCTCCAGTGCGATGAGCAAAAGCCGGCTTGCACCAACTGCGTCAGGCGATCGCTGGTGTGCAGCCTTGGCACAAACCAGAGCACTGCTTCCAGCCCAGCTTCGACGGCGTGTGTGGCAGCATCCGTCCGGTGCTGTGCAACCAGTCTAGATGTGGGGGATTTTCAGCTGTTTCATCATTTTTGCCATGTCACATCTAAGAGTTTCAGTAACGAGCAAGCCACCCAATACTTCTGGAGCGTTACAGTCCCGAGGCTGTCTTTTAGACACCAGTTTCTTCTCCATGCAGTCATTACTCTAGGCGCGTTGCACCTACGTCACATGAAGTACCAGCTTGAGAGCGACATGCCTGCCGGCCTGTTGGACAAGGCTAATGTGCATTGGGAAGAGGCCCTGAGGCTTGCCTCGCCGCTTCTCTCACGCGTCACTGAGTCAAACTGTGCCGCACTCTATCTCTTTGCAACAATAACTTGCTTGCATACATTTGCCCTCGGCCCATGCCCAGGAGAGCTGCTTATATTCAACCAGAATGGCCCATCGCACTGGCTGACACTTTTTCGCGGACTTCGGTCAATCGAGCAAGCATGCGACTTCGCAAGTGTCCAGAACGAGGAGCTGCACCCGATATTCCCGCTCTCTGGCTTAGAGTTGAACAAAGTTCCAGTCAAAGCCCTCGATCCATCCGTCCAAGAAGCTCTAGAGGCTTTAGCATCCTTCATAGATATCAACGTCACGAAGGATGACGAGCGGTGCGAGAGCCTGGTGGAAGCTCTCACGCTTCTGCGTAGGTGCTACACAGTGGTGCATGACGAACCAGCGCAAGTCTCGGCTTACACAGTCTTCAGCTGGTTACATCGTGTATCGGATCATTACCTGAAACTGGTACAGGCCACTGACCCAGTGGCGCTGCTACTCTTTTCATACTTTGTGGTGTTGATCAAGCGATTGGAGTGTGCCTGGATGGTAAAAGATTGGCCTACACATCTCATGTCAGAAATCTACGCTTGCATGCCACTTGCGAAACGTTTCTGGCTGAGCTGGCCTATGGAGCAAGTCGGCTGGCTGCCGGCTGAATGAGTACAGCAACCGTGGTATAGACTATCTTGTAATTTGTTGTTTTTTCTGACAAAAAGGAGAAGTGAAGACACTTCTACATGCGTCCACGCCTCATTTGTTCATAGTGTTGTCTTAATAGAAGCTGTTCCTTGCATAGGTCAAACGCTACTGGTAGGATTCACCACAAGTATCGTGACCCGAAGGAAGGGTTTAATATGAAGCATGGGTGAGGAGGGTTTATCTCGCTTGAGGCTAGAAGTTGCGTGACGTCACACCATGTCTTTTTCTCCAGTCCAAGGGGAGTTTCCACTAATCAGGATCAGAATTTATGGGCCGAGATCGACGCCTTGGCACAGCGTATTCAATACGTGATGATGAGTCCTTGACAATATCTGCCTCGGGATGCCCGTGACCTGCTGTTATTAATCCACTGCCTGCTAGCGCGTGCGGAATCACCGCCAGAGACAGTTCTTGATGATGAACAACGTAACTTTCATGAAGCCAGATTTAAAACCTAGTCCGAGAGGAGCACAGCTCCTTACATAGTATCCACATCCCAGTCACCAGCAGATCGAACCACCTTAGCCACACGGTCTCAACAATGGCAACGGCCGCGACCGCGACATCAACTTCCCTGACATGTATCTCCGTCCCACCTAACGAGCATGGACATGTGTCTGTCGAAGCATGCGGCGCAATTTGGCCGTATCACCCCAGCTTCGACTCCAACTTGGCCATAATGATTATATTCGCTGTCTCAAGTCTGGCGCATGCAGTCCAGAGCCTTTTCTTTCGACAGGTGCGTACATCTTCTCAAGCGTCAAGAACTCTACGTCTTGAATGGTTAGGAAAGCTCACGGGTTATGTTATGTTATGTTATGTTATGTATATTTTTCGTCCGGGGGGCCATCGGCCCCGAAAAGTCCCCTGCTGGGGCACAGGACGTGCTGAGCTAAACTATCTACAATCGCTGCCACACGGGGACTCGCCCAGATCATTTGCAAGGCCTTTTGGATCGGAGCCTTATACATGCTCGAGCTGTTTTCGTGCTCAATACCCCCAAAAGGCACCTCTCTACTCGTAGCTGCCACTACAGTAGTTACCGCTGAAGCACGTCCTACAGGACATCAATACAATTGATCCTGGCAGAGCCTCCGTCCAGCAGCGCCTCCATCTAGTTCATCCAGCATATCATCGGCACAAAGGCGCATTACTTTCGAGAGGGCATCCCGTCAGCAGGAACTCATCCCTCTCCAGCCTAGAATTCTCTTGCACAGATAGACCAAGTAGCTTTCCATACCCTAAGGCAGGAAGTCCATGATCCCCAAGATCGCCAGTAGCTGCAACCTAGAACCGTGCATCCTTGGGGAAAACCCTCGCAGGAGAAAAACCCAAGGCGGCCAGAACGCTGCTCTGTGGACGAGACAATCGCCTCGTTCCACGGTCTCCAGGTAAGCTCTGTACCATTTCGACCCAGCGGTTTTGTCAAGTGGTCTCAGCCAGTGAGACAAATTGTCGAAGCCCGGTTGTGTTCCGGGCAGCAGCCGAGGCTGCAATGAAGAAAAGGGTCTCTGGGCAGTACACGACTGCAGAGATCGGTCATGCAGCTTCCGAGCTGCAAAAAGGGCAGCGAGCCATGTGGGGCTCGTGCGTCGAGGTCGGGGGCACCAAAGGGCCCAGAAAGTCGAGCAGCTGAGGGCTGCTGGTGTTGTTCGGGCAGCCAAAGCGGCAGTGGTCGGTCGAGGCAGCGCTAAACTGCAGGCGAAGGTGAAGGTGAGGGTGTAATGGCCCTGAATGTCAAGCAGCAGGATGCCGCAAATGTTGTCTGGGCAGCCGAGGCTGCAGAGGTCGGTCGTACGGGGGAAAATCGAGTGTATGATCTAGTGTGATCAGGACGTCGAGGTGAGCAATGTAGGTCACGGGTCTGGTAATGTGTCAAAGGTAGTTTGATGTAACCAAGTCTGTTGATAGCTAAGGAGCTTAAGGCTCGTTGTCCAAGTGCTAAGGGAATGTATATATACTGTGTTACTAGAGGTGGCTCACCAGGGAGCGCTGGCGCTCCCTTTGGTGTTGTGGTGAGCCTCAATCGCTGGAGCGCGAGGGATCGCGGCGCTCCTTACATGATTGGTGAAAAGAAATGGGGGCGGCGCTCCGTCACGTGATACCGCCTGGGATTCCGTTACGGGCCGTGACACGAGCCACACTGGAAAGGGGGGATGCTTAGTCAAGGTCTTCTTTGACAATAACTTTTAAGCCCTGCCTCCGTATAATTACGGCAAGCTGAACTTTAAAATCGCAAACTAGCAGATGACAACGGAGAACGAAAGAGTGCGAAGTGCGAAGTGCGCGCCCTTACAAATCGGGCCTCCATATGTAAAAGAGCCGAACACAGATGCGACCGCTGTTTAGATTAGCTTGATCCAAAAGTTCCACAAACTTAATATCATGCGAATGCGGCTTAGGCTACCTCGACCTTACCTGAAACATTAATCAGCACTGGTCGCCCTACCACGAAATTTCCGTCAATTATTTCCTATTTTACCTTTAAACGGAAGTTTCAGGCGTGCATGACTGCCTGACGGCTGGCCGTTGCCTTCTGCTTAGTCAGCCGGAAAAGGGGTCGCCATAAGGGCACTTCCGTGCCCTGAAGGCCACCATCAGAACTGAGCCTCTAGACATCATCACGAAGAAAAGACCGTTTCGTGATAACCTCGTTATTCTGCTTTCCCCGTACGTACGGAAGACTATCCAACACTGATCAGTGGTTGCACAGTCAACCCCTGATAGCAAGGATTAAGAGGCAGACCTCTATCACCATCGTCGCCGCCGACCGCTTCGCTGCTCGTTGACGTCGTCGAGTGACGATCTCTGCGCTACGGCCAACCCTTCTTCGAAGCGACCACCGCCAACGGTGGCCCATCACGAAGAAGCTGAGGCCCAGCTTGTGGGAATTTACTGTGACCGTTGTTCTGGTGCTCCCTGGGTGCCCACGGCCTACACCAACCAGCTTCAACCTCCTCGTCGTCCCTGGGCGCCCACGGCCGATACACCAAGCGAGGAAAGGTCAATCAACCACGAGTACGCTCCATCGCGCTCTACGCACAGCCGTGCAACCGACAACCTCTCGAGAAGCCCCTCGAGAGCGCTCGAAACGCCAAAACACTCGAGAAACCCCGCAAGGACCCTCGGAACGCCCCTCTCGGCACCCACGGAAGGCACTGCCGAGCACGCCAAGCGGCCCCAAGCGTCGCCAAAGCGTTTCGGAGACCATCAGGGGGCACGAGAAGCCTTCTATGAGACAAACTCTATTGCGCTATACGCAGATTTGCCTCCCACCGCTTGCCCTGACCTCTCTTGAACCACACGCACCCCTTTCGCGGTTGCCACTATCACCGGAAGAGCCGAGGCCCAGAGTATCTCTTTCCTCTGCACCATCGTTGCTTCTTCCCTCTCGACTGGGGGCGGCTGTTCTTGCCCGGCCAACGGCCCTCCTGCCCATCCGGCTGCACCTTCCCCTTCCGGCGCAGCCAGAAGACAACGGGAACGAGAAGATCTCCCGGCAGCAGGGGCAGAAGCACCAGCAGCAGGCCAACTACCTGCCAAAGAACGCGAATACGTCGACGACGACGACGACGACACCGAGAAGGCTGGTCTGTCACCTGCTACGGCGGTGCCGGCGGTGCCGGCGGCCTCCCGGTTAGCGGCGACTCCTCCGTTCTGCTCCCAAGTGGGACAACCCGGGAAACTCTACCAGTCAGCCTGCGCAACAATAGCTTCCGTTTGCCGAAGACTACTACCTGAGGGTGAATAGTGTACTTGTGCCGGTCAGAAGTCGCAGCAATAAGTGTACGATACCCACAACACTATGGCGACTGGTTCGGAAGCAAGATCGCCGGCCGGCACCTCCTTGACCACGCCGTCACAAGAAGCTCTCTCCTTCTTCGCCCAGCTAAGGACCAAATTGGACGTTCCGGCGGTGGCGTGGACTTCCGTGAATCCAGCCGTGTGGGACAAAGAAGTCACAAAAGATACTCTCACCACGGAACTTGCCTCTACTAGTGTTCTCATGTTTATGTCGGATCCGTATAACGCCAGGGCCACTGGGCAGACTCTCTTTGACGAGTTCTTAATCGAATTCGAGCACTGGGATCACGACATGTTTACGGCTATCGATAAGCACTGGAAAAAGGAACTGCGTATCTATCTACGCCAACGCTTTGTTTACACAGGACCACCTAAGGGCGCGTTGCCACGGCAGCTGGCCAATCTTCTCACACTTGAAGAGTGCCCAGAATGGCCAGAAGGAGCAGCACCAGCTGGCCCAAGCCGATCTAGCCCACGACAACAGGGAGAACCACCAGCACAAGCCACAACCTTCCGATTAGGGCAAAACATCGTCGAATCGGTAGAACACCATACCCTAGAGGCGGCGATGCCGGCCAACGAGAACCCACCGGACCACTATCGTCAGACGGCACTTCCGGAGGCACGCCGCCAGACGTTTCCTTCCCCGGCGGGCACGGCCCTGAGGCAAGAAAGGAACCAGACGTACCCACACCAGCGATATCCGGCGGGAACGCCGCTCCCTATTTCAGCGCCAGATATCCCCTACGACCCATACAAGCACCTTCCTCCTCGCCACTATGACAACGACAAGCTAGACCCTCAGAAGATGATGATCTTCACGAAGACCTGGGGCAACCAGTCGAGATGGTCTGGGGAACCCTACGATCTTCTTGACGATAAACTGAAGGTCTTCCTTAACATCTGCTACTTCTGCGACGTCACACCGTACCAGTTTTGGGCGGTCTTTCCGAGAATTCTCTCCGGAAGAGCCCAAGACTATTACATATCGCACGTTGACATCGACGATACCTTCCAGCAGGCGTATAGTAAGCTGACCGATCACTTCGTCACCGAAACCAACCGCCGGCAGTACTATCATGACTGGACCAACACCACCTTCGCGACGGTGCGCAACGATAAGGAGAATAGCGGCAAGACTCTTCGTGAAGTCCTTGAGAAGCTTCTCGACAGGCTGCAATTGTGCCAGAAGGCGCTGGGCGCCGAGTATCAAAGCGACGAGATGCTTCGCACCACCGTTATTCGTGCTTGTGCAGGCGTACCCGAGCTGGAGCACGCATTGTTCATCCCGGCGGCACCATGCGAGAGACTCTTTCACGATCTCCGATCATCGCTAGACCTAAGCGTGAAGAGATCATCGACCAGCCAATACCTACAACAACACAAGGGCACAGACGAATCATACTACCTCGAGCGGCGATACGTCAACAATCGCCAACGTGGCACTCACCAGGCACAAGGATCTTCTCGTGGCCGAGGCGGGACATTCACAAGCACCGCCCGGCCGGACAACCTGAAGAAGAAGTGCTTTGTGTGCAATAAGGTGGGCTGCTGGTCAACACACCATACACCCGAAGAGCGGCGCAAGGCCCGCAGCCAGTACTTGACTACATGCGAAATGTACGGAATCAGGTGCGACGAAGCCAGCGTGGCGGCGTACATCGCCGACGTCGAGGGCACAGAGCCAGACAGCCCCCCTGAGAGCCCGGCCCACTCGGAATTCGATGAGAGGGGCCGGGAGCAGTCTCAGTTCCTCATGGATAACGCGTTCCTACACTCCCTTGGGAATGACCAGTTAGAGGAGCCACCAGAGGATTCTCTGGTCCCGGCAGACCAATTCACCCTCCAAGGAAGGTATTCTGAGAAGACGTTTCAGGGCATCCTTCCGGACACCGGGGCGGCGGAGTTTTCAACCGCCGGCCACGGCCAATTTGTAGCCCTCAGAAGAGACGACCCACAGGTGAAGATGGACCTCTCACGCGCCGGCGAAGCCGTGATTTGCTTCGGAAAGGGCACACAGCTGACTTCTATCGGGACGACCACCCTCGGCACGCCGATAGGCGATATCACCTTTCACGTGATCAACTCCCCGACCCCCTTCCTGCTGTGTATGAAGGATATGGACAAACTAGGTGTGTTCCTTAGAAACACCACTAACGAGCTGGTTCAACACCAAGAAAGTGGCCCGGACAAGGTCGTGCCAGTGGTCCGCAAATGGGGCCACCCGTGGTTCTTCGTGGCCAAACGAGAAGCAGGTGCTTTCCTCACAGAAACCGAACTCCGGCGACTTCATCGCCGCTTCGGGCACCCGGCGGTTGACCGCCTAAACCGCCTGCTCAAAGACGCCGGCCACGACCCCGACCCGGCTATTCTAGAGACGATTAGCCAGTTCTGCCACCAGTGCCAGCTAAAAGGGGCATCCCCCAGAAGGTTCAAGTTCACGCTGAAAGACGACTGCGACTTTAACTATGAAATCTTTGTCGACGTGCTATACTTAGACGGCGAGCCCGTCCTTCACGTCGTCGACGGGGGCACCTCCTTCCAAGCAGGAAGATTCCTCCCTTCCCTTTCTACAAAAGACACGTGGGAAGCCCTACGGGCGGCGTGGGTTGACACATACCTCGGCCCGCCAGATCACTTAGTTCACGATGCCGGAACCAACTTTGCCTCATCAGAATTCCGAAACGAGGCGAAATTCATGGGAATCACGTGCAGACAAGTGCCCACGGAAGCACATTGGTCAATCGGCAAGGTCGAACGCTATCACGGGCCTCTCCGCCGTGCTTTTGAGATACTGACCGCGGAAATCGGCACAATCTGCTCAAAAGAAGCCATCCTCCAAATGGCCTTCAAAGCCGTTAACGACACGGCCGGCCCGGACGGCCTCATTCCGACCCTCCTAGTCTTCGGCGCCTTTCCACGGATTAACTTGGACTCGCCCCCTACACCGTCGACACTCAAGAGGGCGGAAGCCGTCGCCAAAGCAATGCGCACCCTCCGCAAGCACCGCGCTGAGCGGCAAGTCAGGGATGCCCTCGCGGCCCGGAACGGGCCAGACACTAGCGACGTTCTGTCAGCACCTCTTCAGTCAGAAATGCTCGTCTGGCGCGAAAAAGACGGCTGGCAAGGGCCGTACAACCTCGTGGCCGTCGACGACCACGACGTCACACTTGATCTACCCAACGGACCAGTCAAATTCCGCTCAACGGCTGTCAAGAGATACCTACGAGACAGCCAACAAGGAACGGAGCTAGAAGCCATATGGGACTCTTTCATAGCCCAAGTATGCTTCAGGTCTTGAATGCGTTTCCAGATGTGAGATTCTGGACCCTCAACTATTCGATGGTCTGTGGGTGAAGTGACGATTATGACATCCTCTTCTTCCTCTGCAACCTGAATGTCGGAAGTTCTACCAGGAAGATTGAGCTTCGCAGCAAAATCATCACACTTGCCACGGATAATAAAATTCCAGAGGTTGTTTGTTTCCTGGGGCGGAGGATCCACGTTCAGCCACGCTGTGAGTCCGTGCTTCTTTGAGCGTGTTACCTGGCATAGCTCCCTCACAAGCTTTTTCACGCCCGGTATTGTAAGGGACGTGCCGACCACGATAACGATGTCGGGGACAGAACGTAAGTCTGCTTGAGAGACCTTACCAATAGCTTCTGCATCCGGGCTAGGTCCGTGGTATAATACCACACGTGGCGTGAGACGTCCAATTCCATGGCTCCTTTTTCCATTCTGTTCTGTGCGAATCCGGTCATTCTCTGTGCATGCTTTACACAAAGGGGCCTCTGGCCCTTGGAAGAGCAATTTGTCAAAATCTTGAACGTGGCTGCATTTCGCACATTGTATCTTGTTGAGTCCACCATGAAGCTGTATGGTGACCGGCCAGGGTGCCTCCATATTGAGTGGTATAGTAGTTGCCAGAGGTTGGATCGAGGTGTCCAGGCAGTCAATATTCTGAGTGTAGAGACGCATCAAGCGACCCTCCTCAGCAAGGGCTTTGAGCACCCCGTGAAAAGCAGTGGGATTAGCATCTCTTGCTAGATCCGACAACTCTGTAATCATTTGGTGAAATCTCTCCATAGACTCCTTGTTGTTGTAAACTGAGATGTCAAACAGGTCTTCGCCTTTGCCCTTCACCTTTGACTTGGCCTGGAGGGTCTTGAACAGTCCTTCCTTGGATCGAAAATCGGGGACTGCTAAGTTAGTTAGGGATACAACGTGCCACTGTAGATATGAAAGAAATAGACTTGCTTCCTGCGGACACGGAAATCCCAGCTCCAGCAACCACCAAAATCTTTTTCTTGAGGTGCAAAGCCTTCAGCAAGCGCTGCAGAGGAGCACTGGTTGCATTATCCTGGTGGTCAAGATCGATTTGTACAGCACGTTGATGCTGGTCATTCGCAACTCTTCGCTTTTTGTGAGGGGGTATTCCGTCGGTCCTAGCTATAATCTCGTCGCCACTCAGCTCAGATTTCTCAGATCCGTCCATTCCTGGCGCCTTAGACATCATGTTGGTTGTGACTGGAGTGGATGTTGCCTCCTTAGTCGCTCCTGGAAGTGATGGGAAAAGCTCTGGGAAAGAACGACGTGCTTCTGAGTCGTCGTAAGATCTAATAATTCCGTCTGTAAGTAGAGATTGTAGGACCCCTACAAGGTTCGGATTAAATCGTTCGCTGAGTGGCTGATGGCGCTGGACAACAGTCCTAATGGCCTTCTGCTTGCGCAAGACTGAGTTTTCGTGAGAGGAGAAGATTCTTCTCCATTCGATGTACACACTTTTCCTCTCCGCTCTGGAGTAAGGAATACTTGGGTTTGCTGAGCATAAGCAATCTGGCGAAAGCGTCCACGACATGTGTGGTGATGTTGTGGGTTGTCGTTCTGTTTTGCCGTTGTCCGGGCGACCGAGACCCCGCACAGTGAGCGAAGAAGCTTATGCCTGAGGCATCAATTGTGGACCAATGGGATCATGTAAGCGCTACGAAGGTAGGTGTAAAAAGTCTTTGACGCCAAGGAGCAGGGGCCCCTGGTCAGTTAGCCGAATTACTATGGCAACCCCTAACAAAAAAGCTGACCCGTCTGCCTTAACTGTACGGTATATGCCCGTGATAGCCGCTTGAACTTGTCGCCAAAAATATTGTGATCCGCGGAAATATTTGCCCCTACAGGAGCTCCTACAGCGACCCCAGGGCTGCCGGACGGAAAAGAAAATAATAAGAAGAATTGTTGCAATAGCACTCAGTCTCGCCGTACGCTTATGCCGAAGGCTTGGTTAGATGACTAAGCCAGCCTCCTTGGCACAGGCGTGCTTATCGATGGTGCCCGCAATTACGTCGTAATTCGCTTAGACCACGTGACGACTTATCCCCCGCAAAACGCAGCCCGTGAAATCGTATGCGCGACGCCTGATAAGTGCATTTGATAAGTCCCCCTCGACTTATCAAGGTCTCCAGCCTACCCAGCCCAGAAAACACCACGTAGAAGGCCCCGATCGACCGAGATGGCCGCCGACGACTCGTACACGGCCGCGGACGAGCGCGCCCGTGCCGCCCGGAGGGCGGGCCTCCAGGCGAAGAAGGACGAACAGCCGGCGAACACGGCGCGGAGTTACGCGGCGAAGCAGCGGGAGTGGAAGGCGCGTCCCCCGGCCGGCCCCCCCTTCCCCCCCCTTCCGCCCCTTTTTAAGTAGGGCCCCCTAGGCGGCTAACAGACGAATACCTATAGGCCTGGTGCCATACACCCCGGGCTGCAGCAGACGGCTCGCTCTATAGCTGGCCCGACGGCGAGCTCGTAACGCCGGACAAGCTGGCGGCGTGGCTCAAAGAGGATATTCTCTCACGACGCGTAGCGCCGCCGCGGAAGAAGCCACGGGCGCGGGGTAGGGGTAAGGGCAAAGGCGAGGCCGCACAGCTACGGCAACAGCTCGAACAGGAGCAGCTCGAGGCCGCGGCCCTGGCAGAGGCCGAAAGCCTAGCCGAAGCCCTGGAGGTTCCCCTGGCCGAGGCCGCCGAGCTGCTCGCGGACGACCGCGAGGGCTACGTGCCACTCACGGCCCTTGCGCCGGCTGCAGTAGACCTTACCGAGGGACCCCTGCTTATGAGGGGCACTATCGACGCCTATATCGCGGCCGTTATCGAGCTCTGGCGGCTCCAGGTGGCCCACGGCAACTCGAATACGGAGAACCCCCGGGGCGCCGCCGTACGAGGCTTCCTTGAGCAACGGGGCCGGCAGCGGGGGAAGCACGACCGTGCCTCGTTTAAAGACCGCGGAGCCGACGGGATCCAGGCCGGCTATTCCCCCGATGAATGGCTCCGGATCCAGGATCTCCTTCTCAGCGGGGCCGCGTATACGCCGCAAAATCTCCGTACGCGAGTCGACCTCCTCTTCGGCCACTACTACCTCTTACAAGGGGAGAACCGCCGTAAGATGGAGCTTGCAGACCTATCCCTACTCGACTATCCGCCTTCGGAAGGCCCGACCCCCTGTGGCTGCCTCGTCAGCCTTTTACGAGACGGCAAGCTAAATAAGACGGCGAGGAAGGAGTTTATGGGCGCCCTCCGGCATAAGGATCCCTTATTCTGTACGCAGGGGGCCCTAGCACAGCTCTTCTTCTGGCGCTGGCACGTCGCCGGCGAGCCGCCCCCGTCCTTCCGGCGCCGTCAGGACTGGTATCGGATCAAGGTCCTCGTCGGACGGGACCGCGAGCAGGAGCTCTCGTACCCGACGCAGCTACAAGAGACCTGGCGTATCTTCGGCGCTGCCGGCCTTATCGCGTCGAAGAAGACACACCTCCCGCGCAGGGTAGGCGCCCAGGACGCGGAGACCCACGGCACGTCGCTCGCCCAGATCTCGCAGGCCGGCCGCTGGAACCAGAGCGTGCTCTGCCAGGCCTATCTTACGCACCTACCGCGCCAGTTCATGCGTATCGTCGCTGGCTTCTCGGCGTCCCCGGGGGACTACTTCCTCGCGCGTGCGGCCCACGAACCCCCGTACGTCTTACAAAAGCAGCTCTGGCCGTGGATCGAGGAGTGGGAGCCCCGCTTTGAGGCACGCGCGCGCCGGCAATGCTGGGCAGAAGGCGGCCTCGACGACGACGACCTAGCCGCCGATGGCTTCCTTAAGCTGATGCGGCGCCTGCGTATAGTACTCTTACAGGACCTGGCTGTCTTACAGCCCCGCTACCCGTCGCTACCCTTCTTCGCCTACGCCCCTTTTAACGGGCCCGAGTGGGACGAGTTCGCCGTCGCCGTGCGGTCCGACGCGGTAGGGGCTACGGAGCCGTTAAGCCTGCTCGTACAACGCGCGCTGCCGGAGCTAAGCGGCGTCTTAGAGAGCACGCGCGAGGCCCTCTTACAGAATAGCCAGCGGCTCGCCATCCGGCTAGCGGCCCGGCTAGAGGGGATTCAGGGCGGCCTCGATGCCCTCCTCCAGGGCAAGGTGCCTATCACCTTTACCGGCTACTTCGGAGCCGGGCCAGCAGTGGCGCCGGCGCCGGCGACAGCTCCTACCTTGAATCTCAATACGGCTCCGGCCCCGGCCCCGGCCGCAGAGCCTCTGGCACCAGGTACGCCCGTCGTTACAGCCCTAGCTAGGGTCTTTACGGTGGGGGACGTCTGGAAGGAGTGGGAGGAAGGGATTGCAGGCCGGCCGGCCGTGCGGGTGCTGGAAGAGACGTGGGGAAGCCGCTGGCGCCCGGGGAACAGGGTCAGGGTGCAGTTCTGTCGCCGGAAGGTGATCTGGGACGAGCTCTTGGCCCGTACGGCGTCCGGTAAGAGCAAGGAGGAGGCCGTTGCAGAGCTGGAGCTCTTACGCGCCGGCCGGAGCTTGAACCGGCTCGTCGACGAGCTCAGACAGCGCCGCCGGCGAGGCCAGGGTCAGAGCCAGGGCCAGGACCAGATACGGGTACAGGTAGGGACCCCCGTGCCCGATGACCCAGGCCCAGGCCCGGGACCAGGTCCGACTCGGGGCCAGGGCCATCGGGGGCGCCGGACCCGGCTAGGGAGGAGGCGGACCGCTGTTCGTTGACGGTAAGCCGGCCGTGTAGTTGGGTCTTTATATATATATCTATTTAGAAGACGTATTTTTGAAGATTAAAGAGCCGTAGGATCAGTGCATTGTTATCTCGTAGTCCTTGCAGCGGAGCCTAGCCCCCCATCCCTTCCCGGCGCTACACACGCAAATATCTCGACGGCCAGTAGCCTATACGGCGCCGCTCCTGGACCAAACGCACCGTCGGAGTGCAGCAGTCCCCCAGGCCCCGGAACGGCCTCGATTGGGCCGCTGGCCGTCGAGATATTCGCGTGCGCGGCGGCGGGCACTTATCAGATGGTAGTTGTGTAATCGCATACGATTTCCCGAAATTACTCCGCAAAACGACCCCACGATAAGTTCTGCTTATCACGCCTGCCGCACGGAGAGCCTCCCTTTTGTTTCTAGTTAGAATTAGCAATGAATGAATAACCAACCAACCCACCGCCTAACCGCGAACTACGTACGTACGTACAAAGCCCATTCAACCCAAACTTTGTAAATACCATACTTATTTGAAGCAATCCACTAAGTACAATGTTGCCTGCTGACATTTCTCCCGTGCGCAAGCACATACTTAAGTTCTGGATCAGCGTGTACCTCTGTCACTGCTCCGCGAATCATCACTGCTGACTGCTGTAGCTGTAACGTTAATGAAATTTCTGAAAAGAAATTATGCTATTCCGATGGAAACCCGTAAATCAGTGTCCTCGTCTGATCTTCGCAAAGGTCATGTGTACTGTGTTTGGAGTTTTACCAGGAGGGCTGAACGGTGGTTTGAAGAGGAATTATCAAGACAGTCAAAGTTGCAAGAACCTAGAACAGTCAGCCGGCGCCGACAACCCTCCCGAGCAGCGAAGGAAAAGTTGAAGACAGGTGACTATACCCTATCTACCAACTTGGTAGACCCGGCCATCACTCGCGCTAGTATCTCGGGCACAGCCGATGGAACCAGCGTTCAACACCATTCAGAAATCGGCACAGAGCAAGGGGTAGAGAGCCCTGATGTTGCCCTGAGACGTTTTCGACCACGGTTGAGCTGGCTTATCTGGACTAAAGCCGAGGAATTGAAGTCCCGTCGTGCACAGGATAATATGCAATCCATCTGCACCCTGGCCGGCAAGGATCTAGACTGCATGGACGGCAGTGACTGCGGTCACGGGCTTGTCAACCAGTGCATTCGGTGGATTCCTCGGGGGTGGAAGCAAGAGATCAGGGGTGAGATGGTTGATTTCTTCTCGTCTGAGGCAGGCGATCATTACTTCCGCTGCCTTCCTGTTCAGAAAAAGGCCAAGGGCGTTAGATTGAAGAATGAGACGCTAAGGAGGCTTCAGAGACTAGAGTCTGCTGATGGTCAAGGAGCGATGCCGGAGGCCGAGATGAGGGAAAGCCCAACACTGGGCGGATGGCCCGGAACGGTGGACTTCTTGCGGGAAAACATTGCGCAGCAGAGGGTTGAACTGTTTGGTCTTGATTTTGCAGTCGATGACTGCCTGGGAAACCTGCATATTTTGATGGTGTAGATGCAACGCAGACCAAGTCTCATTCCTCTCGAAAACCTTTCAAGAGAACGGATATAAGCGTTGGGAGCACCTACCGCTGCCTAGAGAGGTGATCAAACTCGATGATAATCAGCCGGATACTAACACCATCACGATCGCCGCCCTGGCGAGCTCGAAGACGTTCGACGGCAAGAAAATCCCGTTCCCTGCTGAGGAAGACCCGGAACATGTCCAATTCGTGAGAGAGCATATTCCAAAAGCACTGGCTCATCTAGAAGGGTTCTTCTCAAGGGAAGAAGCCAACACGTTGCCGCCACACCGTTCTGAACATGATGTGGTCCTTGAACTCGAACGACCACTGCCAGCAAATGGCCCACCCTCATACCGCACGCCAGTCCAATTCTTACCCTTGGAGAAAGAAACGACAGACAAGCTCCTAAAACTGGGATTTATCGAGCGCTGTATGCGAGCAGATGCAGCCCCGGTACTGTTCGTGCCAAAGCCGCACTCCTCGGACCGACGATTCTGCATTGACTACCGCTGGCGCAACCAGTTTCTCAAGGACCGCTTTGTCCCCGCACCTGACCTAAATGGAACAGTTTTTAACTGCCGGAATGCCCGCCGCTTCTCGAAGATCGATATTATTCAGGCCTTTCATCGGCTCCGTATAGCTGTCGGCTCCGAGTATCTAACGGCATTCCGCACGCGTCAAGGTACCTTCCAGTGGAAAGTCTTACCCTTTGGTCTAAAGGTCGGCCCAGCTTGGTGGCAGCAGTTTATCAACTCCCAGCTCCATGAACTCCTGGACTTCTGTGCTAGTGCCTATGCCGATGACGTATTGATCTACTCGGGCAAGGACGAGCAAGAACACTGGGAATACTGCGAGGAAGTTATCTACAGGCTACACAAGGCTGGTCTCCAAGGCGACATCAAGAAGTCACGATTTAATGTGTCCAAGGTGGACTACCTTGGTATTGTGATGGAAGCTGGCATTGGAATCAGTATTGACCCAGCTAAGGTTAAAGCGATCAGCGAGTGGAGGTTTGAAGACCTTACCAGCCGGACCGCTATCCGTTCCTTTATAGGTCTTTGCAACTATATTCGAATGTTTACCCATCACGCTAGTGGGATTGCAGAACCCCTAAACCGACTGCTGAAGAAGGATGTCCCGTTTGAGATGGGACCTGAGCAGAGGACAGCCTTTGAGAAGATGAAGCAGCTAGCTTGTGAAGCACCGGTGCTCGCCTTTTTCAAGCCGGGAAGACCAACACGTGTATAGGACCGACGCCTCTCGGAACGCTACTGGAGGTGTTATTTGGCAACAGCAGGACAATAATACCTGGAAGCCAGTGGGATATGCCTCAAAGACGATGACTCCTGCGGAGAGAGCATACCCTATCCAAGATCGAGAACTTTTGGCAGTCGTTCAGACTCTTGAGCATTTCTGTCCAGAGCTCCAAGGACAAAAGTTCTTTGTGGTGACTGACCACCAAGCTCTGCTGTACTTCTCGACCAAGCGCCTATTGTCAACCCGTCAAGTTCGGTGGGCGGACTTCCTCTCCAACTTTGATATTACCTTTCAGTACCGCCCAGGGAAGGAGAATATTGCAGCCGACGCTCTATCCCGTAAGACAGTTGACATCCCTACCGTTAAGGCCCGTGAACAAGAAGAAAGGACCATGGCTCTGATCCCCGAGGAAAGACTCTCGCCTCAGAAGACAGCCCGGCCTGCCGAGCAAGTGGAAACAGTTCCGGACTGCGAAGTGATCGCTGCCACTGACCTGGCCAACCACACCGATATTCCCCAAGGCGCAGACCTAGTCGACCTGATCAAGCGAGAGAACCAATCGCAGGGACTCGGCCTGAAGGACAAACGTCTTTGGGTACCAGAAAAGACAGCCGACAGCCGTATCTATCTACAGACAGCCCTGATTCGAGAAGCCCATGTCCCGAAGATCTTTGCACACCCAGGCCAGAATAAGGTTATCAAGATGCTGGAACGAGAATACTACTGGCCACAACTGAAGCAGTCAGTACGCAAGTATATCCGCAACTGTCATGAGTGCCGGCGAAATAAGATCCCGCGAGACAAGACACCAGGGCTTCTTCACCCACTGCCAGTACCGGGAGAAGTCTGGGAACATGTTGTCGTTGACGGCAAAACAATGCCCAAGGACCGGTTTGGGTACGATTACGTATGGGGTTTTGTTTGCAAGCTAAGCAGACTCCTGGCCACACTTCCGGGGAAGAAGACCGATACAGCGGAGACACTGGCCACGAGATACTACCGCTATTTGTACCGTTTCCTAGGATTGCCGACGATCTGGATCAGTGATAATGCCGGACCTTTTGTCTCAGCCTTTCTTGCCAAACTGAATGAGCTGACGGGAACAAAGCATCGGCACGGGAGCGCCTACCACCCCCAGACTCAAGGTGCGATCGAGCTCACAAACCAGGAGCTGGACCAGCGGCTACGGTTCTATATCGACAAGTATCAAGACGACTGGAGTGTGCACCTGCCAGCCCTTGATTTCGCGCACAACTCGTCGTGGCACTCTGCAATCGATATGTCACCACTGAAGGTCATGCTAGGCAAGGACATACGAAATCCGCTGTCCTTAGTATCGGATCAAACATTCCTTCAGAGACAATGAGCTCTGCTGCCGTTAAAAAGCTTAACCACGTCCAACCCCACGCCCAGCCTGGTCCACTCTATTGCCTTTCCCCTGAGGAATCCTCACATTAAGCACTTTTCGTGGGATGTCAGGCAGGTCCGACCATGGACCTCCTTCTACACCTCTACAATCATGTCGCTCGCTGGCGGCGCGGCAAGCAGCCTCCTTACCTACCCGGTGCCGGAGAGCTTCCTGCCCAGCCCCATGAGCTCGCAGCACCACCCTGATACGGAGCTGGAGCTGGGCTCGATCTACGCAAACTGGTACCTGCCCAAGCTCAACGCCGCGCTGGCCTTGTCCTCCAACCGCCCAGTCCAGCTCAGCGTGCCGTCCACGTCTGGCCCCCAAGCTACCAAGGACACAGAGCAGATGTTCGTCCTCAGAGCCAGCGGAGTTGGAATCTGAGTACGTCAGAAGAGGAATTTTGGACGGAAATTGGTGATGCAGCTCTTGGGTACCCGCGAAATAGTCTGGCCCATACCCACAAAAGGCCCATTCGATTCCTCACTGAACCGTTCGTTTCAGGGGTAGAAAGAATTCGCCAGGTGCAGGAAATGGCCAACTATTTCTAGAAAGACCCAGTTAAAGACCCGAGAAACCATTTCCATTCGTTGGGACCCACGTGTTTTTAGTCCTACATGATTTAGTCTGTAGTCCTTGTAGTGGGTTATTTTTGTCCGACATATATTACGAATTCTACTAAACTACGAAATTGGATTGTCAATTGATTAGGGGTCGAGTTTCTAACTAAACTACTGCCTATACACTTTTATGCTTAAACAAAGAGACCCTTTTACTGTATATATTTCGGGTGCGAATATGTGAACTCTAAAATCAGCTCCAAGGGACACACTGTCATCAGTCCCGCAGTTAGACAGTACTTTATTGGTAGCTGCAAAACGATACGTGCTTTACTCTCAAAAGTACATAACGAGGTTGTACATTTTATACAACCTTTAACACTATGAAAGTCGCTTTTCTGCATTCTATAAAACCTGGCAACTGCTAGACCCTTAAGGGACATTGATCGCCGTCTAGGCAGTATTGCCACTAAGGCATTTAAAACCATCATCAAGCCACCTTTTTGCATGTAAAACGCTCCGTGAGGGGTTTGTCAAGCTGCTCATCCAATCCTACAACATCATTACCTGCCCCCGGCCCCTTCTGTCAGCAGGTATTTAAGCTGACATCTCACCTTAACGCATTCCGGTCCCTACCGCCTTCCTAGCACCCACACCCGTTCGAAACTCTCCTCAAGAGGCAACGCACAGCGTTCGATTCAACACTATAAGATACCACTTCGGCCTTGCACAAGGCCATGGCCCAACCCAGCTTCAGGACTAGCGTCATTGTTGTCGGCCATGGAGTCATTATCAAATAACAGAAGGCTTGAGCAAATTTGCGCTGTGATTCGCACCCAAAAAACGGGTGGCACACACAATTTCTGACTTATCATGGTACCCCATGTGCTCAAATTCAAGTTCACTATGGGATCGCCATACAAAGTAATGTAACTACACTGATTCTCATGCTACACTCCTGGGTGACGGCTTCAGCGCATACTTTCCGTGTCGGCGCCGTGATTGGGCGGACCTCTTGCTTTGCACAGTGGCTCAATTCCAGACGTTTGGGGAGATAGCCGTCGACTTGATCCACGAATCACAGATGTGGGACGCCGTATAGTAGAGTGAATATTGTACAAACCCGCGCACCAAAACTTTAAATTTTTAGACAGGCACTACAGCTACACCACAACTCTAAATAACCAGTTGGGCGGTTGCTTGTGGGGCCAGCATGAGACACCCAGCGTTCCTAATAAGTCAAGGCTAGCAAGTCAAGTTGGCAAGTCAAATCAAGTCTTGCAAATCAAATCGTCGGGCTCACAACCCAAATCAAGTCAAGTTCTCCTCACTCAGACTTGCCAGACTTGCAAGTCATATATGGCATCTGGTTTTTCCTCTATATAGGGCCAATTGGCCCCGGAAAGTGGCCAAATATGGTTCTGGTGATAATTTTCTTGGTGTTGTCTCCCGTCTCCAAACTATTGCTTAGTCAGCACAAAAACATCTGGCGTCGCGCCGTCGCGGTGACGCGGTGCTCAACAAATTTCACCAAGACTTTGTCACAAGTCATCAATTCCTCCACCAATTCTTGAGCTTTCGTACCGAAACAATGGATACGCCTTCCTCAACTGCCCTTTCAGATGCCGACGATTTTTCCAACGGATTGACCGCTGGAAACGACGCGTTCTCGGTCCTTAGACGAGCTTCGTCCTCGAATTCCCTGTCCTTTACCTACCAGACTGCCAGTATTCGAGCCGACGATATCAGGGGCGCGAAGGATGTGGATGAACTCCCCAAGATCAAGCTGAAAAGCGACGGCAGGGTTAATACCTATATTCTTGAGGCATGGCTACACAAGAAAAGGAAGCGCAATTCGTGGATACAGCCCCATGTCAACTGTCTCGTTCGATTGAACCCCGACGACACGCACGAAGACGTCTTTCTTTGCAAGCACTGCGAATCGATCGGAATAACGAAGCTATTCGATGGGGAGGCAACTACGTCAGCAGGCAGGCATCTCAAGAAACAGCACCGTATATTTCCAGATGGGGAGCTTCAAGACCAAGATGGGGACGAGCCCCTTGCAAAGAGACAAGCAATAATCGACTTTGCGAAGACGTCGAGCTCCGACAAGTCCTCCCAACGCCTCGTGGTTCGTACGGCAGCTGAAGAATTCAAGAATCTCTTGATGGGTTGGATTATCGACGCAAATATCCCCTTCTACGGCATTGAACACCCTCTTTTCCGCGAACTCCTTCTGGTACTTAATAGGGACTTCATCAATGAGCTCTTACCTGAAAGCGCTGATACAGTCAAGAATTGGATCACTATGGAGTACGAAACTCGAAAGACACTTCTAAAGCGTGAGTTCCAAGTGGCTCGGAGCAAAATCCATATCACCTTTGACCTCTGGACTTCTCCAAACAATATTGCATTGCTTTCCATTATCACCCACTTTGTTGACACTTCTGGGAAGCTCCAGATACGTCTATTGTCCTTTGAACGGGTTGAAGGCAGCCACGGAGGCGAGAACCAGGCTCGGATCATGGTCCAGTTGTTTAGGGACTTCGATATTAGCAAGAAAGTCGGCTTCTTTACTGCTGATAACGCAGATTCTTGCGATACGGCAGTCAGGGCCATTCTTAAAGCGTTGAAGCCTCACTTAACTGAGTACCAAAGAGTCAAACCTGAAAGGCAGGTTCGAATCCGCTGCTTTGGCCACGTACTCAACCTCTCTGCCAAGGCCTTCCTCGAGGGAGCTTCGTCAGAAATCTTCGACTCTGCCTATAATAAGGACAATCTTGATGTCGATACTGAACTGAGGCTTCTCAAAGAGTGGAGGAAATATGGCCCAGTTGGCAAGCTTCACAACGCCGTCCATTTCATCCGCAGATCCTCTCAACGGAGAGACCAATTCCTTGCAATCACCACTGGTCGAATCCGCGCGGATGTATTGCAAGAGCTGGGGCTTTGGCTAATCGAAAAGGACGTGGTGGGCTTGATGGTGAAGGCAGACAACGATACGCGGTGGAATTCGATATACCTTATGAGCAGGACAGACGAGAAACCTGAAAACCGGATCCCTGAAGAAGATGTCTTGCAACACGAAGACTGGCTCGTCCTCACGGAAATCCTCGAAATCTTGAAGCCATATATCGAGTATACCAAATACTTTGAGGGCAGGGAACCTGTTGGTACGGCCCTGATGCCGTAGGTATGTATCTGTACAGATAGCATTCAGCCGCGAGAAATCGTGTCCGAATATTTCAAGAAGAGATGGCTTGATAAGGCTCAAGGTCGTCAATGCCGTGTGATCATGATCTTTGGTATCGATTGTCGTCCAGTAAAATGCAACTGAACTAGGAATCTCAATGGATATATTGATAATTCGGTTGCTTGAGATATCATCGGAGGCATCGAATATGACGTTGAGATGCGGGGCCTCGTCCAGAAGAGCCTTGACACGTTGCTGATGGTCCAGGTAGACAGGGTCGAGGAATGAGGCAATTCGATTGCGATCTGGAGGTTTATATGCCGAATTTAGCATTTGGAATACCTAGTTTCAGTGTCTCAGGCTCTTCATAGAGGGAATAGGGTTTGCCGGAGGTAAAGACTGCGACGGCGGCTTGACGGTCCAATGCATCCTTAGATGCTTTGCTAACACTATCCAACTTAGTGTTGATGAGCGGTTGTCGGCTGGGAATGACTTCATGAAGCTGTCGATATGCGGTGCATTGCGTGTGAAGGTGTCGAAGTTGTTTGGAGGTGTGCTTCGCCATAGTCTTTGAGCAGAGCTTGCAGACTACACGGTTCAGAGTAAAGCCCTCTTCCGAAGCCGGCCGGAAATATTCGTCAATGCCATGAAGTTTAGGACGACCTCCCCGATTGGTCATATTGACTCAGTAATGACCATAAATAGTTGTTGTCGGTGAAGAAATCTCAACAGCAACATCGGGGTGATAAAGCCTCCTCAGGGGTCGCAACAACTCATGGTCGTCCCCCACCCCAACCCCTTTTGGGATACTCACTAAACCCAGTTAGGAAGGAGGTTTATGACGGTAAATTACTTGTCAGTTGGGGTTTATGACGTCAATTGGTAACTTGGGGTTTATGACGTCAAAAACGCATCCCTAGTCGTCGTGAACCACAATACCCACCAGGGGCTAAAACTGGTCAAAGGCGCCACTTACATGGGGCTGGACGTCATCCTCGACAAGGTGTGCCCGGGCCATCGAATCGAAGCCGACATTACGGTCCACTTCGGCCCGCCGGCGGGGATAATTCTGGAGTCGGAAACGACTTCCACTTCGTGGGGATGCCGCAGGGCACGGTCCTCTTGGCGCCCATGAGCATTAAGATACAATGCCAGCGGAAACGGTCGCGGCAGCAGAATGAGGTTACCCGAAAGGGCTTGCCCTGTGCGGCGACTTTTGCTTGTACAGACTACAAGGTGCAGGGTAAAACGCTCGAGCGCATAGCGCTGGAGGGACGAGGACGACAAATATCAATGGACGCATCCAGTGTGGCTAACAATCAAGCTCGAACTTGACAATTCTCAATCAAGTTCGACTTCTCGTCAAGTCAAGTTCTCAAGTCAAGTTTAAGGGTTGTCATCAATCAATCAAGTTAAAGGAGTGTCAAGTTGTCAAGTACTTGATGCCAATAATTACTTATTTAGGAAGGCTAGGAGAGGATACCCTTGATATCGCTAATTAGCCAATTACATCGCTTAGAACTAATTATCTAAGCTGCGCAAACTCTAAACCCACCAGAATCGACGTAAATCGCACTGTACGAAACGTAAACAGCTTAGCGCAATGGCCCCATGAGGTGTGTCCCCGGGCGAAATAAAACCCTACTCTTTCTCCATCAAATGTCTATCAACAACCCGTCGAATCGACGCGTTATTATGTCGCTACACGCGTTCTGGGGCCCAAGTCGGCCATCAAGTACTCGAAGCTTATCTACGATGTCTTCTTCAAGGCAATCTACTGACCCAAACGAGCTGCTATTGTCGACCGAGCAAACGTCAGATGTAGAGCAATCTCTCCATCGATCTACCTGCCCTCCACACTCTCTCTCGTTCCCAATTGATTGGGGCGTGCTTCGGCGGCACGATGGCACGATTCTCAAGGGTATACAATATCGCATACGGGACAAGAGGAGCGTGGGCAGACGAGTAAAGGTCTCATGGATCTATTCATATGGAGCCGAGCTGGAGCATAGTAATGACAAGTACTTCCTCTGCGCCGATTGCCATACCAAGAAGCGGTATATCAGTCAGCTATTTGCTGCAGAATCGACGACTGCTGCAATCCAGCATCTTATAGAGTTCCACAATATCAAAAGGCCTTCGAATTCGACCATCGATGACGACGATATCGACGCCAACAACGCCGCAGAAGTCTTCCAGCTCGTCATGCCATTTAATGAGGATGAATATAAGCAAAAGCTTATTGACTGGGCCATCAAGCTACGCCTCAGCTACCGAGAAGTCACGGACGAGGCGACCACTGATTTACTCACATACGGCAAGCCTTCGCTCGCACGCCTGTTGCCAACGCATCACTCAACGCTCTCGCAGTGGGTGAAGGATTCGATGGCAGCACGCTTGCCATTCATCATCGAATTGGTGCAGTCTGCACTCAGCAACATCAACCTCTCGATCGATGGATGGCGAGCTCACAATCGCAGAGAATACGTCGCTGTATGCGCACACTTCGTCGACGGCAAAGGTCATCCTCGAACACTCCTCCTCGGCTTCCCACGACGTTATGGCGGTCACACCGGCGACGACCTCGCAGCTCTGGTAAAGCCAGTAATTCTACAATACAGCATCGGCGAGAAGCTCGGCTCCTTCGTTATGGATAACGCTGGTGATAACGACAAATGCCTCGAAGCGTTACAGCGTTCCTTCTTCTCGATCGATCCAGAAGCAGACCGTATTCGCTGTATCGGCCATATTATTAATCTCGTCGTTAAGGCTCTCTTATTTGGCGAAGGCATCAGCGCATGGGAGAAGAATCTTATTGAGGCTTCGGAGGAGCAGCGTGTAGCTCTCTGGAGCCTCAAAGGCGTCATTGGCAAGCTGCACAACCTCGTTATCTACATTAATCGCAACGACGCGCGTCGCGAGGTGTTGAGAGCTCGCATGCGCGTCACGAAGACGAGCGACGGCAATCTCTTCGTCGGCGTGCTCCTCAATGACGGTGGCATTCGATGGAACGCGACATATTACATGATCGAGCGTGCTCTTAAGTGTCGCCCTGCCATCGATCTCTACCAGGCGCAGTGGAAGCCTCCAGATAAAAACGACAAGCACAAGAATGACTTCCTCGCCGAGGCTGATTGGCACGAGCTTGAGCTCTTCTATAAGCTCCTGCAGCCTTTCGAGCGACTCACGAAGCGACTACAAAGCCGTGCAGATAGCGAGGGCAACGAGGGTGGCCAAGGCTCGGTGTGGCAAGTACTCTACGCCATGGACTTCCTGCTTACGAAGCTTGAGAGCGTCAAAGAAGAGATTGACGCCATGGATGCAGATAATGAGGATGCCCTTCCTCCCTACTACTCCGCCGGTGTGCTCGCTGCATGGTCAAAGATCAACACCTACTACGAGCTTACCGACCAGTCGCCTATCTACCGCATGGCCATCGCCCTCCACCCAGCCTACCAATTCGAATACTTCAGGGAGAAGTGGTGGAAGCGAGAGGATTGGATAAAGACAGCAGAGAAGGAGCTTACTGTATATTACGATCGCTTCGCCGCAGTCACGGTGGCCACTGAGCACGTCGACCAAGCCGAGACCTCTCCTTCTTCCTCGCCGACAATCGATGACGAATTCGATGCTTGGGGCCATACAACAGATCGACCACGCCGTGGCAAGAGGAGGAAGGTGGAGACTGAGTGGGAGATCTGGATAAAGCAGGTGCCGTCGAAGGATGACATGACCGTTAAGAATCCTCTGGCGTGGTGGGTGGACCGACGCCACGTATGGCCTATTCTCAGCAAACTTGCTCTTAACATCTTCAGCACGCCAGCGATGAGCGCAGAGCCAGAGCGCGTATTCTCTGACGGTAGTGAGCTCATCACTGACAAGCGCAACGGCCTCGGCGATGACACAGTTGAAGCTGAGATGATACAGAAGAATTGGATTACTTCAAAGATCTTGCGCGGGATTTCTACGCCAAGAGGTCTATACAAATTACCTGATTAGGCATAGTATATCAAGTACTTGACAAGTTGTCAATCGAGGTCGCTGATTAGTCAAGTCAAGCTTCAATCGAGCTGAGATAGGTTCAATCAATCGAGTTTGAGGGCCGAAATTGAACTCGATTGATTGTTAGCCACACTGATAGCCATTCCGATCAGGTTGGCTACATTCGCATGAGAATACCAAGTCTGGATCTTACTCCGGAAACTTCGTTCTGGGAGGCGTTGTCAGAGATAGGCAGAACGATAGACTGGGGACAAACAACTTAGATGGCATTCTGTAGGCACGCGCATGTGAGTGAGAAAGAGGGGGAAAAGGGCTAGAGAGTAAAAGAAGGCGAGACTCCTGGGGCCGGAATCCTTCGCCGACAGGGATGCTGGTTCACACACATGCAGGGTGGTCATCCACTCCACCATTTCTTGGCAGTGGATGGATGGACGTGGATGGAAGGCCCGTGCATCCATTTCCATCCATTCCATCAGGCACCCGATTAAGTAATCCATCCATCCACCGGAACTCTCGATGGAATGGATGGACAATATCGGAGATTGCCTCGTTTTCGGACTTAAGACGGCGCCAGCCTGCAATCTATTGGTTACCAGGTCTTTTCAGCAGATATAATAATAATAAGCGCGTCGCGACGCGCTCGAAAATTCAGGTCGAGATGACACAAGACGACCAAACCAACAAACAATCTGCTGAGATCATGTCTTTGCCTTCTTCAGGATCGACTGAAGACAATTGGGATGAATTTCCTTGGAAGCATTTCCCAGGGTATACGAAATCTCAACGTGTGAACAAGACAGTCTCGTGGATATGGGAGTATGGCTATGATATCCACTCTGTTGGGGACGATAATAATCGCCGCTGGGTTTGTCGGTTTTGCGTCAAGAAGAGGAAAAGTCCGCCACATAATACATCCTCAACAGGGACGCAGAATGCCGAGAAGCACCTATTTAGAGAGCACGAGACCTGGGATCCCACTGGCAAGCGGGAGCCTCCTGTCAAGGTCAAGGAGAAGACTCCGTCAACAAGTATCGCCACTTGTTTGGGGACCACGAGGTGATCGACGCATTGGCGTATTGGCACAGGAAGCGGGCAACTTACCCCCGGCTAGCTCAAATGGCCCTTGATATATACGCTGTGGTGCCTATGAGCGCTGACGTGCAGGCCTCGCAATCAATCCATTACATCCACTCCCAGGTCAAGTGTAATGGATTGACGCTTGGACGTAGTATTTTGCCAGTGGAATGGATCCATCCTATCCAGAATGGATGGATTGAGGATGGATTGATTCAAATGGATTCGCCTCCGTGAAATCCCAATTAGGAAATAACTAGCTGGCTAACTTCTTCCACCAACTCACGCGTTTGAGGTGGCAACTCCCTGATCCATGCTGTCGCTCGCTTTTCAACTTCTTCAGCAGCCAATTTAGCCAAGGCAAGATCTTCTTGTTCTTCAAACCAAGAGGCTATCCTCGGATCCAAGTCCTTGATAATACCTGCTCTGTACCAAGAGCGAAGAACCTGACAAAGGCTGATCACGTCAGCATCCAGATTCCTCCTCGACGCCACCACCATCCTCTTAGCCGCTGAAAATAACCTCTCGCATTCAGCTGACATGCTAGGGACTGTCAGGAAATCAAGGGCCATTAGTGAAAGACGAGGGTACTTGAATCGGCGGTCATGCCAGTACTGGATAGGATCAGGGTTCAAATCCACGACACTCCACGACACATTTGTGAATATGGCGTGGATATGGATGCTGACTAATGACTTCGATGTGGAATGGGTGGAAATGGATCCATTATGGAAATGGATCCATATTGTGGAATTTGTGGAATGGAAACCTACTTCGTCCAACAATGGTAATTAGTGGGTCGCATCCATGCCTTGGTCATTTTGTCACTCGTCCATTAGAATCCTATCTAGCGACCCGATCAAACCAGCACGCAACCAACTCCGTAGTGTCTGACAAAGCCCAATTGTACTGGCATCTAGCCTATTGCGGCTCTTGGTAACCATGCGGCCAGTGGTCGAGAATAGCCTCTCACACTCGGCTGACATAGGTGGCACAGTAAGCAGATCCAAGGCCATCCTAGACAGCCGGGGGTATTTGAGCCGCCTTATGTGCCAGTATTCGTAGGGATCTGTGACAGAAGCGTCAGCATCCTCGATATCGCGCTTCCACTGCTCGTATTCATCAAGATCCAGACCGCCAACTGAGGACCTAGGGGATTGAGCTGGGGATTGAATGTGCGACTCGGTAACAGAAATCCCTCCAGCCATCAGTCCTCGCTTTTTCGTGCGCCACGCTGTGAACTTGTTTCTTGAGGTCTTCAGACGCTTATTGGCAGGCAATTCAATCTCTGGATCATCAACCTCAAGGTCCCTATACTCTCTCTCCCAAAGATCCTGGACCATCTCCTGCGCCTTGGTAATCCACAGCTGTCTTTCCTCGTCGTCTCCCAACAAATCGTCAAACAGTGCCCACCGGTAGGCAGGATGGAGAACTGCGGCGCCATAGATCAGGGGGCTATCGTTCAAATGCTCGTAGTATTCGTTCAATTTGAGCCAACCCAGGTTGATGTTGACTGCGAGGTGGTGGCCGTCTGGAAAATTGGCGACTGCTCTTTTCGCGGATTCAAGGGTTTCGAGAAGAAATTCGTACGCGTGAATAAGATCCCAGCTTGTACCTGTACAAGTCAGCTGCTAGAATAAGAATAGGGCCGCTTTTGCGAAGTCTAAGGCTTACCAGACAGTGGGGGCTCGACCTCGTTTTCCTCGACGTTTCTGCGGTGTTTTCCCTGTCCATCACCCTCAAGGCCTTTCACAACCAGCTTGAAGTCAAGCAAAATGTCGTAAAGAGTCCCGAGCACATGCCAATCATCAGTTGTCATGCGGTTCTCTTCCTTCAGGAAGAAGGGCTGCTTGGAGCCCTTTTTGATGTTGCCAGCTCTCGTCAAGTTGGCCTTCTCCCACTCGTTTGACGCTCTCTGGATAAAAGAATTATAAAATGGCCTTAAAACTAGAGCACGCTCAATCATCGAGAATTGAGAAAGCCACCGGGTAGCATTGTCGACCACAACTCCAACTGGACGGTGTTTCTTGAGCTGAGCGTCGTCAGAGAGTTGGCTCTCGACAGCCTGTACCTTCTTGAGCATATCGGTCCACGTGTCCGATCTGCTCACCTCCTAGGACTTCGTGAGTATAACAAATAAAATCGGGGACTGAGCCACCTACAACAGCAAAGTTATGCCATTTTCCAACGGAGCCTCGCCTCCTCCAGACTTCATGCTCCTTCGCTGCCGTGTGAAGTCCTTCGAAGAGCTCTTTCTCAAAAGCATCCGGGTTCTTGCCATACAGCATCTGTTTCACTACTACGTTGACAACGTGGCCAACGCAGCGAACCCATCGCTTTTTCCAGTCGAAGCCGAATTCTAATGCAAGCTCCTCCATCGAGGTTTTATTGTTACTGGCATTATCCAGTGTGAAATACCCGATTTTATCGCTGATCTCGTACTCTCGAATGATCTCGATGATCTGCCCGGCGATATTCTCGCCTGTGTGCCGCTCTGTAAGTTCAGGCAGGCCGAGGACACACTTCTGTGGCCGGTCGTTGGAATCCCGAAACACACATGTGATGCCGTATAAGGCGTGTGGTTACCAGACTTCCAGCCATCGTACTGGATATGGATCTGTCCTGGACTCTTCCGCAAAGCATCCTTCACTCTTTCCATGTTGTTGGTAAATTCTCGTTCTGCGATGGCACGCACGGTCACGTCAGTAATGTTAGCTTTTGTGATCTCGACAGATGGATTGAGGTAGTTGAAGATGTCTCGAAGATCTTGATCGTTGACGATCGAGAAGGATTGGTTAGAATTGACAATCCAGTTGACAAGTTTCTGCTGGAATACAGTTTTGTCGAAACGTTTGATCAGCGTATTGATCAAATCTTGTTCCTTCGGCTCCGTGGGGTTCAACTGTAGGATTGTTGCAATGGACTGATGTGCTTTCTCAGATGCCTTTGCAGGCTTTTGCCTCTTGCCCGTCGGATCCATGATGCCATTGTGGTCCGTGTACAGGTGACCCTCAGCGTTCTGCAACCCTTTGATGGCATAACTCTTTGGCCTCGGCCGCTTTTGCTTGATGCAAAGACAACACACCCATCGGCGTTCCCCCTTCTGGGCATGCTGGATATCGTAGCCGAATTGATATACCCATTGACGCACTTGGCCGTCTCTCTCCGTCAAGGTCCAGCCTTTGTAGAGCTGAAAGAGCCGTTGATTGTCTTCTTCTGTACGTTCTGGAACGGGCATGGTTGACTTGGTAGGATGGAAGGTGGCCATTTCGATTTGAGGTAGTAAGGTCGTAACAGTAAAACCTCCCAGAATAGACTTGTTTAACTTTGTGTACGGATAAAACGGGGTGGAAAATCGTTTTTATTTTGTTGTTGTGGGCGATCGAAGGTACTTAGGGTATGCGCTATTTCACAAGGAAATCCAGGTATTTTCAAACCCCACCAAAAATGTCCATTCTTTTCCACAATTTCCACATATGGAACATGTGGAAGGGGCTCCGTGGCGTGGATATGGAAATGCAGAAGCCCGCGTGGAATGGAATGGAATGGATATGGATCCACATTATGGATCCATATGTGGATTTCGTGGTATGGATTTGAACCCTGGTCATGCCTTAGAGGCGGGTAAGCTCCCGCGTGCCTGCCAAGTCAACAATCTCGGCCTTGGATGCGTCCATAGATATCCGGCGGCACTGCGATACTTGACTCCAATGGAGGAACGGCTCATTGGCTTGTACATACCTTGTGGTTGGATCACCAAGTTCCAGATCGACATCGAGAAGGCTACCAACGGCCGATATCGTAAGCACAAGAAGGGCCACATTACCGTATTCCCCAACGACGTGGAGAACTTGGTGTCGAAAGTGCTCCCGCACCCCATGATGAACGAGCTGGAGAGGATCCACGTGTGCTTCGTAGCACCACGGAAGCCGGTGCCTACCGACGTTGCCTGGATCGAATCCGAGTAGCATTATCGCCTGTATAATAGCCGAGGTTTTGAGCAGTAATATTGAACGTCCGTAGCGTACCGGCGATCAACTCAGCCTGCGTAGCACCAGAATGGCTGTATTTGCACTCTGGCAGTCCTAGTAGTGCTTTCTGAAGCTTGAAGTCCTCATCGACCCATTGAACGCATACAGCGAGTACGCCATGGCGATGTGGCGATGTCCAGAGATCAGAAGATATGTGTATCTTCGACTGCGTTGTTTGAAGGCTCTCGGCAAGCTGTGACCATGAAAGTTTCGATGCAAACGAGCCGATAGAAGCGTTGTTAGTCCATGAGACTGATATCTCAGAAGCCTGAGAAGCCATAGATGCTAATACGCAGTATGTTACTGCGTGGCATGCGTTAACTGAAGAGTTTTCTTTAAGACCTAATCAAGAGATTGTCCGGTAGGGAGATTGGTTCTGGCATGAAGTGTAGTTGGAGAGTGTCACATCAGACCAAAGGGTCATACATTTGATCAAACCGGAAGGTCTTCCAGCTGTTCAAACGGGCTGTTTAGACCGGCAGCCCGGAAGTCCGGACTTCCCGTCAGAGGTTGGTATCACCTATGTCTCTCAAAAAGCAAGTTCTTCAACACAACGGCTCCGTAGGCCCAGATCTAATTTGAGCCAATCAGGACGCCTCCCTTATATGAATATGCATGAATATAGATACGTAAGTACATATTATATTCATATATTATATGGATATGAATATGAATATATTCATGCATATTCATATAAGACCTTATTTGAATATTCATATTCATATAAGACCTTATTTGAATATTCATATAGCCATGTCTGACATGGCACCACCGAGAAACCAGCATGCCATTGTGAACATTGTATCATACAAAAACGGGTGGTGGGCGTTATTTTAAGCAATGAAACAAGACTTCATTTCATAATTCTTAATTAGGGGTTGGCTTTATCGCCCTTCCTCCGTCCCTGACCGGGTCTTGTTTTACAAATGCTGTAAGCAAAAATACAACACAGATTCAAATGCTCGATCTCTTCATTTGGAACTAGGCCCTGTTTTTTAAACACACAAGTACTAAATTGCACTAGCAAGGAATCGCCGAACCCCAGGGGTAGGTTACGCCTTGCTGGGAAAAGGGCTACAGGCTGTAGCCCCTACCTTTCATATCTGGGGCCAGGGTCCCCCGGGATGGCCGGGACACATAGAGGTCATTACGTTGTGATGACATGGGCGTCGTAGAATACGCTATCGTGTAACAGAATGGTCTAGTCCTAGGAAGTGCTACAACACGTACAGCGTTTAGAAAAGACTCTGGGATTAGAGTATGGACTTCTTTTCTAGAGTGTATCTCAGCAACTGGCCAGTCGCTATGTCCATTGGTTATCATTAAGGGGAAAACGGTCCAGTAATACACTATTGCTCTATTTGCCTCCTCATTCCTCTCACGTCCTTCAACCTCTCATCGGAGTCTTTTCCTCCCTAAAGAGGGCCTACCGCAGACGGCTAGGTAATCTGGGCCAATAGTCACCCTGGTGCCATACAGCCACCAAAACATACAGCCACCAAACATACAGCCACCAAACATACAGCCACCAAACATACAGCCACCAAACATACAGCCACCAAACATACAGCCACGGAATATACAACCACTGAACATACTGTCACCAAATCTATAGTCACCAAATCTATAGCCACCAAATCTATAGCCACCAAACGTACAGCCACCAAACATACAGCCACCAAACATACAGCCACCAAACATACAGCCACCAAACATACAGCCACGGAATATACAACCACTGAACATACTGTCACCAAATCTATAAGGGTAGGAAAAGCTTGATAAAGAAAAACGAGCATCTCACTGGTCATATCCTGTGAACCCGTTGGACATCCCAAACGCGTAAATGCAACAGACTGGTAGCACTGAGGACCTTGAAAACGCGTCTTAGCGGCCGTGTTATTCTTTACAACCTACGAACCAATCAGAAGCTCCGCGGTTGTGTCACGGTGCACTTGATGTAGCTTTAGTCCAAGCCACTACATCTAATAGCCTACCACATGAGTTACCAAATGGCCCGTCCTGCTTGTGTGTGGAGCTTCAAGCGATGGTAAAGCCATGACTTAAAGATACTACCATCAATTGTAGATACACGGCCGTAATGCTCCTCAAGTTAAGACCGAAAGTTACCGCAACAACAGATACAGAGACATTCAAGATGCGATGCCAATACAAAGAGCATGATGGGAAGATGTCGTAAACCGTGGGAAAACAATGTGGAGCCCGTCTTCCCGTCGCGGCCGTCGCTGTCTCGGTCTAATAATGTCGGTTCCCAAGACGCGAATAACGCCATAATCCTCAGCATGGGGGAAGCTAATTTATGTCTCTGCGTTTGCCTCACAACGTAGTCCATTTCCGAAAGTGATAAGTCAGCTGAAGCCAGAGGCAAGCTTGTCACAGGCAGGAGTATACTGATGCAGAGACTTGAGCAGAATTGAAAGTGAAGAGCTCAGGAGCCTGCAGATCTTGCCGACCGTCGGCTTTTATACCGCCAGAGTTCAGGAGTCACATGCGGACAATAGAAGCGGCCCCGCTGTGATTACGAAGAAAGACCTTGACAAACTTTACCATTCACATTGGTGGTCAGCGGTTGCCCATACGACAAAGCAATCGTCTGGCAAATGGAAGCTCTTAATTCACGAGCGCGGGCATACCCATCACGGCCCTCAAGAAGTCCCCGAAGCCCAGCGTGGCTGGGTGAAGCTGTCAGCAGACCACTATGAATTCCTCGCCCGGGGGGCCCGGGATCCCTTAAATGCAAAGCCGAAGAAGCTTGCCAGCCTCCTCCGTAAAGCGTACCCAGACGTACAGCTGGGCCCGAATACCCTCAAGAACTGGCTGCAGAGATTCCGTGAAGAGAACCAAGGTATCTACACACCGTCACACACAGTACTGGACTGGCTCGAGAAGCAGGGCTGTTGGTACCGTTGGGCCCGGGACAAAGAGGGCCATATCACGGGCATCTTCTGGTGGGAGCCGGTACAGATAGCTTGGATACGAGAACAACGTTTTTCACGATGTCTCTCTCTTGATTGTACTTATTCCTTAATATCTGATTTCCTTAATCTCTGATTTCCTTAATCTCTGATTTCCTTAATCTCTGATTTCCTTGTAGGCCTTTTTTCTCAGCAGGATTTCTAGATCACCCTCGCATCGCTTTCCAGTCCTGATCTTGCCTACTCTTCCCTATAGAAGAGAGCATACCGTGATATTTCCCCAAAAATCATACTTGTACTGTATATTGTCTACTCTTCCAATATTTGTTTACACTTATCCACCATACCAACCCACTGGTGCGCAATCCCACGCGGAATCTTGTTTGCGACAAAGAATTTGGTCTCTTCCTCCTGTGCCTCAAAAAGTCGGTCCAAAGAAAGGCGCGCTCGAAGTGTAAGTTTGGCGATTGCGTGGAACTCCGTCTTCCAATTTGGGTCATCGACCTGACTACAGTGCCAATCACGATAACGTTCTATGGCTTTGTCTCGGTGCCCGGCGATTTTTAGCTTCTTGGGGGGAAGAAGAGATAAGAACAGCGAATTGGAAAATGTCAACAAGCCTACAAAAGTCCCTATTGTCCCTGGTACTAGTGATTTTTTTAAAACTAATTAGCCTTTGCACAGAAGCGGCGCATATGCAAGTTAGAGGAGACTTTGATATGGCAGCACTGGATTTTATCCACATGCTTCTAAAAAGAAATTAAAAAAAAAAAGATCCACCGGTATTCTTTTGTCAGTGGTGTACCCTCAAAAGCCCGGCCTTAGCTATTTCTGTACTTTAGTTGCATTAATAGTACAGTACTGTACTTCGTTGTCAATAGTGTATCATGTACAGTACTATCGGAACGTACTTCTGACAAGGCTCCACTACATGTTAGCACCACAAGTACTACCAAGCCCTGACAGATGGGACACGGTCGAAGGCTTCTGTTCTATGTTGGTGGCTAGACGCTGTCACGGGCTAATCATACATACACCAAGGCATCTGTCATTATGTGTCATGAGATTGGCAACGAAGGCAATTTGAAGGCAATATATTGCGCAATATATTGCCGCAACGCAACCCAATGTGCCCTCTGCTGACTAATACGGCAACGCAACGCAATATGGGGGCTATATTGCGTTGCGTTGCGTTGCTCGGAGCCCTGGCATTAAGTGTACCAAGTGAAATAGAATCCCAGAAACACGTTCAAATCAAACAATCTAAAACCAAAAATATAAAGTCCAAAGCATTGGCATCACCTAATATATAAACACATTGGACGCCGGCAATTCTGTCCTACCAAAATCCTTTCAAATAAAGATACGCTACTAAACTATATTATATCATTTGAATACTGTACGAATTCTCAATGGATCATTCGAAGAACACTGAGGAGTGGCCGACATTACCAACCCTGGCCGATGTGACTTGGGAGTCTGGAATCTTCCAATCCCAAAACCCTTTCGCATTATTCTGATGGACCGTACAGGCTTAGTTGACACTGCCGCCCCCATCCATGTTCTTTCCTGTAAGCCAAAGAACCTGCTCTCCATTGGGCATAGACCGGCTCAGGGAATATAGCACGTCCTCGACATCCGCATGTACTGTACCACCATGTTGGCCACCATGTAGGCCACCATCTAGGAAACTCGGCTCAGTAAGTATAAGTAGGAAACGCCTATCTCACGAGGGCGGTCGGTGTGTTCATAGAATTTAGTTAAGACTAGACCGAGAGCCGCTGACAGCCCAGGATTAGTGAGACCTCTCATCTAGAATGAGAAGAAGAAGATTATGATTCCGCGTACGATGTGTTGGTAAAAGAGATTATGAACCTCACCTTGCCGTCCTCGCTCGTTGGAGATGTCGAGGACCGAGGCGTTCAGCACTACGTCCACGGCCTCCTGGAAGATATCATCAATTCTCCTGAGAAGAGCGAGAAATACAACCCAGTACCCTAGATTGGAAACCCCATTTGCAATTCCTCGTCAGCTACCAAATGGTCAAAGGTAAATGTTACAAACAACCTTAAGAGGCAGAACGTGGGACCTGGATCAAGAAGACAAGACCGTTGTGCCAATGCGATATCGAGACTTATCACTCGTCCAAGGCAGAATTTTGCGTGCCCTTTCTTACTAATCACCTTGAAAGTTGAGATCGCTTATAGGCCGAGTCAGGAGCTTGAAGGATGCTAAACCATATGATGGCTTCTATGTGTTGAGATAGCCGGGGGTGTTATAAATACTACAAACAAAGAGGCAAGGATATTAGTAAAATAATATCTCAAATTAAATAGGGCAGGAAAGTGGTTGCTTATTAGTAATAATATTGACAAAAAGATCTAATTGGCAATAATTAAAAAATATCTACCTATCTATAACGATGGCCTTGTGCTTTTTACCATACGCTCAACAGAGATTGCTATATCTGTAGTATGTGCCGATATTATAGAGCTCCACTAGATGGCTCCTGAAGAGGCTACGAACTTTGCGCATCAATCGAAGCCGACCTAAAACATCTGTCGCTCCGAAGAAAACGACATGGTGGTACTTTCTAACAGGGTGAGCGAGGATGATAGCGAGGACATGCAAGAAGCAAGAAAAGTGTCGTTGCAGTAGAGAAGAATATAGCTAAACTTAAACAGAAGATAGTCGAGATGAGAGCTGAAGTGGAAGAAAATCCGGCCCCTGAAAAGAAGAGACTTGGGTGCAAAGCGGAGCACACGAGGATCAAGTGATGCGAATACGGCCGGTGTCTTTTTCACCGGCCCAGTTGTCGCTTGCGGCATCCTCGCCTTGGGGAACTCGAGACTTTAAAGAATAGTGCGCCTTAAGGTAAACATATGTCATCTATCGGAATCCACGACAATGCTTTAAAAGGGTATCTAATCTTATTTTCAAAGATATGTTTCTATCCATAGAGTTTTAAAACTGGCTCTTATCGAAGCGTCTGATCAAGGCGTTTGCAATCTCCTGCTCTCGTGGTTTGGAAACATCCAGGCCGAGCATGGCGACGATATTGCGAGACGGTGTCTTTTCGGTCACTCGGTTCTTCGCCTTTGACTGCTCTCTCTTTCCGGACGGGTCTGTCATACCGTGTTCCTTGAATAGGTGATTCTCCATGTTAGGCGTGCCCTCTGCACGGAAGGAAGCGGGTGCTTTCTTCAGCTTTTGAGAGATGCAGCATCCACAAACCCATCTCTTCCTCGAGGTGTCCGAGTTAAATTGGATATTATATCCGTGTTTCCAAACCCAGGAGTGCCTTTGGCCAACTCGTTCTGCAACAGTATACTCTGGAAAGTGCTTCCATGGGAAGTCTTTCCATGGGTCTTTGGCTTCCTCTTGGAATTGTGGATCTGTCGAAGCCCCAGAGGAAGAGTCCGCAGCAAGCTGCAGGTCGAGATTCGCGGTCTGGGCCATCCTTGCGTAAGGATTATGTGGACTGTCGATGACGAAGTGGTTCGCGAATAGCGTGTCTCGTCCCAAGACGCGAAGCGTCCACGGCCGCTGGCATGGTCCATTGAAGTGACGTTTTGGGGTTAGCTAGTTCCGGATATGTCATAGCTTTGTTATGGTAGACCAGGGGGTCACGCTTCAATCACGTCAATTCAATCGTCAACGGACGTTGATTGAATTGAAGTGGGGCCAATCTGAGATTGAAGTGATTGAATTGGTGCACGGACCATCAATTCAATCTAGATTGAAGACATTGACATTGACGTTGAATTGATCGCCAGCCTGGTACCCGTTAAGCATGGTTGAGAAGGAGACCGAAGCTCACACTAAGAAGTACCGAGTCAAGCCTGATGGTGTGACCATCGTTCTCGATGAAGATCATGTTGAGCAGTTTATTGAGAACTTCAACAGTTCCAAAGGAGCATGATTCCGTGTTTATCTGCTAATAAAAGACATGTTAATCTGATCAATCATGAATGAAGTACAGTACTCTATGCCTCGGTTAAGCCCTTATTCGCTTTCGTACAGTACGGACACATCCTCAAATACCGACCCCAGGAGCGTCACATAACAGATAGCCAAGCATCAGCACTCGAGGCTCGCCGGTCGCTCCTAGCCAGCGCCGGGCTTGCTCTAGCAACCAAGAGCGCCCATCAGTGTGGTCTCGCTGACCAGGTGCGTCAGAGCATAGCCACAGGTGAGAGAGTTAAGGATGCCATCTAGTCATGCAGCCAGTGTTGGAGCGCATCGCCTCGAAGACGTTTGTCAATGAGGACCTGATTGTTGGGATTTGAGCAAAGGGATGCCTGTGAGCTCCTGGGGGGCAAGAGGCAGGCAGTCAAGGCGAGGGTGACGTTTGAGACCCCGTTCCCAATTGTGCGGAGGGGAAAACCTCCTCCACCCAGGGTGCCAGCCAACGTGCTCCAAGCTGTGGTGATGCGTTGGTATGCATGCCAAAATGCAGAGGCATGCAAGCCCCGGTTATGATGCGACAGGCCTGCACAGATCGCCCCTGTTCCAAGCGCGCACAACCTCCCCAACTCGCCGACTACACTACAGCCACAATGAATTCAGGTTGCACAAGGTCAATATCCATCGATCTGAAGCAGAGCTCTTTCCTGTCCACGACTCGAGTTGCGTCTCTCTTCGTGCACCATTTGCAACAGGTACGTACCTGAGACCACGTAGACACATCACTGGCTTTGTGTCCACCGCATCCCGTAGATTTGTCCAGGGGCCCAGGGCGTTATTGTGAGCTTTCGTCCATAACCCGTTCAACGCTGTTCATTGGGTCGACCACTTCTCCGCCATCAATGGGTCAGCTGGAGTGGCATTCAAGGTAAAACAGGCTAGAGACACCGACCGCAACGTCAGTCTATGAGGCTAGGAGGGGCGGCGCCGCCCTGTACCGGAGCGCTGGTATACTGGGCGCAACTAGGGGACGTTGACCGGCTTTGTCGGCGGGTACTGCCTCGGGCCATTACGAACCTGAGTAACCTCGATTGTCTCTTGCCGCTGTGTCTGTAGTTAGCTCTGATGGCTTTGGAAATTATTGTTCTGGCTGTCCTCCACATTTTCTGGACCCCAGCCCTGGAGCAATCGAAGACTTACAGACGGCGGCGGATTTTCACTACAGACCCTCCTCCGTGTAGTTTTGTACACCACAGCCACTCACAAGCTCCACTGTCAGCTGCAGGGGAGATTACAGCAGGGGTCAGGTGTCCAGGGTCCATCGTGGGGAAAGCTCTCTCAGCGCAGCAGTGGAGCCTCCCGAGAGATTGGGCTGGAGACCACCACATTACCACTGCGAGTATCCATCGCTGTGTTGCCAATTCCGACAGGATTACTCGGTGAAAGAGGAGAGAATCCACCGGGCGGGTCAGTTCACTTGCGTGGGAAGCGCAGAAACCTTGAGTATTCCCTTCAAATTGTTGCGGCTGCCAGGGCTGACAGGGCTGAATAAACCGGGTACATTTGCCTGACTCGGCGTCTTGGGCCACCACCACCCTCGCAAGCCTCCCTAGGAAATTTTGTATTTTTCTGATAGCCGCATGCTGGTGGTGGAGGGGCCTCGATACCAGGAAGATAGAACAAAAACACTTTTGGTTCTTCTGACTTCGAAACGCCTGGGCCATGAACGATCTGGCTCAGGGCAAGGTGCAATCCTTGCGCGAGCGCAAAGCAGCAACGAATAAGAGGTTACCGTCATGGTCCATTCCCAGCGATAGGCCGTCCGGTGCTGTCCGCCGACCACCTGGCCTGAGATCTGCCTGTCTGCCCTGAGATCCTGACGATACGAAGAAGCTGAAGCTTGGGCGAGTACCAGAAGTGGGGTCCACGGGACCTAGCGCCTTCATATTGCCCACAGGTTATAGCCCTTATACAATTCATGCCGGAATCTGATGTGCGGAGGATCTCATCCTGTTTCTTCGGAACATTACTCGATAGCTGTTAAGGTTCCCTGGGTGCTTGCTTCTCCTCGCAAGCTCAGTTGATTTTAAGGCACCCGGATGGGATGAAACCCCTTCGCCTCGATGCAGTCGCAGGGGCTTGGGCTCTGCTTACTGGCCAGCGGTAATGACAATGTTTGTCCGGGATATCCGACCCCCGCAAATTTTCCAACATGCCAGATGTGTTTCCAAGATCTTGTCAGCCTTCAACAATCAATGTGATTGGTGATAGCCCTGCCAGAGAACTTCGAGAAGGGGAAAGGCAGAGCTCTGCGTGGCATAGCCCTACCAGTTTCCCACGCGACCACCATCCAGTGCAGCGTGACCAACAGCCGCGCCCGGAGCTGGACCATCTCACCCGCTTGGCGCGATGTGGGCAGGACAAAACAGGTCCCATCTTGACTCTGTATCTTTATTTGCCGCTACGCCTCGTTGATGCATCGATGCGCATTGTTTGATCTCCCATGCAGAGTGACATCGCTGGACTGCGTCGCCCTCCTAAGGCATTGTTGGCGATCCGTACTAAAACTGGTACATCTTTGCGGTACACTGAACTGCTATGGTTACAGTAGGCAGCCGGTTAAGTGCAGCCCAAAAGTAAGCAGTTCGGCTTGCCTGTGATCGGGTGCCTCAGATATACACAGTACCGTGCGTGCGGGCGCTCCCAGTTGCCGGCAGGTCAAGTGCTTACCAGCCTTTTGCACTTCAAATCCAGCCCTTCAGTCCGGGCTAAAACTGGTCAACCGTGGCGCACTTCTTGGCATCCGAACCAGCAGGACGGGTCACCAGTGGGAGAGCCGCCCAGAGGGAACCAACGGCTCACTATGGAAGTCGACCCAATCGTTTTGTTTCCGCGGCTTGTGGGAAGCAGAGAGTAGGCTTATCCGTCCCAGGTCTTAGTCCCACATCGATCCTTTTCCTCGCTCCCGCAACCATGTAAGGATGGTCACGTCATGCCTCCTCTGGCCTTGCTGATCTCGCGGTCTATGATGGTGCTTGCATTTATTGAGACCTTTAGTTGCCAGGGCCAGGTCGGGAACCACATGCCGACGAACTGCACAGTCAGTATCAGATGAAAATAGAGTCGTTCTTGTTCAGCGGCTTGTGAGCGGGCCGCGATGCAAGTTGTTGCGGGCTGGCTCTTCCCTTAGGGCATGGAATCGTGTGCTGGGCACGCAACTGCGAATCTGGCCCGGTACGATTGCCGTTCACGAATCCACTTCTTAACCTTCCCATGTAGCTTAACCAGATTGGCGGGCTCAGAAGCGACGAGAGGCCAAAGACTTGCTGGCAGCATTGATGTCGAGGACCCCCCTGCGAGACTCGAACTAGCAGTTGGGGGGCAGTATATTACGCCTTGATATAGGCACTAGGCAGCGAGCCGCACACCGCAAATTCCAGCCCATGACAGACCAAAACCCAGCACTTTGGGTCCCGAGTCGTCGAGTCAGCAGCCACCCGAGGATGATCAGCGAAGCCGGTTCGCTAAATGATCCCTGTACCTGCCGGTTGATTAGACCTCCGCACACACCTGGGAGGTGTGACGCTGTGCCGCTGTGGCCCGGCAGGGCTGCCAACATCAAACCCCCACAGATATCTCCACGCTCGATTCTGTGGCTGTTCACTCATCTACGCGACCAACCAATTACCTTGCTGGTCCGTGGGCAAGGCTTTCCTTGGGACTGACACCAGGGGGGAAAAGCAAAAGCTGTGATGTGATGCAGCGAGCAGGTGGGAGAGGACAGTGATTATAATAGGGCATACGAGGAACATGTCCCCCACCTTGCTGCAGGAAAGTATGAAGCCCGATCGAGAAAAGCAGCATGCAGAAGAAAAGAAATGACGGGATAGAAGGCGTCAGATATCGCATCTCAACGGGAGATGCCAAAAGCACATGGACGCGGCGTGACCCACCCAGATCGCCGAGCACTTTCACCCGCTTCCTGCGACCTCGAGGGTTTCCATCTGTTGTTAAATTTCGTGCTGTTCGAAGAAGCAAGGCGGACCTTCGGCTCTGTCTTGAAGTGATCTCCTGAAGAGCGTTTCAAGATTGCAGAAAAAGCGATGTGCCCTTTCGCTGATGCCGAAGCCCAGCTGCCAGTGCGTCCCAGAAAGGGCGGGGGTCTTTCTGCATGCGGTGAACGCCCGGAGGTCACGCGAAGGACATGGGAGGTAGGGAAACAAGCAGCTTAGGATCGACGAACTCAGGGCCCCTGAGATCCCTAGATAGATCTGCCATAAGGAGCTGAAAAGGAAAAAACAACGCTGAGGTCGATGCGGCACAGCCATCATCGAGAAATACGATCTGGCGTCAAGGGCATCGCTGAGGGTAAGTACATTAGAGCACCAGGGGTTGAAGCGGTGGGTCGGTCCTGGGGAAAGATGCGCCCGTCTCCTGAAGGCCGGGATCGAAGGCTGCGTCGGAGGAACCATGTCTCGGATGGGAATATCATAATATGTACCGTCTTGTCGGTTTCCCTGGCATGGTTGCCCAAGACCGGTAATATCGATGGGAGGGAGGTAATGGAAAATTTGCCTAAGGGCCAGGGGGTCTCAGCCGTACAGTAGCATCGTGATCCTCTGCAACATTGAGGAGCAGCTAGCGCTCCGTACAATGGGGACTGCAATGGAGACAAGCAGGCGGGAAGCGGGTCGCGGCAGGTCAGTGGCGCGAGCGACCGTTGCGGAGCCCAACCTGCCGGGTTTTGCGAGATCTGAATCTCAGCAAAGTGGGGACGGCTGTGATCAGGGCGACGTGTGGCTGGGCAGCTGGTGCGGGTGCGGTCAAGACGTGGAGGAAGGACTCGCAGCAGCCACACCAGAGGCGGCCAGGTGAGGGCGTGGACGCCTCATTTGATGTGCTTCGACAATGGCGACCGTATCCGGAAAGGCTGGGCGATGGCGGGGAGGTAGCGAGGTGACACAGTCGTCGGTGGCCCCCTCTGAGCTCTAGAGAGACGATGGGGATTGCGACAGCGGAAGGGCAGCTGAGGCTGTGGGTGGACTGGAGTGGACGGGCAGGTGGCCAGGAGCAAGGGCTTCCGAGATTTCGCACCCCCACCGCGCTGGGATCATGACGATGTCGCCTTGCCGCCCGCCCCAGTTGGCAGCGAGAGCCACGAGGGCATGGGGCCTGCGGGGCCTGTGGGGCCTGGGGGGCCTGGCGCATGGGTAGATCTGAAGCAAGCCCACAAAATTTGGAATGGCTGAATGGGTCAGGCAGTTAAGGTTCCCGGGGGCGCAAAAGGTTGCTGGGCAAATGGTCGCATAATTGGGAGTGCCTTCAGCTGGAGCCTCGGGCCTGGACCTTTCCGTTTTGAGCGACAGATGCACCGTTATCCACAGTGCTGCCGTTCGCAGGGTATGTTTGTGACGGAAGAAGGGTGAGTCCTGGACGGTTGCTGGCCCAGAGTGACGGTGTCTATCTACCTAGGTATCTCTTTCAGTACTGGTAAGGGGACTGCACATGATAGATATTATTCCATGGCACTCACCGACGTGACATTCCCTTCTCAGGTCAAGCCAAATGAATGAAGTGTCAATTGATGACCAGCTCAACAAAATTTTCTGCATTCTGGATGATGATGATGATGATGATGATGATGATTGTAGGGAGTACGCAGCAAGAGCGTGCGCAGAGAGAGGAAGAGTGGAAGGGAGGTAACGGCGACATAGAGAGGAACTCATGCTGTGATCTGGAGAGACCCGCTAGCCTGTTGCGGCAGTATATTTTCTATGCAATCCAGACCCTCCCTTCAGAGCTCGATGCTGTGGGCTCGAGGCGGGCGACGTGACAGGCCTGGTTGGCAGGCTTGCTGGGGTGGTCCCTGCTGGCCTGCCGCGACCCCGTCTTCTGTGCAGAAGCGTAGATCCATGACCACTGTACCTTGAACTTGACCATGTTCCGCCGTCTGCAGGAGATCTTCCTTGCCCTAGCGTGACGCCGCCCCCGTCCGAGAGCAATGTACTCGTGGGCAAGGACACAGGCCGCGAGTTACATTGGGCGTGGGTACACAACTTCACAGTACCTAGGAAGCTACGACGCCGCCGCCGCCCAGCTAGGTACGTAGCTACCTGACTACTTCGCTGGGATGACCAGAAGCGTTCCCTGCCCAGCCCACACCGGCCTTTCCATATAATCCTGAAGTCTGCACACTCTTGACTTTGAAACATCTGCCACCCAACACCAACAATCTCTACAACACATCTTCATTCTCCTACGTTGGACTGTTGCCCACAACCACAGTCTTTTTGGTCTTGTGGTGTCAACGCCCATAACGCCCACAACGCTCCAACAATCTTACAGCAGTACTACCACCAACACAACGTCTGCCTCATAGGAGCTGGCGTACCCCAAACTCATTGTCACCTTCATTATCACCACAACCACCCATAACTAAATCGCCATCGTCATGGCAAGCTACGTGACCACAAACCAAGGTCCCGGCCGCCCACGCAAGCAAGGAGGGCCGTGGACCACCGGCGAGAACGAACGACTCCAGTGGCTGGTCAACCGATGTGGCAACCAGAACCAGGTCCACTGGGTCGAAATCGCCCGCGAGCACGGTAGCAGAGATGCAAAGCAGTGCCGCGAGCGATGGGACAACCACCTCAAGCCTGGCCTGAACAGGGAGAAGATCACTCCCGACGAGGGCGCAAAACTCATGGCATGGGTCGCCCAGAATGGGAACCGCTGGGCCCCGCTCGGCCGCTACATGAACCGTCCCGAGAACATGGTCAAGAACTACTGGTACCAAGAGAACAAGAAGGCGGAACGCGGACTCACCAAGAACAAGCGTCAAGAGACTCGCCGTCGTGCTTCTCACGGCGTTCTTCCAGGTTCGACCCCAATGTCACGGGACAACTCGGGCAATTCTTCCTACCAGCCATACCAACGCTCTTCGGTGTCGCCAATGTACTCTCCAGCTCATGTCGACTACAACAACTACAGAGCACCTGGCCCATACCACCAGACGCCGCAGCAAACTTACGCACCTTACCCTCACTACGAGTCGCGACGCCCCAGTGTGGAGTCTATCATAACCAACCCTCCCTCCTTGGCCTCAGATCATGGCTCCCCCGCCGAGTCACCCCGTGCTGGAGTAGAGCTGCCATATCCTCCAGGACAGTTCGCACTTCCTCCACATTGGCCACCACAGCCCATCGGAATGCCATTGGCCTCGCCCCGTGGTTCTGCCGGCAGCGCAGGACACAAGCGATCAGATTCGGCCGGGTCTTACGGCACAACCTTCTCCGCGGCAATGGCTAACCACAGTCCAGTCATGTTGCCGATTCCCACCAGAATTCCGGAAAGGCAGAGGCTACCATCCATGCAGACCAGCCCTTCCTTCGATGACAGATGGTCGGCTCGGCTTCCGTCACGTCCAGAGAAGCCTGAGCAAGGCCCCTCCAGTCCCAGGAAGGGCTCAGGTCCTCGCTTGGCCATTTCGAATCTCCTCTCTTGAATTTCTCGACGCCAAGACGGCGTGTTATACTACGACACCCCCCGACAGGTCTTCTGTTAAGAGGACTTGCAATCCTTTTTCGTCTTGTCTGACAGGACTTGTCATCAGAGTACTATTTTTTTGGGGAGGGGGGGGGGATATTGGTATTTGTTTGGCGTTAATGCACACGGAGCCCTTAATGGCTGTTACAGGCGTACTGGGTATTCTGGGGTGTCACAATGTGACATGATTTTGACTGCATAGCGCAGGAGTTCACGGTTTGGAAAAAGGTGGGAAACTTGGACCACCCTTATTTTTTTTTCCGGCTGTACACACATTAAGGTGTGAGGTTTCACTCAAGCTGGGGATGAGGTCAGGGTTTTCATGATACCCGCCTGGCCGGAATGATGCCACTGAAATTCGGACGCCCCGAGTTTTGCAACAGAAAACAGCGAGGGCTTTTCTTAGCCCTAGCTGACTACTAGTATTTGTTTAATTCGCGAATGCTACAACATTCTAATAGTCAACGACCATGGCGCAAAAAGCTCCACATCTAATCTCATCACAAAGTCAAAGTGACCGTTTTGCGTGCCTGTCTGATGGCTCATTGCTTGCCCACACTCAGGTATGAAATGCGGAGGGGAGGGACGTGAGGGGGCAAGGCGAGGCAAGGCAAGTAATGAAGGCAAAAAGGGCCGTTGGAGAGGACCAGTGTGGAATGTTTTGGGTCCCTGGGGGGCCTCTCAATTCCGCTGTCGAGAATGAGGAAGACTCAAGCCACAGCCGTGCTGGCAGGGCGGGGTAGGGAGGCGTCTCGCGGGATTTCGACCACTTTCAGATGGTTTTCTAGACTTTTGCTCATATGCAGCGGTCAAACAAATCCATATCCGATCGCGAGCACCAGCGACAGGGGAGATGAGGACTGATCGGGTGGCTGTCAACATCGCATAGGCAGAGTTTGGGCGGATTGGACGCTGGATCGAGCAGGAGACAATCTGCCTGGGTTTCCCAACGATGGAATTTCCAAGATGCCCCGGCCCCGTCCTTCCCCGACAGCTGGTTGCTCCCACCGAGACAGACTGCCATGTCTTGAGTCTATATCTGTATTTGTGATTGTGTCATACCACCAGAAACTAGTGACTGGTGCAAAATCGTTCCCAGGAAAGGTTTCCAAGAGGGCCAACCCAGGCAGCCCGCCTTAGGTCGAGGCTGACTGCCGGTCGGCGTCGGCGTGGCTGGCCCATCCTCGTCTGCATGACATTGAGGGAGCGACCTGCCGTAGTCCCAAAGTCTGAGCCGTATAGCTGGGAATGTACAGGCCAATGACGGCCGAAAGCCTGCACAGAGCAAGGGTTCGCTCTTGAGAAGTTCCTACCCACTGTCACCGAAGCCGCTCGGAGGGAGCCGCCGTGGTGCTGTGTTGGGCCTCGACCCCTTGGCGGCGGCGACAGGCGACAAGGAGGTCGAGATGGAGATTGAAGTGTCTCCGCGGTCTCACACGAGGTTGGACAGACCCTCAGTCTCGGGCGGTAGACAGGCTCGGGTCGCAAGGCATGTAGGTGAGAAGACAGGCAGGCAGGCGAGGCAGCCCCAAGCCAGGAGTTGGGATTTCTTGTGCTCTGGTCAGAGCCAAGTAGACAGCGCCGGTGGCATTGAGTGGGCCCCATCCTCCGCCTGTGCAGTGAGTTGTTGAGGTTCAGGTTGAGTGAGGGCTGGGCGGCATTGGTACTGTAGCCTCTTGACGTTCCATTCTCGTCGTCTCGGTTGCCGTCAGACCGCGAGGGTCTTGCAGGCCAGACACCTCTCTCTCACTCACACTCTCTCTTTCTCTCTTGCCCTCTCTCCGCTTTCCCTGCTTCTCGAAAGTTTCCCCCCAGAATCGCTCGGGTAGCACGGCAGCACAGGGTGGGCACTTCGGTGTACAACCTCAATCTAATATAATCCAAGACAGTCGCCGTTCTGTGTTCCCCTACCGAGCGCCGAGCAGCTGCATAGTCCGTGCCCCACGTCCTCGGTACCTGCGGCCAGTTTGACCGGCTGCACGGGCGAGCAAGGGAGCATGGAGCATGGAGCATGGCCGCCTCGCTGTGCGTTTCCGTAGTACACAGTACCTACTTCCTGTCGTGGGCTGCGCCTTCTTTCTCACAGGAAACCCTCCACCTTCCCCGGCCTCAGTTCCAGTTCCTGCTGCGCCGAAACAGCCAGTAACGACTAATGACATGCGTCGATTGCGCGGCCCACCTGTCTAGAAGAAGCACGCCGCCGCAGGCCCTGAAACCAAAAAATCTCGCGTCCTAGTTTCTTTCTGGGAATCCATTCATCGTTCCCCCTCGTCGTCATCACCCAGGCATTGCGCGGACGTTTTTCGACGAGACGAAGGCAAAGGCCGCAGGCGCGCCCGGAGCAGAAGGGGAGCAGCCCCGCGAGAGACCTCGACCAATGCAAGATCGCCCACCGCGTCTGGCACCTTGATGGTCGGCCGTTCCACCTCGGGGGCAGACGCGTGGTCCTTGCTCGACTACACTCTACTTAATCGGACTCAACCTACAGAGCCTGCCTGGGGTCGTCGAATATGCACGGTCAGGTCACGTACAATCCTAGCTCGGGACACGACCTCAACAAAGAAGATTTAGCGGCCGTTTCCGCTTAAAGGCCCGTCATGCCGATCACCTGGGGTGGACAAAGAATGCGTGCCAATCTGGACGCGGAAACCCAGCCTCGACCAGAAGCAGCAAACTCTCCCCTTTTTAGGTCATGTTTCCGCGGTCCCAGGTTCCAGGATAGACATAAATTAAGGCTAAGTGCTCATCCAACTGTTCGCCGCTGGGGGGGGGGGGGCAAAAAACAAAAAAGGTTTGGATTTCTGAAATAGGAACACGACGCCAGACTTGCAAACAAATAAATCAAATCAAATCAGGGGTCCAATTTGATTTGATTTGGATAGTAAAATCATCGATTTGATTTGATTTGATTTGATTTGAATCGATTTGGATCTCATTTGGATATCTGGATAACCCCACTTTTCTCCCACGACGAAAGACATTGAGCAGCTCCTATAAGATCCGCTTTGAGGCGGCCTCTCTGAGCTGTGACCATCTGTCCGGCAAGGCTAAATATTCGCTCTGGCTCCGAAGACATAGCCGGAATGGAAAAGAGATCGATTGCCATTCGCGACAAGCGTGGATATTGGCGTCTGCGGAGAAGCCAATACTGGATCGGGTCGTCTACCAAACAATCGCCCGGATCGGTACTGGCCACCCATTCTGCGTACTCGTCACGCATGGAGCACACTGAAGGCGCAGGCTGGGCGCCGAGTTTTCTAATTGAAGTCATAAAGTCATCCAGGTCCGTTGTCTTCCTTGCAACAGTCGGCTGCTCCGGTATCGTATCTTGCTCGACCGGGAGGCTTCGGTACTCCTCCCATAGCTCTTGCACGGCCACCCTTCCTCTGGCCAACCAATCCGGGTGATCAGACCATTGTGACTCGACGGTTGACCAGCGAAATGCGGGATGGAGGACGATGCTTGCGAGGTATGCAGGGCTGTCCTCGGTTAGGGCGTAGTATTGATCCAGCTTCATCCAGCCGAGATTGCAGCCAACTCGCAGGTAAGGCTCCTCGTCTCGTTCATGTTGTAACTTTGCCACTTCTAAGTGCTTCAGGAGCCACTCCATTGTCAACAAAACCTCCCAAATCGCGCCGAATTTGCCTTCTCGCGGCCGGCCCTCTAGGCGCTTCGTCGCGATCTTCAATGGTTTCAGGATCGCCAAATACTCTGCAATAACGGACCAGTCCTCAGCGGCCATCCGATCATCCACAATTGCAGGCTTCTTGCGGCACTTCTTCGGCATCGGCTTTGCCCCGTTCTGTGTCCTTCTGGCCACGTATTGGTTCCACTCTGTCACTTCCGCTTGGACCAGCGAATCGAGTGCATTGCGAAGCATGTAACCTCGCTCCATCATCGCCTCGGACGAGTTCCAGCGAGTAGCGTTATCCATGACGACATCGTAGGTTGTTTTGTCTTCGAAGCCCAGGGCGGTGTTCTCAATGGATTGGAGCTTGTGGAGCCTTTCAATGCGCTGGCCAGACCTTTCCACCCAGTGAACGATGTTGTGCAGCTTGCCGATGGGGCCCTTTGATCTCCAAAGTTTAACCTCATCTTGGATCTCTTTGTCGGCCTGGCAATCCTCTTCGAACGCGTCGGCGTCCGTACCGAAAAGAATGGATCGGGCGACGAGATTGATGATGTGGCCACAGCAACGGAGCCGACGATGCTGCTTTTTGAACCCCAACTCAATGCCCAAGTCTTCAAGGCACGTGTCGTTGCTCTCCGCATTGTCTGCGACAAAATACCCGACGCGATCCTCGAACCCATACTCGTGGATTATCTCGCTGACACGGTCGGCAAAGTTTTCTCCACAGTGACGACCTTCAATCCGTGGCAAACCGAGGAGAAACGTACGGAACTTCCCTTCGTCATCAAGAAAGTGTACGGTAAGGCCGAGTAGAGATGTGAATTTTCGAGAGGACCACGCATCAAAGGAGACGTTAATGCGGCTGAGCGACCGACGAAGCAATTCCGTCACGACGCCTTTGTGACGATTGAAGGACCGCACAATCCAGTCGCGGATTGTGCTATGGGTTGGGATACTGCCCGAATCCGCGATGGCGCTGTTCGCGTAAGCCATAAGGTCGCGAAAGTACGGACTCTCCAGCTTGTGAAATGGGATGTTGTCGCATGCCACCCAGCGTATAAGGAGATGCTGAAAGCGAAGCGGTTCAAAGGATGATATGAAGGCGTTCATCAAAGCCTGATCCTTGGGTCGGTGGGAGTCTAGATCAACCATGTCGAAAAGAGTGCGCTGCTTCTTCCTCTGTGGTAGCATTGGTCCGCCTCTGTTGATGTGGTGGATTTCTTCCATATGACTGTTTGCTTGACTTATGGATGCAGCATCGTACATGTGGGTAATTGTAGCCTTCTTCCAATGGCAGGCTTTGCAAAGCCAGAATTAATGACCGGAATCGTTTTTCTTGATATCAAACCCATGTTCCCATACCCATCCCGTCCGCGCTCTTTTTCTATACTTGCGTATAGAGAACCCTGCGAGGCGATTCCAATCAATGCCTTTATATCCAATGTAGTCGATCAAAGGCGATATATCGCCGGTCGCGTCCACGCCGGGCTCTACTGAGTCAAGGTCAGGGGAGCTCTCGGGAACGCTAAAACTGGCGGATGCCCTAGAAAGGGCGACTGACGGCGCTTCGCCTCTTGCGGGTTGCGCCATTTCAGAGAAGGCCAGAGCTGTCCCCGTTTCGCTATCGGCTACAAATATCTACCTCCACAATATGGCAAGCGCGCCCAAGATATATTTCACAATCAAACGCGTCACGTAAAATGCAAAAAGAAAGTTTGGTGACACGGCCTGCAAAAAGCAATTGCGCATAGCGGGCACTCTTGGCCTAGCAGGCTCTCAACGTTGATTGGTCCTGGCTACGGATGTGGGGCATATCCAAATAATCAGATATCCAAACTGGGGAGCAGCCGTCAAGCCGGCTTGCTAGGAGGGCCTCCCGTTAGGAAGGAAAAGAGAGAGCTGGCGCTCCGCATCAGGACGTCTTCAGGCAGAAAAACCATGCGTCTACGGCTGTTCTCAGCTGGGGCATGGGTTATTGGTGTTGTATGCAGTTGACAGGTTGGAACAGCTGGTTGAAATTCGCGAGCCACTAACAGGGTCACAGCGATTTTACCTGTAGACAAGATAGATCTACCCATCCTGAGTACTCGTTATGTTCAATCAATCTTCAAAACGGACCTCGATAGTACAGGCTCGTGCGAAAGGCTAAAAGTGGTAAATTACATCGTATCAAAGCTTAGCTATCATCAGCTGATACTTGGGCAGGGATCATGGGGTGGAGAGGTCGCAACGTCTCTTCAAATACGGATCCGTACTCCCCACTACGTCATTTGCGGCGCAAGAAGTGTTTCCACATTCTACCCCAGATTGTGAACAGTATCAACGCCAAGATGACAACAACACGCGTTCGGTTTGATTTCCTCTGCTATCGTGTACGCATCAAGTTCGATGTGTCCTACGATATACCTAATCGCATCATCAGGGCAGGAGACGATTCAGACCAGGCGAGACCCGAGGAAAGGCAGTGTGGGACGCGGCGATGAATAGCATTATGGAGCAGAGCGAGACGACTTGCCTCCGGCGTGCCAGTCCGGCCTCGTGTGCGTGTGGGTTACCGGCAACGGCCACTGAATATCTACCACCGATGCCGTTCCTTGATGCTCCAGAACCTCACGCTGTGGTCGTCGTGGATCCGTTCTGCGGGGACCTGAAATGTCGGACGCGGACCCGCCAGCGCATGCTGCAAGTAATGTCGAGGAGGCGCTCTCCTAGATGGTGGCCTTAGTGGCCCGGACCCAGGACTCTTCGCAGAGCTGATGTCCTGTAGAGTATGCAAGAAAAGGGAAGGGCTGAGGGAATGCGGGGGCTGTCACGTCGCGGGGTATTGTGGGCAAGAGCACCAAGAGGAGGACTGGCCAAACCACAAGGCAGAGTGTACGCCGTGGCCGACGCCGACATTCGATTCAAGGTGCCCTCTGGACGAGGCGGACGACGACACAGACACCAAAGTGACCTACAGCGCCGTCTTCAATGTCGCGGGACCCGGAGAGCCTCCACGATCCAGGGAGATTAGCCGAGAGGAGGTCGTGGCACGTGTACTGATGGGAGCAGCAGGAATGGAAGACCTGGAAGTCGAGATGAAGTAAAGTGAGTTAGTAGAGAAAAAGAGAGCAGGTCCGAGCACAGATCGTTTCGAAGGAATCGTGAACTTCCAATAAAGTTTCCAACAAAGTGGGGCCCTCGCACTGACGACGGCAACGACAATACTGGTCACAGTGGCCTAGTCACCCGTTAGCAGGGAAGTCCCCGGCAGGACCACTCGGTCACGTTTCATGCCTGATGCCGTAGTTGCCCGTGACACATCGGCACAACGGAGTTCCCCATGGCTGGGAAACAGGTGTGACGAGACCATGACTGTGTAATAGCATTCAATCAAGGAAGAATAAGAGATATTCTGGCGACGCTAGAGGATTTCCACGGACAAAAGTCGTTGCTGGGACCTCATGGATCACCGCCCAGCGCTATGGGTAGAAAGCGTCGAGTCTACTCACAAACACGGCCACTGGCCCGCCTCCTTCCCAAGACGCCAACTGCGGCACCGGTCCACATAAACGCACTTCTTGTTGAACCGGCAGGGCCAGCAGTACAAGCGAACCATCCGATTGTGGACACTCCAGTCTCTCCGCTCTTCCAAGAGCGAAAGACGTCTTTGCAGGAGACCCTGAAGGCGATGGATGAACGCTGGGAGCAGAGGGTTAGAGATTCGACGGACCATACATGGACTGAGCCGAGACCGCGCGAACTCCAACTGGAGACGGTCCGTGACTTCTACAACAAGATGCATGACGAGAACACCATGGAGCTGGCACACTGCGTCGTCTGCTATGAGCAGAAGGCATCCATCGATGTCTCAGACTGGAAGTGGACGGTGCTCGAGCCGTTGTATCGGCAGGCGGAACAGCGCCTCACGCGTCAGGATCGGGAACATTTCGCATGCCGACAATGCTTCCCCCGTGAAGGGCCGGATGGGTTCCCTGTCTGCCAAGACTGTGGTCATGCCTTGGAGGCGGGTAGGCTCCCACGTGCCTGCCAAGTCAACAACCTCGGCCTCGGATGCGTTCATAGATATCCTGCGGCACTGCAATGCTTGACTCCACTGGAGGAGCGACTCATCGGCCTGTATATACCTTGTGGTTGGATCACCAAGTTCCAGATCGATATCGAGAAGGCCACCAACGGCCGATATCGTAAGCATAAGAAGGGCCACATCACTGTTTTCCCAAACGACGTGGAGAATTTGGTGTCTGAAGTGCTCCCGCACCCCATGGTCGACGAGGTAGAGAGGATCCACGTGTGCTTCGTAGCACCGCGGAAGCCGGTGCCTACAGACATTGCCTGGATGATGTCGGTCCATCCACAGCGGCTGAAACGCGCGCTTACCTGGCTGAAGCGGTATAACCCGTTATACCGAGATATTTGTATCAGTGAGGAGAACCTCCGGAGCTGGGGGGACTGGTGTGCTGGTACCGAGGTGCCGGAGGCTATATTCGACAACATGGTTCCGTACGAGCTGAGCCCAGAGGACCAAATCCGGACTGGACACTATGTGTCGGCCGTTGAGCGCGGCCGTGAAGAGCAGCCTATTCGTACCGCCGAAGAGGTGCTAGCTATGTTGGAGCACCGCGAAGACGACGTTGTGCGCCAAGAGAATGAAGGCAACGCGAGACTAGGCGGCCTGCAGGCGCGGCATCTCCAGACAGAAGAGCTAGATCCACGCCACATAGAGCAAGAGCTAACCGAGATGGTCTCGACAGGGATGTTGGGGCTCGACGAGGCGGCTGACCACGGTCCCAGAGAACGGCTTCGGTGGTTCCGGGCCGGCCTGGACCAGATTGATGGTCGCCATCGGGGTAAGAAGCGCAGGCGCAACGAGGATGGAATCGGATACTTTGCCGGCACGACGGAGCCCTTTATTATCAACCAGCGGGGTGAGGAGTATGCCGACAGTAATGACCCCGACTTCTTCCCCAAGACCTTCCCCTGCCTGTTCCCGTGGGGCCGAGGAGGGCCTAAGTTAGCGGAGGAAGCCGGTATCGGATTCACGGACATCAATAGTAGCCGTAGTGAAGACCGTAACTTCACCCTGCAGAGTTGGGCGAGATTGCTGCTCCAGAGACATGGTGTGTACCCGCCGAACAGGAAGGTCGGACCGAATTGACTAGTAGCAGGCGGCCTTTTCGCGACGCATCCAGCCTTTCCCTTCCTCATATACAATATGCTGGTACGCTCGGAGAATCGGCGGATTAGCTATATACGTATGCAAAAGCGGTCCTTTGCGCGGGTGGAGCAGATCCTCCGCACACTGACTGCCAGCGAGATCGAGGTAGCGGAGGAAGAATACCGCCAGACCAGGACGACAGCCAACGAGGACGTCTCCTTCCTACTTCGAGAGCTCAGCGCCTTCGGCCATGGGCAGCATATGTCGAACGAAGACAGACTTGGCCACCGTCGCAAGATCAACTCCCTCAGCTTACTGCTGGGGATGAAGACGATTTGGTTCACCCTCAATCCCAACGATCTGACCAACGAGGTAAATATAAAGCTGACTGCTTACCGGGCCCTGAGCGGAGAACTGGCCAGGCACTTAGTGGACCAGCTCCGGAAGCACATCGGGCGGGTACAGCATGTAGTGCGAGATCCTGTGAGTTCCGCCAAGTTTTTCGACCGCGAGATCCGTCTCTTCTTCCATCACTGCGTGCGCGTAGGGAAACAGTCGATATTCGGCAAGGTCTCTGGCTATTATGGCTGCGTCGAGACGAACGAAAGGGGGGCGGAGCACCTCCACGGGTTCTTATGGCTCGACGCCAACGTGGAACTGCCCACTGTCCTGGATGACATGCGAGATGACGGGGGGTACGCGGAGCAGGTGTGCCGATACCTTGATACCCTAGTGAGTGAGGTAAGCATATGGCTACACTATACACTGCAGAGAGGGAGGGGCCGCTGACCCAGATACCGTAGTGTTGTGACGAACGGGAGGCAAAACGATACCGACGGTGGGATAGCGTCTTCAGTGATATAAGCGACATCGTGAACGATGCTGACAAGCTGGCCGATGTGTTCGAAAGCGAGGCCAACTGGGTGGCGCATCGCTGCCAGTTGCACAGCTGCGGCGCTACATGTGTCAAGTACAGCTTCAAGGAAAAGGACCGGACAAGAAAGCAGCACCCATGTCGCTTCAGAGCTCCGTGGGCCTTGCGGGAACAGACCGAATTCACCCCTAGCGGCCTGCTCCACGTGAAACGCAATCACAGTCGGATCAGCCGGTACAACATGGCCCTGGCCGTTGCGTTACGCCACAACCACGACGTTCGACTCCTCGTCACTGTCACGGCGAGCCTAGCCATGGGTTATTACGCCACGAATTACGCCACCAAGCTAGACACGCCGTTGTGGAAACGGGCGGCGCTCATGAAGATAGTCCGGGAAGGGATGTCCGCAGACGTCGGGGCTGGAGGCCAGATGGAGCGTGAGGAGGCCAGATCCCAGAGGGCTGCGCCGGTAAACAATAAGGCTAGGCAGTTCCTGGCCCGAACGGCAAACCAGATCTTCACCAGCAGGGAACTATCGGCCGTGGAGGTATGCAGCAGGCTCCTCGGGCATCCCAACCACTACTCCAGCGTGGAGAGATGGCAGAGCATTCACTTGAATACACTGTACTGGGCGGTCTTCAGGAGGTGGCGGGGTCTACAGGAAGCTGCCGGCCCGGAGGCCCATCTGCGAGCGGCCCCGGAGACGATCAACATAGCGCAGTCTGGTGTGCGTCTTCCCCTGCTGGAGGCATACGCCGGTCGTGGGGCTCTATTGGAGGACCTCTGCTTCTACGACTATGCCAGCATGATCCAGGTGCGACGGGTTGGGAAGCGGACGAGCGCAGGCAAAGTGCAGCATTTCCCATTCGACCAAGATCTTGTCAACGGAGAGAGATGGACTCAAGAGCTCCTGAAGGCAGGGGCGCATTACGTACCTGTCCTCACTGGCCCCCTCAACCACGATCTTGATAAGCTAGACCCAGGATTTTACCAACGGTAAGAGGGGAGAAGAGAGAAGCCTCGTCAAAGAGCTAACGGCATACAGAACCGCGGTGCTCCTCTTAGCACTGTTTGTACCGTGGCAACGCTTCACCCACCTGGACGAGCTCTACGGCCACCGCTATGTGTCCGGTGATTACCCCTCAGTCAAAGACGTGTGGCAAGAGCTGTCGGAAGCCATACCGGACCGGGTGAAAGGGATCGTTAACAACATCAAGCTTCTGCACAAGAGCGCCGAAGATGCTAAGAAAGACGCGGGGTTGTGGGCTAGCCGCAGCGAAGGTGATGAGGAGAAAGAGCACGAGCCGCCGGAGGAAGGTATAACCCCTAGCACCACGTGGCGACCGCAGAACATGGACATGAGGTACACATTCCATGACGCGGTGTATAACCTACACGGAGGTCAAGGCATTGCCAAAGGCTCCCCCGCACTCGTAAGGCTGCTACAGGCGCTGGAGAGAGCTAGCTTCTCAGACCCCGAGCCGGACCCGTGTGGTGCGGATACACGGTCCGCACGCCAATCAACAGCAAACGCACTGACGAAGCCCGAGATCGGCATGGTACGAGCGGCGCAGCTGCGTCTCCACAAAGCAAGGGTGCTAGTCATCGAAGGAGATGATGAAGCCGGCGAAGGCCCGAACGGCGACGAGGCTGGCTTCGGTTCCGGCGATGAGCAGCATTTGTTCCCACCCATCCCGGCGTCCAACCCAACCCCCACTTCAGCCCATACTTGGGTAGATATAGCATCCGGGAGTAGCTTCTTCCAGGTCGGGAAGACGATAGGCAACCATAGAACGCTGAACCGCATGCAGAAGATTGCCCTCGGCCTGATCTGCGAGGCGATGGACAGAGCGGAGGAAGCATCAGACAGAGCTGCTGAGGGCAACGGAGGACACACGATATTGGGGCGGCCGCCTCAACATCTCCAATACATAGGCGGCAGCGGCGGCACGGGGAAGACTTGGCTCATCGAGACACTGAAAGATGTATGCGCGGCGAAGGGAGCGTCGAAGCGCATCATCATCACAGCTACGTCCGGGACGGCAGCAGCAGGGATCGGTGGCAACACCATCCACTCCGCGCTAGGGCTAGCCTTCAAGGATCAAGACGGAGCCGAGATGGAAAGCCTACCATCAGCGAACCTGGAGAGGCGCCGGCAGCGTTGGAGAAGGCGTGACGTGCTTGTGGTCGACGAGGTGAGCATGCTGGGCCTTAAGACGCTCTACGAGGTAGACCACAAACTGCGGGCGCTGCGCGGCTTCCCGGACAGGCCATTCGGCGGGATACCGGTGGTGGTCTTCACGGGCGACTTCCTTCAGTTCGGGCCAGTGCTGCAGAAGGGCCTGCTGAGCCAGCTCGACTACGGCGACAGCGGCAAGGCGCCACGGAACCTCTCGGATCGTGCAACGCAATACCGATGGCAGCAGATCCAGGCCAAGACGACATGCGAACTGTTTACTAGCGTGGTGATCCTAGAGGAGCAGAAGAGGGCGGAGGGCGACGAGGAACTGATCGGGCTCCTAGAACGCATCCGGACAGGCCGACAGACGGCGGCCGACCTCGACAAGCTAAACTCGCGATACCACCCTGACGAGAAGCTCGACTTCACGGGAGGCAGGCGCGCCATTATCCCGCTCAACCGACACAGGTGGGACCTCACGCTCTGTGCAGCCCTAGCCTTCGGCGAGGAGCACGACAGGAAGGTGTCCCTGTTCATGTCCGATCACCAGTGGAAGACCCGCGTGCCCACCGAGGAAGAGATGGAGGCGGTAGTGCTGCTAGGGGATGACGCGCAGCTCCCGATCCCGGGCATCCTTCCCTACGTCGATGGTATGCCGGTCATCGTCAATCAGAACAAGTACCTAGGACTTAGAGTGGTCAATGGAGCGGAGTTCACGGCCGCCGGCGTCGTCGCAAACGAAGAGGTAGAAGAACAGGTGATCAACGACCGGCTGTCCATCTTCCTCGGGCCACCCAACGGCATCCTTCTCCAATCGCAGGACACGGAGGGGCTCGCGTTTCCGCACATACCGCCGGGCACCCTCATGCTAGGGACAGAGACTGTGCAGCTAGACAAAGAAAAGCACGGCAAGCGCGTCTGTCCGCGACTCGCAGCCAAGCGGGAGTTTAAGATGGGGCTAGCGCGCACGGGACTGCCATGCGCGCCGGGATTTGCGCTCACCGACTATAAGGCGCAGAGCAGGACTATAGAGAAGGTCCTGCTCGGGCTGTACGGGAGGAAAGAGACGAAGGGCGGTCAGAGCACGGAGAAGTGTGACGTGCTTAGCCTGTACGTGCAATTATCACGATGCAAGCGGTTGCGGGACATACGGCTTATACAGCCAATACAAAGGGAGCACTTCGAACAGGCACGGATGCATCCGGAGCTCATAGAAGGGGTCAATCGATTAAAAGAGCTAGCAAGACAGACGGTCGAGCGGTTTGAGGCCAGGCATGGGAAGCAAGGCTAGGAGGACGGCTTCGTCACGCAGACCAGAAAAAAAAGAGGGCCAAAATGCGGAACGGACCAATCAGAAGACATTTTATTAGCCAATCAGAAGGCGGGGGATCCAGGGTGTCGGGGGTCGGGCGCGAATAAGAAAGACCTTCCTAACGGAAGGCATAAATCTGGGCTTTCCGATTTGATTTGATTTGAGTCAGCGCAGGGGCAATTTGATTTGATTTGATTTGGATAAATTTGATTTGATTTGAATAGATTTGGATCTGATTTATTTGTTTGCAAGTCTGGTGCCATGCCGACGCCCCGTACGCTATAGCACTTCTGATCACCTTTGTGTAGATTTCCTTTGCGCGGGCGCAGCTGCAACCCCATGTTGACGCTGCTAACCTCGTAAGCGCGAAGTTTTGCGTATCCAGCTTTCGACGTATCATCCGTAGGTGGCGGTTCCACCGCAATTTACGGTCTAACCACACTCCAAGGAACCTCGCAGATTCGGTTGGCTTAATATCTACGTCCCCGAGGCGTACTCGCTGCGTAAGCGGGGCGTGTGCCCTTGTAAAGTGTATCAGCTCGCTCTTTTGGGGGGCAAACACCATCCCGTGTTTATCTGCCCAATCAAGGCATATATCGTATGCGTCGCTTAGGCGTTGCGCGTTCTCTGCTGCTGACCGGCTTGTGGCAAGGATATTGGTATCGTCTGAGAATCCTACCACTATCAGCCCCTCTCCCTCTAGTGCTGTATATAAGGCTGTCATATATAGCAGGAAGAGTATTGGGGACAGTGGTGATCCTTGTGGGACACCCGCGGTGATCGGGCGCTGCTTGTCCGACGCGCCATCGAATCGCAGGATTACCGTGCGATCTGTGAGGAAGCTTGCCACCCATTGTACTACCCACTCTGGAAACCCTTTCCTGCGTAGTATTTCTAGTAGGCGGTCGTGGTTAACCCTGTCAAATGCACCTGTGAGGTCAAGCTGCAGTAGCGACGCGACCGCGCTGCTCTTCCACGTCGTATGCACTGCCTCTGTTATAACCCTGATTGCCAACTCGGTAGACCGGGCGTCCGTGGAAGTAACCACACGTCGACTACCAGGAGCAAGTTGCGCAGCACGCGCAGCATCGACCGCGATATCTCAACAATGAAACATCATATCCAAATGATACTCAATTCAATCGGTAGCTGAGACGTTATAGATCTTTCGCACAAAGCTATTTTGATGTTTTCTGTTGCATTAAAGGTGGTATGAGGCGTTGTAATTCTCTTGATGAAATCGGTCTGGCGTAACAGATGGGGATACATAATTTACAGCTGAGGACACATACAAAATGTATGTATCCTAAGGGATGGGCCACCAAATTGTGCCGAAAATCTCTCAGGCCCACACACAGAATCACGTGCGCTTAGCGCTTGCGTCTATTCGGCTAGTGTGTGGGTCTGAGTGCCTGAGGTAACAACAATGCAGGTTGAAACGTCATGTGATACAGCTAACTCACCCGTGGAGGCAATTTTCACCGATTCACAACATACACGTTCATCATGTCGCCCAAAACTGCACCTCAACTAGGTCCAAGGAACAATGAAGCGCTGGAAACGGGTCATAGGCGCAGTCCGAGGAATCAAATGCGCTCGAGAAGAACAGGCCTCAGTGGAGGGACCGCGAGGAAACGTGGTGATGATGATAGCAGCGACATTACATCTCATCCGAGAGAAGATGATCATGATGGTGGCATTGGTCATAAAGGCGACATGATCTACGTAGGGCCACAGCAAGTGTTAGGCCGCGCGCCTAGCCCTCGTCCCGGCGTGAACAATACCTTGGCGCAAGAGCTGCCTCCTGTTTCTGAACGATCCTTCTTTGGGATAGAACGGCCAGTCGACGAGGACCATGGTAGTCCATCAACCCGGGCACGCCAGACGAAAAAGGACGACCCAATCGCCAGCCGACCGACATCTACGCGGGCCTCGACATCCCAGTCGCCATCCACGTCGCCTACTCCTCCTGCTGGTGAATCTTTCTTGCAACAGCAGAAGCGTTGCATTACAGTCGAGGCTGACAATGGAGTCAAGCGACGGCGCCTCAAAACCCTATCCTCGTTGATCGATTTGACCAGCGATGAGATGGGCACAAGGGATGCAGGGCATGGCACGACAGTCAGACCGCCGTTACCTTTCAAATCAAAGGACCTCGCAAGATTCACCAGCAAATCTGATGTCGGCCGGTGGCTCAACGACGAGATAATCAACACTATGTTCGAGCGAATCGTTGCTTTAAAAGGGAATTTAAGGACTGCGTCTAGCGGGATTCGGCTCTTAGAAGGGCCGGGTCGAAAGGCTCTACCATGCGAACCGTCCACGACTTTCCTTCTTCCGGTCAATGAGCCCGAACATTGGGTTTGCTTGTTCATCAACGTGGAGCGTCGTATATGTCAATCGTTTAATTCTCGTGCCGGCCAAGATAACGAGAGTTGGGACAAGAGGGGCGAGGAATTATCTTCCCGCTTCGTCAGCAATTGGTTGCCCGAGCCATTCAATGATTGGAGTAAAGACTGGCGTATGGAACGACCCCTCTGCAACCCGCAACAGTCTAACTCCGTCGATTGCGGCTTTTACTGTATACTGGTCGCTCTGCACCTGGCTCTTGGGCGAGAAATTCCTCCGTCGTTTGACGACCAATTTCTTCGAGCATTCGTCCACAGTCTATGCACGAACATCAACTCCGTCGCTGCTATTGACGCGGCTTCGTATGGTGTTGGCGATGTTGATAAGGCGGTGACATCAGCTGCAGATAACAGAACGGACGCACCGCTTGATAGCAGCTTGCCATTCCTGCATGCTCTTCCGCCTCAATGTTTGCCGGAGTATCAGAATGAGGTACCGGGTGTTCCTGCTCCTATCACGCTTGAAATCATCTCGCAACTGCAAGAAGCTGCAAACTCCTATATCGATACTAAACTCTCCGAGTTGAGCTATCTACGAGCGGCTGCAGATCCGTTCGTAACGCTGATACAAGCCCTTGTCGAGGCAGGGCAGAGCATGCCGGAGAGACTCAAGCAGCTTGAAAGGGATGAGATTACCCTTCAGAAGATAGAGGAGACCGCCAAAGATCTGCGGGAGGTCAACAAGCAACACGAATTGAAGAGCATGGCGAATGGATTCCTAGCAGACATCCGTCGACAGAAAAAGAGGGCTAAGTATGCGAGGCAGCTGCAAAGTGCTGCGGTGTTGTGTAAGGGGCCTGACGTCCTAAAGCGTCTTGAGACCACGTACAATGAGTATTTGAGAAATCATACTATGCATGACCATTGTTCGCTAAAAGAGTCGGACGGCCCGCGTGTCGGTTTCGGAGACACCAAGGAGCCATGAAACAACTACCTCATCCGGTTACTCGATAGCGGGAGGACACACACAAGATACATAAAGAAAGAATATGTATATGTAATTTTGAAACTTGTTGCAATTCAAGGATCTTGACGAGGATAGAGACTCCATCAACATTGAGAACGATGAAGATATTGCATTTACGAGCGGCCGGGGGAGTGTTGGAAAAGGAGTAAGCTTGCATCTGCAGCGCTGTACAGGTTTGGTACTTTGCACTATCGGGCACTTTCTGCTGATTATTTGATAGTGATGGACTGCCGAGAACCATTTCCCTCTCGTAGATCTCATCCAAGCTCATAGGAGATCCTGACTGGGCTTGTGACGGAGAACATGACCCCTGATCGGGAGCTATGCATGCATTGACGAGGTGATATTTCAGCTCGCGAACGGCTTCGGCTAGGCATTGGTTATCCTCAAGGTGCTCAACTACGAGGCCACCATTGGGTCTCTGACTGCCTTTCTGGGGCTTTAGAGCACCATAATGGAGCCTATTTCGTATTTCAAGCCCTTCATTACCGATGCCGTAGAAGAACTCAGCAACATGGTTCGCTTAAAGAAGCTTATAGACGAGAATCCACAAATCCAGAACGGGAGGGAATGCCTAAGACTCACCAACGGCCAAGTACGTCTAGAAAATGTTTCCTTTACCTATTCGGAGTCCGATAAAGCATCCATAATCGTCGGCAACCTGTCCTTAACCATTGAAGGGGGAACGAAAGTAGCCTTTGTCGGTCCCAGCGGCACGGGCAAGTCGACCATCTTCAAGCTTGTCGCGGCAGCTCATCCCGACTAAAGGGCGCATCTTGATCGACGGCCAGGACATTAGTGCCATCTCCAAGGACTCGTAAGCGAACCTGCTGCACGCCCCGTAAAGATTTGTACACACTAACCCAGCCGTAGTCTACACAATACTGTCGGCATAATGGTCCAGGATCCACACATCTTCGACAGAAGCGTTCTGTTCAATGTCTGCTACGCAAAGCCAGATGCCGCAATTAAAGAAGTTCATGCAGCCTGTAAAAATGCCGGCATCCACGAAACCATCAGCCTTGTCGTCACTTCCCATTGCGTGCCCAAGATGATTCGTCATTGATGTTAGAAGCTGGAATCCATGTCCGAAGCTACAAAATTGAATGTTATTTATTCATACCCTATTCAGAAGCATTGCGGCCATTGCTCCATTTCCTAATTTGAGAATCCTTGTTCACAAGGGTAGTGAAACAGAAACCCAACAATGCAATATTGACCTTCTTCAATTTCGGGATGAGACTCACTTCGTAAGGGAAGACGTTCCAGTGAATCTGTGGCACGATATGGGCAGCTTGGACGGCTGGTCCGAGGCCATTCGCCCCAGGCTTTACCTTTTCCCGTAATCGCACAGCGTAAAGGACCTGCCCCGACCACATTCTGCCGGAACTCGCTCATAATCATAGTAGCCTCCTCTCTCGGGGTAATAGACTCAGGAACTTCGTCATCGTCACATAGGTCTACGAATGTCTTGATGACCAACGCACAGGATTCCCTGCAATCTGTTTAAGGTTTCTGCGGCTTCACAAATATACCCTTTGAAAATAATGCACTGTCCCTGTATTTAGATCAAAACCAGGGCGGTTTATACGGAGGAGGTTACAACCAAAACTACGCCCTGACTGCCTGCCTTCTGCACGAAGGATATGGACAAGTTTAGTATAGTCAGCTACAGTAGCAACAGTTGTATTAACAGGTGCCAGCGGCGAATGTCCTCCTTTGTAATAGTTGAGATGGTTGCGCCTCTGATATCTTTCAGGAAACTGTTTATATTGGGTGCCAATCAGGCCGTTGCGGACAGAAGTGTCATTCCAATTCGGGATGGATCTCCCGGAGTTGGTAATAGAAGTGGAGAACGTCGAGAAACAGGCTACGAAGTAGTTGGAGCACTTCAACCCCAGATCCAGACTGTCATCGGTATTAACCTCCATGATCTCTTTGAACTTTGGAAGAGTACTGTATATGTTAATGAAATTGTGTACAGCTGAATGCCGAATGGCATAGTGATAAACAAACCTATTTATTCACTCTAGACCGAAATCCAAGTGACTATCCAGATACCCTCACTCATCCCGTAATTTTGTGAGCCCCCACTAGTACACACAGCACGAAAAAGAAACCCCTCTCTCCCTCTATTTGGCCCATCTTTTTCATTCACCCTGCCCTCTCGTCTTTGGCCGTCATGCTATCCTTCCGGCTTTATCCAAGTGGGACTCCTATCCGCCGTATTGGTCTCATTGTATACCAATACCCCATCACCAGCCGGCATGCTCCTCGTCCCACCCGGGCGGTGACGATCAACAACTGATGGAGTTCGGTAGATTCCACTCCCTCCATTCACGATTAAAACTCATCCCTGTCGCAGTGGCGCGAGAGAAGGATACAATTCGCACATCGATCAGGTTCGACAGCATGCAGCTCAACACACCCATTGAACGGGCCCTCATCGGCCCGGCATGAGGAACAAGGCAGTCGTACCTTCAAACCTCGGCTCTGGCATAAGAGACCATGCGTGGCCCGTTCCTCCTTGTTCTTTAGTCCTACAAGCACAGGCCTTAGTCGGTCTATCCCTCCCATAATGAAGTTTCGCGTAGGCAGCGAATAAATCTGTCGCTGCTTGTCTGAACGTATCCATGCTGGAGCGGGCCCAAACGATGTAATGGCAATATACACTACTGATGGTAAGTCTGGCCTCCGGCGCCGGAATACCGTAATAGGGACCCCAGGTAACACGTCATGTGGCCAAGCGTTCTATAAAGAATCAGAGTTATGAAACATTAGGATAGTCCAGGCGCTTACTACGAAGTCGCATCCTACATCTCCTTCCCTGTCTTCGCATTTTTCTTCCAGGGCTAGGTCAGTTCTGTAACGGTAAAATACCCAATTACCGCGGCTACTGCGAGCTTGCTCAAATACCCAGGAAGTTAAGCCTAATTGTTTGAAAAAGAGATCAGGACACTTCGTGAAATTGATATGCCATGTGCCAGCCATCCCAGGTACAGGGTAAAGGCTAGCAACTTGAGGCACTATTGCGTTTCTGTAGTAGACAATTTGTGTTGATGGTTGTTGTGTGTCAGACATATGAAACACATCCGACCATGTACTACGCGATAGAGTCGTGCGTTTCTGTCCAGCGAGCGGCCTGTATGCGCTCTCGAGGCGGATGACAATGTTGGTGTTATTCAGATGGCATTCGGCCCTCTCCTCGACGTAAGTGTGATCTTGCAGGTACTCAAAAATACGACGATGACCATAAGGTAAGGAACGATGGCCGTCGTCATTGAAATCAAGATCCAACAGGACGAGGAAGACTCGTCTGGGAGTGACTCGATATAAGGACGGTAGGTCTTTCCCGATCAACACGGGATCAGCACCGGCGTTAAACATTGCATCGAGCCAGTCACCCTGCTTAAAAACTTTGAGCCAGACAAGAGAGTGTTGAAGCCCAGATGGACTAATTGGCAGGCCTGCTTGTTTAAGCTTTAGGCGGTCAAATGGTGTGCATTGATCCCCAATGGCGAGAATGATCTCAACTGGCAGAGTTTTCCAGGACTTGGTGACTTCCATATCTAATACTTGATAGTGTTTGACTGAAGCAGTGGTGATGATATAGGACAACACATAATTACATGGAAGAGCGACAAATATATGCTGAAATCAAAATTTTAGAAGCGCCTCAGGTGAGATCATGTACTTCCGCCAGTATTACCATGACACAGATTCTGCAGGCTGATACTTTTGAGGGTTGAGGTACTTGTGAACCTATGTAATTTTCCTTACCATCCACACAGAGGTGTTCCTGTACTATACGGTACTTGTGCAACTTATCAGTTGTAAGTAAAGGGGTAAGGTACTTTTAAATATTTCAGTGCTGTACATAGCACTTCCATGATTATTTCACAATATACAAACATATGCTTTGAAAACCAGACAGTAGCCTGTTAAGTGGAAAGATAGTATCCCTTTACAAGTAGGCACTACAGTAAAAGGCGAAATGGGCTTCGCTAAAATCTTTAGTTAACATTTTCAGTAGTGGTGGTGTGGGTCCGCGGCTTGAGGGCTTGGCAGACCACGCTTGTAGTGATTGTGTACTCGAGGAGACATCGCTAATACCGTAGTAAAGTCTGACACATATGGCATCACAACTGGACGCTGTATACTGTAATGCCGGCATGCGTTGATCAAAACTCTGCCAGCCGCAGGACCTTACATCTCAGACAAACCACAGTAGACAGCGTGATAAGGTAAACCCTCCTGGATTGCAAAGGTCTTGCTTAGGCAGGTTGGTGTGATAGATTAGTTAAGGGTTTGTCATGGTACCCCCCAGCACAGGTGCCATTACAATAAGGACGAAACTACTGCGAATATAGGCGGACCTAGTCTGGATTTAGGGTGAATGAATATTTTTCGTGTGCGATGGTTCTCACTTGGACTTGCCCTCCCCCCCCCCTCTCTCGCGGTATTCAGTCGTGGGATGATAAGCCTGCAATAGAGTGCTTTAAATATTGAATTCTGTTTCTTGTGACGGGGCACTGCAGCCGGCTTGAGTAAACATGCGCAGCCCCTCGCAACAGTCAGGATAGACGACATATCTATACGATCCATACTGGCTTGTCGTTGCCCTCGAATGAAATACAGCCTTGATCAACAACACCTGCTCCGACTCTTGTGTAATAACCGTCTGCCACTCTTTCCAATTCCATGACGATGAGAACATAGTATTTCCATCCCTCTTCTCCCTCTTCTCCCTCTTCTCCCTCTTCTCCCTCTTCTCCCTCTTCTCCCTCTTCTCCCTCTTCTCCCTCTTCTCCCTCTTCTCCCTCTTCTCCCTCTTCTCCCTCTTCTCCCTCTTCTCCCTCTTCTCCCTCTTCTCCCTCTTCTCTCCCTCATAGCTTAAACCCTCTCTCTCGGTCTGAGAGCTGCGTCGATACCGGATTCGTCCCAAAATCGCACACCAAACCTCCTTTAAATCCCTGATTTCCCCATCAAACCACAAATCACCAATCCTAGAGCCATTGTAGTCTCGTAAGATTTGGTGAAGATTAGTAGTTTTCCTCTCGTGTACTTGCAGTCTTTTGATACGAGCAGTCAGCTTCGCAGTATCTAATTTCACCGATGTGTCCCATTCAGGTCCTGGCTCCCAGACCAGGTAGTCAATTTTACCCTTGTATGACTCCCACGACCAAGACGGAGGGGTCGCCTGTTCAGGGTATTGAATTTGTACCATGGGAACCTCTTGGTTTCTGCGCCACAGAAGAGATCGATGAGTGAACTTATGAAATACACCAAAGTCAACTGGTGTATTGAGTGTTTTGGCCATAGCAGTTATCAGTGACCTGATAGCTGTACCCCTATCCGTCTTATTCGTAAGGCCCAATCCGGAATAGCGAGCGATGAGCTTGTGAGGTATTTCAAACTGTTTCAGCGTGCTTGCATCTTCCAGAGACCTAGGAAACTCTGGATCACTCAGAATGCTTCCATAACTATAGAGAGTTAGGAACCCACTGCTGTTATATAGATCAAAAAGCACAACCTATTAATAAGGAGAGTACTTCACTTACTTGCGCATATATGTGAGAGTTTCACATCGCACACCACCACCACATTCCCAGTAGGTCTGTCGATCTGTAAAGTGAAGTGTTCGCCTTGACAAGGCCCGTTCTTGTAAGACCCAGGCTCGCGTGTTCAGGATCCCTCCCAGCACATCAACTTGAAAGTTGTCCATGAAGGTAGTAGTGAATGTCGATGGATCGCCGGGTTGAGTAGTACAGACCCATTTGCCAGGCTCTAGCGCAGGACGGGCTAGAAACCCTTTAGTAGAGTCTTGAGCTGAGGTAGCAGCGATGGTGCAATAGGCTCCGCGGAAGACATCTTGCATTTTTTCTGCTTCAGATGCCCAGTCATCTTTGTCGCCTTGTTCATCGCCTTGGCAAATGCAGAGTGAGTCGATCCAGAGATATCGTATGCCAAGTTTTCGTGTGACTGTGACTGCGTCGCGAAAGGTGGCTGGAAGAATATTGATATAAAACCCAGTCTTGGTGCGAGATTCCAAGTTTTCACGTGTTGTACTCCATTTCCCCTTCAAATCAGAAGATAAATCGCCCCAGCAATGCGAAAGCGCGATGTAAGGTAAGTACCCTTTGGGAGAAATAAGATGAATCTTGGCCCAACTGAAGTTACCCAATTGGAATCGGCCTAGGTTGAGAGTATAGCCGAGGTCAATGAGTCTGGTGGGAAACACACCCGGTGGCGATTCGGAGAAACACTGAGCACGTTCTGCTCCGCATTTCCCCCGGTCACAAAGGTGCAGCCACTCCTTCATCAGCTTGAAATGATCAGGAGACCCCGCTTGTAGAGGTAATGGCAAGCCGTAATAGAGGTGGCGAAGGTCTAGAACCAATTAGAATTGGTACAAGCTGTTTAAAAGTTAAAAGGTTGATCCAACATACTCTTATTAGCACCAAACCTGAGACTAGAGGTCTCAAGAGCTTGACAAAGGGTGCATGAACCACATGGAGAACCAGAGGAAGACGAGATGGTAGATTGGCGTACTCCTTGGCAGTGGTCTGGAAAGTCGTCCAAGGACAGACAATCACGAGGCCAAGTAGCTTTGAATTTGAGAGCAAGATCATGTTCAAGTACCCATTTATCTTGAGCAAGCTAGGGATGTTTAGCAGGTTAAGATGATCAGGATTAAAACGAGAACTTACCCACTATACATTCCCAGGATTCTTGGTTACAGATGCATCCTCAAAGATTCCATGAGGAGATAGTAATACTTACCCGCTATATCACGATTAAAAACACCCAGGTTAGAAACAAGTCTTAAGAGGTAGGGGAGGCAGGCAGTAATACTTACATACTATATCACGACCAAAAACACCCAGGTTAGAAACAAGCCTTAAGAGGCAGGGGAGGCAGGCAGTAATACTTACATGCTATATCACGACCAAAAACACCCAGGTTAGAAACAAGCCTTTAGAGGCAGGGGAGGCAGGCAGTAATACTTACATACTATATCACGACCAAAAACACCCAGGTTAGAAACAAGCCTTAAGAGGCAGGGGAGGCAGGCAGTAATACTTACATACTATATCACGACCAAAAACACCCAGGTTAGAAACAAGCCTTAAGAGGTAGGGGAGGCGGGCAGTAATACTTACAGCCTATATCATCACCAAAAATACCCAGGTTAGAAACAAGCCTTAAGAGGTAGGGGAGGCAGGCAGTAATACTTACAACCTATATTACCACCAAAAACACCCAGGTTAGAAACAAGCCTTTAGAGGCAGGGGAGGCAGGCAGTAATACTTACATACTATATCACGACCAAAAACACCCAGGTTAGAAACAAGCCTTAAAAGGCAGGGGAGGCAGGCAGTAATACTTACATGCTATATCACGACCAAAAACACCCAGGTTAGAAATAAGCCTTAAGAGGCAGGGGAGGCAGGCAGTAATACTTACCCGCTATATCACGATTAAAAACACCCAGGTTAGAAATAAGCCTTAAGAGGCAGGGGAGGCAGGCAGTAATACTTACCCGCTATATCACGACCAAAAACACCCAGGTTAGAAATAAGCCTTAAGAGGCAGGGGAGGCAGGCAGTAATACTTACATCCTATATCACGACCAAAAACACCCAGGTTAGAAATAAGCCTTAAGAGGTAGGGGAGGCAGGCAGTAATACTTACATACTATATCACGACCAAAAACACCCAGGTTAGAAATAAGCCTTAAGAGGCAGGGGAGGCAGGCAGTAATACTTACATGCTATATCACGACCAAAAACACCCAGGTTAGAAACAAGCCTTAAGAGGCAGGGGAGGCAGGCAGTAATACTTACATCCTATATCATCACCAAAAACACCTAGGTTAGAGATCATGACTTGTTTATAAGAATCTCCAGCCTATCTTCTGTGTGGATCAACCTACCGCTTCGTACTTTCCGTTATCTGTCCCATTATGCCCCATCCTGTCTATTATCTCCTGGCTTATGTGTCTAGTATTGGCCTAGCTCACTTCGGTATCTCACTGTGGCATACTGGTTCCTGCTTGCTGCGACGCAATTAGAATTCGGCGATAAATGACAAGGCTCAGAATCGCAAGTAAGTAGCCCACGTGAGTGAGGTCCATAGATGCCAAGCTCTTGCTTATAGGCAGACGAAGGCAAAGCTATCCAGCGGGTTGAACGTTCACTGGCGATATGGGGATGCGCGCCAGCTGCTCAACGATGACGTGACAGATGTGAGTTTCAGTCGCCTCCGCACATGAGAGGGGTAGACTGATATCCTCTAGGCAGCTGGATGCCTTATGAAATCATGGCGGCTGACGTAAGGTAACACAGCAGGCAATAGCAGTGCATCATTGGACTGATTGCTCCTTTGACGGATTAGGCCATGAGGAGTCAGGAAAACAGAGCGGGGTTATCTATTACACTTTAACAATCTGATGCTCTGCAAAAGATACTGGATGCTTAGAGACTCTTGCTTAAATACAGATATACTAGTCCCTCTGTCAGTTTGTATTGCTCTGACACTGGATGGTTGATACAGTACGGTAGCTGTGGCGGAGAGAGATAAGGAGGGAGATGAAGCAGCTTTTGGAGAAGTTGTGTCCCTGACGGATTATCTGTAAGCCAGTTCTGGCTCTGTTAGCGATTTCTCCCTGAGTACTTCGACACTACAAGCATTGTCTGCCAAGCCCTCTAAGCCACGGACCCACACCACCACTACTAAAAATGTTAACTAAAGATTTTGGTGAAGCCCATTTCGCCTTTTACTGTACTTTAGACTCTTCTGATGGGTGCGCAGCAGGCTAGTGGGCACTGTACGCCTTCAAAACCTCTCACTTCTTTCGCTTCTGCCCTCCATTCCTCAATATAGTCTATTACCCCCAATAGCATATCGGACAGGGGGATCTTCTAGTACTATCACACTCTAAATTGCATTGCGATGAAGAGATCATCTATTATCTCGGATGTGTTTATGAAACGTGGGATCTCATCACCTTAGGTGTTGATGCTTTTGCTAATGCTGTCGATGTGGATACTGTTCGTAGACTGGAAAAACTCTTTCCAAATCATCACGAGGACCTTGCCGTGATCCGGGACTTGTTTCGCTCAAACGAAGTTTTCACAGATATTACTGACAAGGGAGAACGCCTAAGTCTAGAGCAAAGCGTGTGCACAGTAAAGCGGCGTATTTCAAGCATCGAGACACTTCACAAGGATATGCTGTATTTTTCACCCGCAGTTAGGGCCATCTGGAAATTTGTCGCGCCAGATCGATCCCGACGCAGAGACCAGCCGACATTGAGGAATGTGCTCAAAAGGCGGTTCCAGCCAAGCGAGGGACACGGTTGCGAGAGTGGAGATGAGTGTCACTATGCACACGATCATTTAGGCAAAGACGCGTTTTACAGGGCGTACACAAGACTCCTCGTATTCGCGCTGCAAAACTTCGCGGAACTTAGCTACGAATCCCCGCTCTGTGGCAAGGATGGCCATCGATTAGTGGGACAAGTTCAACGCAGCGCTGTACAGCGATTTCAACAAAGAGCATATGATCTCGGATTCCGGACCCTCAAGCTAGAGGGACGAGAAAGAGTTCAGGCAGATCCAGATCAAGCCGCCACGAACGACAATACTCAGCATGATGTAAACTGCCCAGTATGGAGGGAAGGTAAGCCTTATTTGAGCGCATACATGGCTTTGCAGTCTGAAGAGGTGCAGACCCAGATTGAACACCCTTCTGTCCCAGCAGATACTTTGTCGCACATTTTGGTGATGGCTAATATTATCGGGCACTTTTTGAAAATGTCGGAATCAGATCCAGCTGAAGAAGACTGCGCAAGTTATGTCCAAGTTTCTAATCAACCCATCGAATATACATGGTGCAAAGAGGATATAAATACAGGACATCCTGTGGCAGTGTGTCCAATAGTCAGTTAACCATTTGGATAACGGACCAGTTAACGGCTTACGTAATACCAACCGTTAGGGACGTTATAAGTTCCTCATTTCAACCGTTAGGGACGTTATAAGCTTGTCAGTTAACTAGTTAACGGTTGGATTTAGAGGGGGGTTTTCTAAAACCCTCCCAGATACCTATTAGTGGATCTCAACTCGATGTAAAGACCGAGTTTTTCCTATTCAGATCCTAGCCCAGAGACGGCGTCTCTCAACCCCTTGCTTAGCGCATTAATCCCTGTCATTTGATTGTCCCGACCTGACCGTCCCGAGCCATTCCGTTCGACGTGCCAGATGCGCGACGCGTAACGCGTCTTAGCGAGAGTTTTGGCGGCCTCCGTTCGAACTTCAACTTGCCCTCCCGTCTAGACTCAGCATCTCTTTTTACATATAGCAACGCTCCCTACACGTACGCACAACGGAAAATTTCCGGCAGTACACACCACCATGTCGGCCCCGTCCTTCTCCTCCACGCCGTCATCGTCGCGTTCAGCAGACCAATTTACGGAGCTCTCAATCCAACCATCAATCGAGTCCTCTGCCAAGAAATCGACCACGCCTTCAACTGGGCCCTTGTCATCTCCTTCATCTGTCCGAGCTCCGAGACCTCTTGCCGATGGTGCCTTCCCAATTCGCTGGGGTGCTCTCCAGTACAACAACAAACGTCTAAGCGATGCGCACTACTATATGAAGCACAAGCGTACAACCGGCAAGACAAAGAAGTCCTGGATTTGGGACCACGGTGCCAATATCGAGTCAGAAAATGAGCAGTACTGGCTTTGTCGGAGATGCCATGAGACTGGCAGCGACTGTTCTACAATATTTAAATACAACGGAAATAGTGCGATCGCCTACCATTTAAAGCACAAACACGGCATTTCTGAGGACGGCGAAGTTCCTCAGCATATCCGGGTTTCCAACCCATGGGATCGAAGTAAGAAGGCTAATAGCTTTGGTCCACTACGGACTCCTATTACTGGGGAAGGCTACAGGCAGCAGTATCTGGACTGGGTTGTTGCTCACGACGTGAGCTTTCGAAGCGCAACTGCCGGAGATACGTGTGACTTACTCTCGTATGGGAGGCCTGAGTTAGAGCGGCTTCTCCCTACGTCCGCGACGACGCTGAGCAGTTGGATAATGGCTGCATTTGAAACACGCAGGGAGAGTTTGAAGGTTGAGTTGAAGGAATGTAGGAGTGCGGTCCACCTAAGCTGCGACTTATGGACGTCAACTAGTGGGATGAGCCTCTGCGGCGTAGTTGCGCACTTTGTAGGTACGTATATATATATGATGCCCTTTACTATTCAGACGTTTTATTATATAAGGCTTAATCCAACTTTTAACCTCCGCTTACTAGGCGTGGACTACACCAATCATCAAGCTCTTCTCGGCCTCCCGCGGCTATATGGTTCTCACTCAGGCGAAAATATAGCAAATTGCCTTATTAGCGTAGTTACGCAGTACGATCTCGAGCCGAAGTTTGGTTGTCTCATGATGGATAACGCCAAGGATAACGATCGCGCCGTGTTACAACTAGCTACGCGATTTGGTTTCGATCCGGACTGGAGACGACTCCGCTGTTCTGGCCACGTTATCAACCTCGTTGTCAAGGCAATTCTCTATGGCAAAGGTGTGAGTAAGGCCGAACGACAGCTCCAGTGTTGTAACGACCAAGAATCCTTCTCGATCTGGCGGCAACGAGGCGTTATCGGCAAAGTTCATAATATTGTTCGCTACATTACACGCTCAGATCAGCGCCGACAGCATTTCGAGACTCTACAAGCCGAGGCCCTGCAAGATGATGAGCTTTTCAGCCTACAGCTTATCAAGGACGGCGGGATCCGGTGGAATTCAACTTTCTCTATGCTTGAGCGCGCGCTTAAGCTTAGGAATGCAATTGAGGTGTTTTGTGCACAGTGGGAGAGGGACGCAGATTATGATTTGAGCCAGGACTTCCTCAAGAGAAGCGATTGGGAGGAAATCCAGAGATTTGTCGCTCTGCTAAAGCCCTTTAAAGACGCTACCCTCGAGCTGGAAGGCCATGCTATACACGGCAACTACGGCGCTCTTTGGCAGGCGTTGGAGATGATGGACATCCTTGACGGCTTACCTAATCCCGCCTCTGAAAGAGGCGGTCACAGCTACTCCGAAGGACCCAATGGCAATACGTCAGAGCTAGCCACAGGTAGCAGTCCAAGCCAAAATTGGGGCGTGAGGGACTTGGAGAAAAAGGCTAGTGACACGCCATCTTCTTGCAAAATATTGCCTGAATCGCTCGCCCACCGATCCACACCATCCACACCAGCACAACTATCACCACAACACACACAGTGCCTGGGCCCTACTAAGGTTGGAATTACGAGACATTCCCACATTACCAGTCAGCAGGATCCGATCGACTTAACTCAAGATACTGCAGGCCCAGCGCAGCCGTATCTTTTCGCACCGCTGCTGCCATTCCTTCCACAGGATCTCGAGAGGCTTAAATGCAACAATGATCAGAGTGGATGGCTCAATGATTGCCTTATGAACACTTTTGCGGAGTATTTTACCTCCGTTGCCTCTCAAATCAGTACTATGTCCAGCGGCGCGTGGGACTGTCAGGACTCAACTGAATGGACACTCCCGTGCCACGAGTCTAGTACTTTTGCCCTCCAAATCAACGTCAACAACAAGCACTGGGTGTTGCTCAGAATTTACGTGGGTCCACGTGAGGCTGTGCTGTTTGATCCAAACGGGCCAACTGAGGACAATAATGACCAGTGCTTGCAATTAGCTCGCCGTTTTGTCACCAATCGGCTCCCAGACCCGTACAATGACTGGGACAAAGGCTGGCATATTGCACATCCGACCAAAATCCTGCAGCAGAGCAATTCTTACGACTGCGGCCTCTGTTGTATCATTATGACTGCCTACGATGCTGCTGGTATAGACGCGCCATCCTCGATCGACAGCAAGCTTTATCGACTGTTTCTGCTCGCTCTAGGTACAAACGTCAATTTTGTGCACGTGGCTAGCCGTGGCGGCCAATATAGCGACGTTCCGGTCGCAGGCCCTTTACGGCTCTGGGATATGCTTTCTGACAAAGTCGCATATGAACATGAATTCCTCGGTTTATCCCCAGACGATATGGATGCGGCTAGTGCGACTTTAGCCTCTGCGAATACGCTTCAGGGTAACAGAGAGTTGCAGAGCACCATGAGAAAACTTTTACAACGACAGCAAGAGGCCGCAAATTACCACATTGATGCCTGCGTCTCCAAGCTCCGATCGTTTCAGGCAGCTCTTCAACAACTGACAACCCTGATGTCGGCCATTGAAAATGCACGATCCTCTCTGACCGATCAATTGCAAGATCCCCTGCACGAACTGCAACATGACGAGACTCTCCTCAGAGATATGATTAAATCTGCCAAGGGTTTAAAGAGCAATGTCGTCTTGAGGAGCGAACTTGAAAGCAAGATCAAGCACGTCACGAAAAATATCGCTTGCCAAAGGGGTGAAGAAATAAAGAGGCGTGAGCGTCTCGTGTGCCTACGAAGGGCTGTGGAGGAAGTTGACATGGCCGCGGCTGGACAACACATTGAGGTCCTGATACAGCAATATCTCAGAGACCATCAGATTCACGAGGACTGTTCCTTGTCGACAGAGTGAGGTGTCACCCTTCGCAAGGATCTTGTTCGTAGCTATTTTCACATTGGAATATGGGAATCAGATCATTTCGGTAGTCGGGGCATGTGATGTTCTCAGTGTTGGCGTCAGGGATTGGTGTCCTTCCAAACGATAATATTAAAGGCACTGGTTGGCGTCAGGTTATGGAAATCCATATCCAATCGTGGCCCTACAAGTGAGTAAGCATCAACAAATTATACCTAATAGCAGGCAAGCTGCCCGCCCAAAGAAACTGGGAAAGTGCGCCGTTTGGGTCCGCACTAATATCTGTCAATTTGGAACTACGTGACGGCCGCCATTAGAATAATGTCGCTGACTGCGGATGTTGCTTCGTCGAATACGCTCTGAATCGCATGGTCCATTGCGATGGAGAGACCCTGCACTGGTTCTGTCGAGATTGTGCAAGGATGATGGCCGAGACCCAGATCGGGCTGTCGAAGTACCGCCTGGACTGCATGTCTACAGATGGCTGTACGGGTGGCTTTGTAACGGACCAAAAGGAGATCTTCCTCGATACACACTCTGTGACGGCTTTGGACCGCATCGAGCAAGAGGCCGTTCAGCGAGAAGCAGGAATTGAAAACCTTGAGACGTGTCCGCAGTGTCCATTTGCCGCCGAGTATCCCCCCATCGAGGAAGACAAGGAGTTCCGATGCCTTAATCCAGATTGTGCTGTCACGAGTTGTCGATCGTGCAGGAAGGAAACCCATGTCCCCAAAACATGTGCCGAGGCAACCTTGGACAACGGCCATTCTGCTAGGCATGAGATTGAGGAAGCAATGTCGGCAGCTTTGATACGGACGTGCAACAAATGCTCAGCACCATTTATAAAGGAAAATGGCGGCAACAAGATGACCTGCACGAAGTGTAGGAACATTCAGTGCTACATCTGTTCGAAGTCGTGCGATTATAGCCATTTTGACGATGCCAGACGGGGTGGAAAGACAGGCAACTGCCCACTGTTCGACGACGGCTATGGTGTCGAGAAGCGGCATCAAGAAGAAGTACGAGTGGCAGAGGAACAAGCTAGGAAGAGAGCCCGAGAGATGCACCCAAAGGTTCAGATCGACCTGCTGGACTTCTAACCGTCTGGTCAAATTAAGGTTGAGGAGGAACACTCCACAGACTAAGAGACAACTTTAGAAATGTACTAGTAGATGAGTAATAGTTGCCCTTTCGGGTCAGACCCGCCGGGCGTTAATTGATTATGTGTGTGTGTGTGTGTGTACTACAGTACAGTGAACAATACATACAGTACAGTACTGTACCACGGTATCACACCGAAGTACCTGACGCGTGACGATTTCGTGATCTATGGCGGCTGGTGTGGGATGCTTCTGCTAGTACCGTGATCGGCAATCCACAATTCCTACGCCTCCCTACTATCGCCTCAATCCCGATCAAGAACTAGGCGTTGAGCTTCAGGAGTTGACAAAGGATCACAGAGGTCAAAACCATACTAGAGTACAAGTCAAGATTCTTCCGACCGTCTCTATAAGTCTGCCGATGGTCAGTAGCCGAAATCTGACGAAAAGGTCTTGCCATCGCTAAAGCAGGTTGAGCAAAATGTGGGCTCCAACGACGTGCATTCACGCCGCAGATCTTACGCTCTACCCCGGCGACCCCAGGCCTTCCAAAGTTTGAGATTTCTCTTCTATTGGGTCGAGGTGACGTTGATCAACATTCGAAACTTACCTTAAAAGAACCGAAGCGGATGTTGTTGTTGTTACGGCCGAGACATGTCTCATAGATCTATACAATCTTGTTGGGCTGTGACCTGTTGTCCTTCATTCTGAATCCGAATTGCCACCACCATGTCCGCTCTCGAGAAGGGTCGTGACATATCGTGAAGCCGGGGAACCGCTCAAATTTATCAGTCGTCCAAGCCTCATAATCTGGAAACTTGCTGGGTGCATATCTTGTTGAGGCTGAACTGCTTGGCGGCTCGGAAGGCAGCGCCGCTGAGGAGTCATCCTCTATCTCTTCATCAATCGAGTCCATAGTGGTTGGAAACGGCTACAAACAGTACAGAGGTCAAGTCGAATTCGAATTCGCCGCTCAGTTCCTTTTCTTCGGTCATTCCCGTTGTAGCGCGTCGCTGTCGCGTGTGGCTGCCTACGGCTGCCTGGTGGCTTACAAAGATGTTTTGGCAGACGCGTCCGGCGAAAGAACTGGCGCATACTACCCTATCTACCCCAGACACCTTCGATATACATGGCGATCGACGATCAAATCGATCACTCGATCGATTTCCAATCTTGGTACGAAGTGAAAAGAGCCAGTCCATGGGTGGCTCACAAATGCTGCTACTGCGATTACTATCACCGGAAAAAACAGAAGATCGAGAAGGCAAGGTCTAGCGAGGTGCGATTCCACATACACAAGTCAATCCAAAATCTTTGCCATCCTGAAGCACATACCAATCATACTATTCCAAGAAAAGATTTAAACATTTTGAGACTATTACGTTGTCAACAATAATTCAAGTGGACCCTTGGCCGTCCATTATATGGAACACTCTATATTGCAAAATACTACTATCTATCCACTCCTTAGGCCCGCCAGCTCTGAAACACCGAGTCATTATCCAGAGCCTCCAAGATATCCTGATCAAGAGAGGAAGAAAAGCAGTGAGATCTACCAGGATAGCCTTATACCCCTTCGTCAGGGTCAGACTGTTCACCAATGTCGGCCACAATCTCGTCTTGAACTTCTTCGGCCTCAATCTCTTTCGAGCCGAACGCGATGCCTATGAAACCTGTAATACGGTTTGAGAAACCCAAATATTGTGAAGCAAAAGCAAGCATGCCTGCGCCAAGCGATAGGCTTTGTCATCCAATCAAGCGTACGGCGATACTGAGTGCTGTTCCATAAAACTTCTCGATTACCCTCTGATCGTCCAAGCAGTTCCTTGTGTGAGCGGCTATCGTGCAGCTTCCGTCTTGAGTGCGGCGTGCCTCAGTGATGTTTTTTGATACCGCAAGTTTGTGAGTCTCCATTGAAATTCTCAGGAAGGATTGCTTAGGTACGTTTTACAAATGGAGGGGGCGTTAGCGTTGTATAGAAACCAATATCAACTTCTTCGTAATCCTTGACAAACATATAGTCCGCAGACGAGAGATCGCTGACACTGTCGGAATAGTTCTGGCCGCATAGAACAGCTTTGTTTTCATTCTGGACATAGCGCATGAGGTCTCGGTTTGCAGTATTGTCCGTACTAGGCATGTCTTCCTCGGTGAAAATTGGGTGCTGATTGAGTGGGCCAGGCTCATTCCTGAGACGCCCGTCCTTTTTCGGATTGTCGCCCTTCTCCACGTCTGGATTTGCCTGCAATTGGCTCCGGTGCTTCTTCGTTTGCTCTGACTCCTCACAGAGGCTATCCGTGCTTCGTTTAAGACAATGCTCTGACACAAGGTGGCACAGCACCACGACTAAGCAGATGAAGCCAATGACGGACCAGAAGATGATCACGGTCTCTCCGAGCTTGTAGAATATGTCGACGTGGTAGGCGTGGTCGGCGTGTCCCGCCTCGCGCAGGAGTTCGGCCCAGCGGTACCTATGCACGGCGTCCCATGCCGGCGCCGTGATGACGAGATGCAAGATCGAAGCACCTTCCAGGCCGAAAATGACATTGCGCCAACACCCGGGTCCCCGAAGCTTATAGCTACATCCTATCACGACGCTGTTGCCGAGGGATCCGCTGGAGGCGAAAAAGAGGATGGCCACGGCCCAGTTCCAGTTATTGCTCCCATGTCCCGAGAGTCGAACGAAGTCCCCGAGCCATTTGCGAGCTTCAACGATGGCGTAGAGGTTGAAGCCAAAACTGGCTGTACTGAAAAGGACTACGACAATAATGATGAGTGTATATCCCCCCAGAGAGCCTTTTGCTTGAAGCCCATTGTAGAAGATCGAGCAAAATACAAAATGTGAACGCTATAGGCGTGGGTACAGTAGTGATGTAGTCTCGTGTTGTGCCGAGACAAGGGGCAAGCAACATGAGTTGTCGGAGAACGAACCGGCGGCAATATCTGCTGCGTTTTAATTTCTTGGGTTTGTCGCCCGCTGTATCCCTGCAAATATGCAGGGGGGTGGTCAGTTACCTACCTAATCACCACTATCGCGGATGCTCCTTTGCGCGGAGCGAGACAACAGGCCCTACTGCAGCCCTCAGAGCTGTCGAGTATGATCTGTTTTGAACAAGCTTAGATTGAAATTTCTTGATGGCTGCCGTTGCAAACAATGCTTTTACACCGTGCAGCTGACTGGCTTTGCACAAGCTTTGCCGGATACACTCGGCTTCTGCCCGTTGGAAGAATGCATGGTCGATTCGCCCTAAGTTTCGGGGATACTTAGAACAGACTGTATTAGATCCAGTCTTTCGTCAATAACATGCCTAGGGATATCCATAAGATGTCCCAAAGCAGTAGTCGAGAGAGGACTTGACAGGATGACGATAGTGCCGACAATACAGCGAAATGGCCTGAGCGGCAAAGTTTCGTGCATTCAGGACAGCACCATGGCCGAGGCCGAGGATGATAAGTGCAACCACCCACAGTCCAACTGGCGTTTTGTCATTGAATAAGAGCGTAAGGCCGGAGCCGATACTAGTCAAAGCCCAGCCGATCCAAATCGGCCTGCGGTAGTTTGCGGTAAGTGTCACCACTAGACCCGCAAGCATCGAGGCGGGCACAAGTGTAACCATTACAGGTAGTAGAGCGAGCCCGGTATGAATAGGGTCATAGAGCTTGACAGATAAAAAGTAGAACGGGACATAGTAAAGCTGTCCATAAATCTTTCATCGTGTAAGCAGATTGCTTAGCACGTCTAAAAGGTCATAGGTGGACAGACCACGAATCCTTGAATCGCGCCACAAAGATAGGTGATTCTTGAGCTAGTGCTCCGGAACAAGCTGCGTTGAAGAAATGGACGCCTTGAATACTTTGATTCGTAGAAAAATGTCGCCGAGTGGTAACTGGCACCAACGCAGAAAGAAGGCACCAGTCATATTACGGAGCTCGCAAGGGAGCCAATTTCTTGAATTTAAACTCACAGGGGTGTATGCCAGGAGAGAATCATACTTCTGATACTTCCCATCCAAGAAGCCAGGTCTGTCGCTGTGCCATGGTAGCATCACCGAGGTGACAATCTCGATGTCTACGCTTCGAACTACTAGCTCGGCCACAGAGCTGCAACAGGAAAAGCTCTTAGCATGCGTGGGACTTTTAGGTTTAAATTGTCAGCACATCCCAGACGAAAATCACCGGGTGAGAAGACATCTGGAGGAATGGTGCCCACACCTAGTCACCAGCGCTGAGATATCACTAAAAAAGCCTCTTAGATAGCCACTACTGTGAGCTGCATTATGCAAGAAGAGATCACCCTCTGTTAGCTGCCCTCATTGAGATTGGCCAATGTGATGGAACATGGCAAAGCTGCTCTCAGAGTCTCGGAGATAACGCTACTTTGAATTGCCGCCACGATCAATTGAATATGAATGGTTTGTCGGATGGTGTAATACATGCATTAGGGTTTTCGGGCCATATTTGGCTAGCCATATGCACGAGGTCCCAGTGTTTCTTCTTCTTGACTGCTGTCTCGTACTGAGCGACCGTAGCGACCGCCGTCTTGACTCCCTGATCGTGGCGGTCGATCGCAGCAGCTCGGTCCCTCTCAAGGTAAACGCTTCTTGAGTTTCCGTCCTCCATTCTAACACTCGTTCCTTCGTTGTGCGATCTGTGAGTGGTTTGCAAATGCTACTGTAGTTCCTGATAAACTGCCTGTAGAAGTTGGCATAACCGAGGAATGCTCTAACGTCCTTGACGTTCTTAGGTGTGGGCCATTCTTTGATTGCTTTGACTTTGAATAGTGCAAGAATTTCCAAAATTGGCTCAAGGCATAAGGCAGGTTTGGAAAGCCAGGCCACTTCATCTTGATATCAAAACACGGTGAATCACCTTAAAACAATGAATGATGAGACTGTACAGTACCTGGGTGGTAGATTGTACTGTAGAGGTTCCGTGCCTGGGGTCATCTACACCACCACGCAATGCAAGGATTGTAGGCCGCTGAGAGGCCCAAAGCATCGCTCAGACGAGAGACATCACCAATCTCAACACTAATCACCCAGGTTCGAAAGGGGTTGTCCTCCTCTTCTTTCTACAGCAGCAGCATCTCTAATCACGCGAGACCAAACGCCAACAAAGTCCCGGGACATTAACGATGGGATTCAATAGCGCCATTCGCTGTAGACACGGCCTCCACTCTGTCTACATCAACTGAGTCGCCGACTTCTTTGTTTCCGATTCCCACTTCTTTGAATCATGGAGCGTTCAAGGCCTCTGTACTGGAATACCCTTGTCTTGGTTCTTTTTAAATGTGAGTCTGATGAGAGGGCCTAGGCATACTTTCGCACTCATGGTAGAGAATTACCCGGAAATTATAATTCAGCGCTTCTTTCTGAACTTTTCCAAGAACAATCCTAACGGTGGCGCGATGTCAGCAAGTCTCACGTGTCAGAAGTGATGAAGATCATGTCAATTGGGGTGCACCAGGCTACTCAGATAGTAATCCCCGAAGTCAAGCTGCGGCGCGATATGGGAACTTGGAAGATATATGCCGGGCACTTGTTCCAAAATGGGCGATCGTACCTAAAACGGCATGAATTCAGTAATGGACTCAGAGGAAATTAATCAAGACTTACACTGCGGAGACGGTAGATACGCCTGCAATGAGGGGAAGCTGAGGAGTTGTTAAACAAAGGGTTCCGAGAAAATTAGCTGTAGTCGATGTCGTGGTACTCATGGTTGCGGTAGACAGCAATGGGGTAATGATCGAAGCCAAATATTTGGAATCCTTATGCATGTCCTCGGTGTTGATCGAAAGACTAGGAGAGGTAAAAAGCCATGCATATACTGCACTAGAGGCGAATGGCTAGTTCTGCCTTCGCTGTGGATTGAAGGGCGAATCTTTCCACCGAGTGACAGCCGGATAACAAATTTGGACAGTTTTTTGCGCTCCATTCTCTGCTGAGGCTCAACACCAGGAACCAGGACCCGAATCTTCACACCGTTGGCGGTGGAATAATCATCAACCCAGCCATCTACACCGTTCCGGAGGTGGTCCCGGAGGTGGGACCAGACACCAACTACGACCTCCTGCAAAGCACGCCTCTGCCCCGCCCGAGCTGCCTGTTCAATGGGCCGACATCCTTAGACCGCAAATTACAGAAGTCCATCTATGTTTAAGTTATATGGAGCTGTACTTAGGCATGTGGCGTTAACGCCTGCACAAGTCTTTTCCCTTCCGGGGCCTTTATTATAGTCTTTCATATTTTGAGGTCTTGTACACCAATAGCCAATCTCTACTACACACGCCATCAGGGACGTCTTGGTTTGATATATACCCGTTAGCCTTTATTTTCTACAATGCTCAGACAGCACTACTGAGGGACTCGACTCCTTTCCAAGGCGGAGATATTTCCATTGGTAGTGACACCACGGTGATAAACAACTATAACCCCTCAACATCACTGACACCTGTCTGTATTGGTTCAGCCATGCAAAAGACCTCGGACATGTGGTATCACGCCATGCCGATGACAGCGTCTCGAATCGATAGTGGTAGCGCGGTCGCGGCACTTCAGGACAACGTTGATCAAAGCCTAATGCAGTGCAGGGACATGCACAGTTCTTCAACGATGCCGAACACGCCTGCATTTTCTAGCGATAACTCGACACCGGTCTAGCAGCACAATACAAATTGGAGCCCTGTCACTTTTGAGCGGGCGTCATTACCGGCCATTGCCTTGACATCCTACGGCCTGACTGATTTCGTCGACGCCGGAGAGTTTAAGGAGAACGCTGACTTCAAGCTTCGCGAGATGCTCAGGCATACAGTTCACGCACTTCCAAGAATGTCGCCCATCAGTTCCATTACTTCTATCAGCCCTATGGGGTCCATCAAGGTATCGCCAGAACTAGACTACTGGCAGCTAAGACTTTACGTCTCCCTCGCGCTCGCAGTCGCGTTGGGGATCACTACTTTAGTTGTTCACCTGAAGCTACCCGGAAGTATGGTGGAGTTCTGGACAGCAATTCTTTCGCTCCTTCCCATCTCCATGGTGACTCGCATGTGTTCAGAGGATCTAGTCTTGTGAATACAAAAGTTGCGCCGAGAAATCTTCATTGGGATTTTCCGGGCAGTGTTTGGGACTTTCGCCGAACTCTCGCTGGCTATCGTGGCTGTCATTCGTGAACGAGAAGAGAGGACCATGGCTCTGATCCCTAAGGCAAGACTATCGCCTACAGCCCAGCCTGCCGAGCAAGTGGAAACAGTTCCGGACCGCGAAGTGATTGCCGCGGCTGACCTTGCCGACCACGCCGATATCCCTCAGGGCGCAGACCTAGTCGACCTTATCAAGCGGGAAAACCAAGTCCAAGGACTTGGTTCGAGGGACGGACGTCTTTGGGTGCCAGAGAAGACAACAGATAGCGGCATCTATCTGCAGACAGCCCTGATCCGAGAAGCACATGTCCCGAAGATCTTCGCGCACCCAGGCCAGAACAAGGTTATTAAGATGCTGGAGCGAGAATACTACTGGCCACAGCTAAAGCAATCGGTACGCAAGTATATCCGCAACTGCCACGAGTGCCGGCGGAACAAGATCCCTCGAGACAAGACACCAGGGCTACTTCACCCGCTGCCAGTACCGGGAGAAGTCTGGGAATATGTTGTCGTTGACGGCAAGACAATGCCCAAGGACCGATTTGGGTACGACTACGTATGGGGTTTTGTGTGCAAGCTAAGCAGACTCCTGGCCACACTTCCGGGGAAGAAGGCCGATACAGCGGAGACACTGGCCACGAGATACTATCGCTATCTGTACCGTTTCCTAGGGTTGCCGACGACCTGGATCAGTGATAATGCCGGACCTTTTGTCTCAGCCTTTCTCGCAAAGCTGAACGAGCTAACGGGAACAAAGCATCGGCACGGGAGCACCTACCACCCCCAGACTCAAGGTGCGATCGAGTTCACGAACCAGGAGCTGGACCAGCGGCTACGGTTTTACATCGACAAGTACCAAGACGATTGGAGTGTACACCTGCCAGCCCTTGATTTCGCGCACAACTCGTCGTGGCACTCCGCAATCGATATGTCACCACTAAAGGTCATGCTAGGCAAGGACATACGGAACCCGTTGTCTTTAGACCCAAGCACAGCAGAGGCAACAGCAGGACCAGCCGAGACGGCCCTTAAGCTGGTCAGACAGACCAAGGAGGTGCAGGAACTCGCCCGCCGTGCCGCCGCCAGCACGCAGGAGAAACAGAAGGCCCAGGCAAACAAGAAGCGTCGCTCGGTGAACTTTAAGGTTCACGACAAGGTCTTCCTCCTGCGGCGTCGGTGGCCACATCTGCAGCATCCTGGCGGTAAATCCTGAAGACAAGCTCCTTGGCTTTGATTGTGGCTGACTTGGAACTCGAGCCACATATCCATATCTCACCGTTGACGACTGACTGGGGTTTTGGGCCTGAATCGGTGTTGAGAAGGGCGGCGTAGTCATAATTGGCTGAGAACTCTGGACTCGCCGCTGCCGGCGAGGTGCATCGAAATCATCCCCACCGGCGGCGATCCAAGCCTGCGCACCCGTCTTGTCTCTACCGAGGGCCAGGACGGCACTTACATCACGCTGACGCACCGCTGGAATGTCGGAACAGAGCGATGTAAGACAACCGTGGCGAACTACAGTGAGAGGCAGGAAGAGGTCGACTGGGAAACGCTCCCGCGACTCTTCCAGGATGCCCTCACTATCGCGGCGGAGCTGGGAGTCCAATATGTTTGGATCGACTCTATCTGCATCATCCAATCAGGTGACGACGGGGCGGATTGGCGGAGAGAGGCGCCCAAGATGGCACAGTACTACCAGTTCTCATACCTCACTATTGCTGGGACCATGTCCGATACGACCAATGGCCTGCTCTGCGCTTATCCTGACGAATACGCGCCCTGGGGGTCTCAGCTCGTCCGGATGCCATACCGGAACAAGACATGCGTGCAGACCGGCCATTTCTTCGTGTACAAACGCCGAGTGCCCGCTGCAGAGGACTACTGGACGACTGTCCGCGAGAGCATCCTCCTCCGCCGCGGTTGGGTCCTGCAAGAGTGGCTGCTGACCAAGCGGCTCCTGTGGTACACTTCCAAGGGCTTGTTCTTCGAGTGCCACACGGGCGTCATGCGGACCGAATACAGAGAGACGATCTGGGTCGAGAACGCGAAGCCCGACCTCCAGTCCCAGCTGCGCCTCAAGGGGTCCTTCCACTTCGGCAGCCCCTCTATCCTGGACTTCTGGTACCGCGCTCTGGAGCTGTACTCGTCCTGCCACCTCACCAAGCCGGGCCAGGACCGTATCCTAGCCGTCGCTGGCATAGCTAAGGAAACGGGACTGATACTCGCGAACAAGGTGCGGCGGGAAGCCGTGGTGGACGGTGTGCATCACGAGGTGTACGAAGTGTACGTGGCTGGCCTGTGGCTCCGGGATCTCCACCACGGGCTTATCTGGGAGGAAGACCACTCAGCGCCGCCGTGTACGACCAAAGTCGACCAGGCCCCATCGTGGTCTTGGGCATCGCTCGTGACGCCGGTTAAATGTGCAGAGAGGGATGAGGGAACAAAGAAGGAGCTCAAGGTGACGGGGCTATGTCTAAGACGCCGAGATAGCCACGACCACCCACCAGACTACGTTATTGAAAAGGGCTGGATGGCTCGCCGACTAGAGAGTACAAACGGCGGGATAGGCGAAAGAGCTCGGTTCGATCCGACCAACATGTTCGCCTGCCTCCACACCCGAGGCAAGGTGCGCACAGTCCACGTTCGCGGATACCTGGAGATCGAGAGTTATCTGGAAACGGCCGCTACGGCCACAGCCTATGGCAAGCATCCCACGTTCCCTTGTCAATAGAGGGCCTTGTGTACTCCGGCTAGGCCTGACGTGATTGCCGGATGGGGTTCAGCAGAGCGTCTGAGGAATGGCAACGAAGCTACCATCTGCGCCGACGCAGGCATCGCCGTGCATGCGCTGCACGTCTCGACAAGATTTGCGCGAAGCGGTATGTTGATTAAGGACCATGATCCAGTGCTTGATGTGCTCCTCCTTGAGGAGACCGGTTTTGAGAGCCACACGTTCCGACGTCTAGGTGTTGGGAGGGTTTTTGATATGAGTCTGATTCGAGAATTCGAAACGACGAGTGAGCGTGATATCCAACTCGTCTAGGGTATATCTTAGATATGAGTCTGCCGCCCCAGCCCCGGCCGTACCGCCGGTGCATACTTGATGATTGCGTCGGTCCACAGGCTGAAGAGCTTGAGGCTGCTGAAACCGGTATAAAACAGAACAATGAGGGCAAGAGGAATGGTGGCTGCCATTAGCTTCACTTGTAAGTACATGATTCTTAATAGCCGTTGTAAGTCGGAAGGAGTGAGGTGGGGCTGTTTGGCATCTTCGCCTTTGTATACAGGATAGGTAAAGATGCAGAGGAAGCCCTTGGCAAACAGCCAGAAGGCAATCCCGAGGATCACAAATCTCAAGAGGGTGGGCCGGCTGCGGAAACTAGTGACCCATTCCCTGCCAAGATGGCCCCAATACTGCTCGCAGGCCGAACGAGTGTCGTTGTACTCGGCAATGTAGTCTCGGTGCTTAATGGGGAAGACACGAAGACGGGGATCGACAGCGGTGGTAGATCCGTCTTCCGAGTTACGGAAGACCGGCCCGCCAAACATGGTCTCGATCCGGACCCATGGGTTAGGAGCAGCGATATGGGCCTTTGCAAAGAGTGACGAGCGCCTCATGCGCTTGGCGGCAACGGCGCAGAGGAGGAAGACGCCAAGTGGCGCGTACAGACCGCCTTTCGCCTTCCTAAATACCACGTTAGGATACATGGCCAGCTAGAAAGGGTACAGAGAAGAAAAAGATAGCATACGGTGAAGGAAGCTTAGAAAGGCTGTTTTCTTGAATCAGCATGCAGAGCAAATATGTGATCAAGATGCCATAGACTGCCATGACCAGAATGATGAGACGATCCGATAGCCGTGAATGGGGCAGGTAGTCAAAACGGGCTATCGTCCGACATTTAAGTGGCCGTGGAGGTTGACTAGAAGCGGAGGGAACAGGAGTGGTAGATTGGGACGGGCTGGCCGTGCCTGAAGCGGTCGCCCCGCGCGACGCCGCAGCATCCGCCACTTGCGAACAGCGACCCTGGCCCTCTTCACCTCGTCTGTGGATATGGGATCGCTGCCGGGCGTACGCCCTTGAGAGATGACCGGATGGTGATGGACGAGGCGCCAATTGTCTTACGCTAGGCGTGGTGTTTTCCTCTGGCACGGGCAGCGGCGCTGTCGGCTCATAATCGTTGTTGTGTCGTAGAAGAAAGCGTTGCAGCATCCAGATGTAAAGGGCGATAGCAGTAAGCAGGAGGACCAACGCCATTATTGATTGGATGAAATCGACCATCAAATCGACCATCAACGGACGGAGAGCCTTGGCAGAAGCGCGAATCATGGCAACGTGCAGGATCAGAGCCGGCACCGTCCGGCGATACGGGGTGCCGGGGCGCCGATAGCCGAGGAAGGCATACGGGTTCTTGAACAGGGCATGCCAGACGATGCGGGTTGCGATGGCGATGAGGACGGCGGCGGCACCGAGCATGATTAGCGGCGTGAGTCGCAGGCCAAAGAAGGCCAAGTCACTGGAGAGACGGCCGAATAGGATGGCAAAGTGTATGCCGCAGAGCAGGCTGAGGAGATAACGCCATGACTGTGGCCTGTTCTGCCAGAGTCGACGACTCTGCTCTTTGAGCTGGCGGCGGATTTGCTGGATGATGCGGTAGGCTTCCTGGTTTTGTGGATCTGAAGTGGTTTCGATACCGTCCATGAGCGGGACTCCGGCCAAGATTCTGAGACTGCCGTAATTCAGCGCGGTAACCGAGTCGGTGGTCCTGGGCTAGCATTCAACAATTCTCGCGTTAGAGGGAGACGATAGTCCCCCCTTTTTTTCTTTCCTTTCTTTTTATGGGACGTGTTCCAGGACGAAAGACTTTAGATGAAAAGCGGACCGAGTGTGGCAGTGCCCGGTCCAGGAGGTACGTGAACGTGGTGGCTGAGCCACCAGCGGAGACTGCACGCACACGTCACACCGCTTGCGCACGCCAAATATCGCGGAAACCTAGAGGAGAACCCTGGAAGAGATAGACGGTTTATGTTACCGGTACTCTTCTAAATTTCTGCTAGTAGCAACAGCTAATACTTAGCTGAAGACTCAAGTAAATATAGAAAAAAAGGGCATATCTATTTTTTTTTTAATAATCGAGTGCTTTCTCTAACGGTGAGCCAGAGTATGAAGTCGACCACATAGAACGTTCACGGCTGCTTGGAAAGACAAAGACGTTACAATATCAAGCCGCCTGGCGCGGCTGCGATCCGGATGATACTTGGTACCCAGCGAGAAACTTCAAGAATGCCCCCATTGCCTTAGAAAGCTTTCATCAACTCCACCCGGATGCCCCAGGACCGCCTAAACGACTACAGGAATGGATCAGAGCCGCTGCCAATGACGAAGCCGATCCTGATCATGACGAAGACAACGTAGCAGCGCACGGAGAGCTGGGGTCCAAGACCAAGACCAAGATCAAGCGTCACCTTTAAAAGCCCGCACGCCTCTGCCGTCCGCGCTTTGGAGGGGGGTAGTGTGGCGGTTGTCACCACTAGACGGGCTGACACCACCACAAGGTGCTGGCAGGGGCTGGTCCCTGCGACAGGCACGGACCACGGTTATTAAACTTCTCCACGCGTCGCACATCGCGAGTTTCTTTCCTTCCTTCTTCTCTCCTTAAGCTTAGACATGGTACGCGTCGGTCAGAGCCACAGCCCACTTCGTCTCGTCCCCGTCCAGCTTGTCGCCGAGCATGGACCTCAGGGCGTGGAAGATATTCTCGGCCAGCCACTCTGACCAGCCCGCCGCGCCGACTGGGCCGTGGTGGCCCTCCAGCTCCTCCCTGAGCTTTGTGCCCGTGTTTTTGGTAGTGCGGAGTATGGCGACGATCCTGGCTGCAGTATTCTCGTCCGAGGCTCGCTTCTCGGTGGTGCGGGCCTGCTTGTTGGTGTAGATGGGTTGAGGATTCGGGGTGGGCTTCTCTTGAATCAGGCGGTAAGTGTGGTGGCGGTGGTCGTGGATGGGTCGGGAGGCAATGACACTGCCGCAAAGGCAGTTCAGGATGGAGTCAGTAATGCTCTGAAGTGACGGTGTGCACCCCTCCTCAGTACGAGGAAGTATGGCATCAGGTGGATACGCATCCATGATGGGAACAGGACGGCAGTAGTAGAATTATCGTGCACTAAAGAGTGATCAGGATGGTGACCTTGGCAGCAGACAAACTTGGGAAAGGACTTCTTCGGTGGGCCGAATCAGGGGTGGGCCGAATGTGGGCCGCCCGACTTATATATCGCGTAATCAGCCACGCTCCGTCAACCAACGAACAGCCAACCAGAGTTTTACAGCTGGCTGTATCTCTCTCCTCTGACAATTCTAACGACCAGGCGAGGCAGAGCCACCAGGTCAAAAGACTAAGGGCGACCTGCAACCCCTCGGAAAGAACTGGGTGAACGGATTTCTGAAGAGGAATCCTTCAGTTATTACTTAGGAATCCGGATATTCGTACGCGGTAAAACGGATGCCACACGCGGTTTTCTGACTAATCACGGCTGCAGCCAATCAGATCGCGCCATTTCAGAACGTCGCACCACCCAACATGGTGTGTTTTGGAGCCGCGTTCAAGCGGCCTGAATAACCTCCTCTGCCCACCAACTTCAACACACCCGCCCACCACCACGACGTCGTCAAATCGACTAATTACTTTATGAAATCGGTCAATTCGTCATCAGAGATTAACCCTATCTAGTCAAATTTCAATTTGTGGGCGTTGCAGCGATGGCCCAAGTCCCTGACTACTCGGGGCTCGAGGTGCAGTGGCAGGTGGATTGTGCCAACTGGAACTCAAATATCACTGCCACAAACCACCGCCAACCAGCCCTTGTCCACCATGAGACAGCCCGCATCGCGTGCGCGATACTCGCAAACAATATGTGGGATGGTTACCTCACGGCCGACACACCAGATGGGCCAGCCGTGCCTCTAGATAACCCCGACTGCATCCTTACCGCCGACCGTTACTACTTCCATCACCCGTCAGACCCTAAGTATCCCGTAGTTGCGGACTTTGAGTCTTGGGAGTTCCCTACGTCTACGCCTGGCCAACTGCCGTCTTACTGGCGCTCACTTGCCATCCCTCGCCCGCAAATACCTCAATTTCCACACACACCTGCCCGTTGCTGCGCAGTCACAGGTCGGCATAATTGATCAATATAAGGGTCAAATGGAGTGTATGTACACCGTGGACATAGCGACGCTATTCTAGAATAGGAAAAGGATGAAGGCTGAAATTGTATGGTCTTAGTATCACGACTTCGTTTTCTGGAGGTTGATACAACTCCACCAATTACAACTGCAGCCCTTATTCAGCCACGCAACCACGCACTGCTTTTATCGTGAACCTCGCCGTCGCCCTTCTCGTCGCCGTCGCCCGCGGTGACGAGTTGTGAACGTTCCTTTTCTTCGCATACGGGTAAAAACAACGGGTCCAGCTCGTCGATCAGCCCTGCCCTCAGCCAACTCCGCAATACTTGGGCCATCGAGATGGTACGCGCGTCCAGTCTGTTTCTGCATGGCGTCACCATACGCCCTGCCCCAGAAAAGAGACGCTCACACTCCGCTGACATCGACTGTATCGTAAGAAAATCGAGAGCCATTCGGGAGAGGCGCGGATATCGGAGTCTCTTCTCGTGCCAGTATGCAATCGGATCGGTGACCATACGGTCCGTCTTTTCTCTCGTCTGTTGCCACACTTCGTATTCGTCGTCAAACTCGAAGGCGTTATTGTCATCGCTGGAGTCTCGTGATATGTCTGGGTTTAGCTGGATCTGACGATAAACCTCACCGGCTGTATGTGGCGCTTCAAATGAATAAGAACTCGCAACACTCTGGATAGTCGAATGAAATCGGCTATGATCTGTGATCAGATCAAGTCAGCGGCTGTGTCATTAACAAATGTTATGAGGGTTGCGATAACCTTTTTGCACTTATTGGCAACAATACAATCGTACTGTCCATTGGAACTCGGGCCCTAGCATCTTTTTTGCAAGCCTTTCTCTTCAACACGCTAGAAATCAACATCCACAATGCCAATCTACTCAAAAGAGGAGAAAATCAAACTAGCACTCCAGGCAATTGAGAAATCTAAAAAAAAATCAAAAGAAACCCTTAAGTACACGTCAGGCTGCACGGATCTTTAACATCCCTGAATCTACCCTACGCGACAGGATGAACAACCGACCCCGTCGTAAAGAATCACGCGTCAACGACTCATATCTGCCTGTCAATCTGCCCATCTATCTGCCCGTCGCTCGAGAAGTCGCCCTCGCCGTCGCTTGGCCAGTCGATCTGTTGAACCTCAGTGGATATCGCCGATATGATTTGATCCTGTGTTTCCTTGCGGTTTTACCTATTACTGGTTGCTTCTTACGAATCCTTAATAATCGTGTGCTCTGGGTACATATGGGGGGGGGGTGGAAACACCGGCGAAGCGCCCTGGAAAGGGGACAAGCATCGGTAGGAGCCTTCAGGTGACCGCGTTGTCTGGCTCTTTCTGAACTGATGGGATGACCACGATGCAGACGATAGACAATATCATCCGATTCATAAGCAAAGTGACGACGACCTATAAATTTTGATAATATCTTTTAGGATTGAGGCTTGAGATAAATGCGATTGTTGTCGGGTTGATAAGAATTCTGTAAATATTGCGTCCAAGGCGGAAGCAATCTTCTCGATAGTGCTAGTGTAGTGTTGAACCTCCAGGCGAAGTCTCTGGTTTTCTTGGCGAGTCCTGGCAATCTCATCTTCCCTTTGATTTCGCTCTACTTCAAGTATCCGTATGCGACTCAGAAGTCCTTCGTACAGTTCTTTAGGTATCGTGGGTCCGGCACTCAGCATCGGCCGATCATGGAGGCGGGCTGGTGGTACAGGGCGCCTCTCGGGTACAAGCGGTATTGGGGGCAACGCCTTTTCACGAACATCACCGGCGGACATCTTGTTCCCTGCTTAATTCAAACTTTTAGATTGGAAATGCGTCAAAAGGCAAGCATACTTTATCACTTATTTATCGTATGGATTTATAGGCTTCAGATCCCCTTATAACTCTGAGCCTCGTACATGTTTTCTTAGTCCTTAAATTAGGATATTTGCGTATTTGTGGCTATTTTGTTTTCTAAAGATTCATTCAATTTTATAATACTATATAATTACCAAATTTCCGTTTCATTACCTATCACCGGTTGCCTTTTACGAATCCTTAATTCGTACTTTTTTCATTCAGTCAGTTGCCTAACCATGTTGATATACAACCGTAGGCCGACACTAGCTCTAAATAAGCTGTAAGTCATTGTGGATGTCTTTTTCAATTGTCTCAAATCTTTACAAAGCGACAATGAGTGATCTAACAGAATCATACCTCATCTGGTTTCCTCTAACCCGCCGACAACCTGCTAACATAAACCCTACAGGCCACTACTAGTTTAACATCAAAGTGATAAACCAGGTAAAGGATATAGACCAGGATTGGGGCTCCCTGTGTATATATGATGAGTCTGGCCACGCCTTACGTGTCCTTGCACCGGCTTAGCCACAACCCTTGTAGTGACCTGCAGGGATACTACGACCCATACGACGATGTTTTACCTTGTTCTTGCTAAGGGATACTGTATAAAGGTGATGCTCGTAGAATTTCCATCAGTACTTAAAGAAGGCTTCCTTACTCTTATATATTTTCTTCGAGTGGATAGTACTTTACAGAGCGAGGAGCAGATCTAAGAGACCGGAAGATCATTTCAAGACGCATGAGCGGTGCAGTCACCGTGACCAACATTGTTTACATTATTGCGGCGGCGAGATCACTCCTCGACGTCGTCAGGATGTATCAAAGGTAGTTGCGTCCAAGGTTCTGTTTGTTTGAGAGTTTGATCTTTTCTGCTGGGTTAAACTAACACCCGGCCTTTTGCTCACCATTCCTCGGTCTTTGGAAAGCGGCGTAGCCATCCTTTCCATTATCTAAGTTTAGGAACTTAGTACAATGCCGAATATATAATACATAAAGCCCACAACTTCCCCGATGCACGCTGGCCTGAGCGAGGCTCAGCCCTGACCTGGGCGCCGTATGGGCCTGAGCTGTGCTGCGGTGCCTTTCGCCGATGCTACTGTCGTGCTCTACAGGAGACTGATGTAGAGGGAGCTCCACGGAATCACCACGGCTCACTGGTCACATGTTTGATATGGCCTTTGGTGTGAGTATTGTAGATATGGATGAGATTGAGTCTCTCTAAGCTATAGATGCGATGGATGCTCGTCTTAAGTAGACGGAGCGTGATCACGTGTAAATCTGGGTACGTACCGTAAGGTCCCAGATTTGGCGTGACAGCTACGGCGCCCTCCACCGGGCCTCCGACGGGCCCGAAGTGCTGCCTTCCAACAACTAGTATTTCTGTTTCTTGACTTTAAAATCATATATTTTGGCTTTTAAAGTTTATGATTACTCTATTTGGGACTTAATATTCTAAAATTTACTATTAAAGATTCAAAACGAGGTTTCTCGTTTTCCTTAGTCTTAATGCAAGTTTAATTTGTCCATGAATGCTTTATACTGTGATGCAGACCAAGTATAAATATAAGTCAATCCCGCCGCCGTCGCCAGAAAAAAAGAAGGAAAACAGACTCTCGAAACATTTTTATTCATATTATTCCTGCGTCACAATTCATTCACCAGAAGAAGTCATTTCTACAAAAACATCCAATCCGAAGATGGCGACAACATCTTCCTCAAATGCAGTAAAGATGCAAGGAAGGCAGACCCGCAGCAGCTCGAAAGCTGTGAAACCTCTCAAGACCGCGCAGTTGGCTACGCCGCCACCAGAGGCTGGCACTAGCACTACTGACACTCACCGAGCCCCCAGAGGTGACACCGATAACGAGGCGCCAGCAGACAAGGTTAAAAAGACGCCGAAGCAGCGCAAGAAAGATTCAAAACAGCCTACCAGCTGCCTCTCAAACATTCGATAGATATTGAAGGACAATGAATCCGGATATTATGTTCAGCAGTGTGTAATGGCACTCAGGAAGCTGATGTACATAATTCTTTCTGCTGGTTTGGATCCAGATGGCAATCAAATTTCTTGCTGGCACACCGCCTCCTGAATTACAACAACAAGAAGAACAAACCAACCCCCCCCCCCCCAAAAAAAAAGGGGGGACTGGAATGCAACGCCGACTCAGGTCTGAACCTAAACCCGCGCCCCTCCCTGTTCCTCCCGCTACCCTGCGCCATGTTCCGGGCTTAGCCAGCCCGGAGGATGGTCCAGCACTATGTTCCCGGTCTGGCCAACCGGGAGGATGGCGCAGGGTAGAGAGCTGGAGTTGGTGGTGGATTGACTGTTTGCTTGGCGGTGGGATTTGGGCCAGGGAGAGTCCGGTATCTTGGTGGGCGGACAGGTGGAAATATGCAGGAGGAGAGTTGGGGGCAGGCGCTTCCGACAACTATAACAACCAGAATTCTTTACCAAAAACCCGTGGGATTCGTTGCAAAACCACAATCGCCTTTACACACACGCACCTCGATCCCGGTTGACTAGTCTCTCGCTGTAGCGAACGAAGGGACCGGAATACAACGCCCGCCGACTGGAGCGAGTCCATCTCGCCTGTTATGTCTGAATCCCTCCCTGCCATAATCCCGTCCCTGTCCCTCCTATACTATGATGACCGATGACGACAGTAATACCGAGAAGAGCGGCAATACAAGGCTAGAGAACCAACGGAATTGCTAGCATTGGGGACACTATTGACTTGCTGGGCGAGGCTGACATATGTGACGATGAGGCGATGGCATATGCATGCCAATCGGAAGTGGGCGTTACAAATCTGAAGCTGCTGCAAGCAAGGAGACAAGCACCTGCAATGCAAGATCGAGAAAGAACAGGAGGATGTCGACGACATAGTGGAAGCCGAGAACATGGTCGTAGAACCATGTACCAATTTGTTCGGCGCACTCCAGAAAATGAGATTACCAAGGAGAAGGAACAATTCCTCGAGAAAATTCGACATGATTAGACGGAGTAAGAGACAAACGGGGCAAGTTTCGAGAGGGCGGCGGAGAGGAAAAAGAGAAAAGACAAGAAAATTATCTGTTTTTGTGACCTCGAATTGATCAGTGGTTGAAGCTGTGTTAGGAAGTACCCTATGCCATGTTCCGGGCTTAGCTAGCCCGGAAGATGGTCCCGCACTATGTTCCCGGTCTGGCTAACCGGGAGGATGGCATAGGGTACTTCCTAACACAGCTTCAACCACTGATCAATTCGAGGTCACAAAAACAGATAATTTTCTTGTCTTGAGAGCTGGGGTTGGTTGGTGGTGGATGGTTGGGGGCTGCGATTTTGGTTAGAGCATCTGGTGGCGTTGGTGGTAGATGTCACGGTTTTGGCACCGTATCGGCCTCTCGTCCTCTATATGCATTGCATGCTTTCTCGCCGGGCTGATCACCCTGGTTAGAAAGGCCGGGCTGATCACCCCGCTAGTTGACAATCTTGAGTGATACTGTGGATAGTTATAGAATTGAACGAGCAATCTAATCCAGTCACTTTCGTGGCTTTACGTTTCGTGGCTGTATATTCCGTGAAGGTACGCTTCGTGGCTGTATGTTTCGTAGCCGTAGATTGCGTGGCTGTATATTTCGTGGCCGTAGATTGCGTGGCTGCATGTTCCGTGGCTGTATGTTTCATGGCCGTATATTCCGTTTCCATAGCTCTCTCGGGCTGGAATGAAGTCACATAAAATCAGAGAGATTTTCAAAAAATGCAGTTCCAGTTTCAGAATTGCAACAGAAGTACGTACGATCAGTAGTGCAGGGTCGCCGCGAACCAGACCTCAGTCTCCAGAGCATCATGCGAGGATAAATCCATAGCCTGTCTCCAGAGACAGGACAGAACATTCTTTGAAAGTGTATCATTTAAATAGCGGCGACCTAGACCCCAGGCTATTCATAATTGATCAAAATGCCACTAATAATGAGCCAGGAGTAGCTGGCTCGGTATTAGATAATAAAAACTATTTCTATAACTCTCAAAGGCATCTAAATCCCCATCTTCCGGTACAGGCGTCAAGGGGCCCACAGAACGTTGATAATTTGTATTGTCACCGTCGGCTCCGATGCCCACAGCACCTCACTAGTCTTAGACCGTAGGGGATCCTGATCTAGGGTTTTGAAAGTTGATTGCGCCTGGTCAGTTGAGGAAGACGAAGGTGCCTGGCTCCCATGCCGGTTAAGCAACATAGAGTCGTTTTCGGATGCTTCGCCGTGCTCAGCACGAACACTGAGAAAAATGCTAGTCCTCATGTCGCTTAACCATCTTTCTGATACACTCCGATCCCCAAACTGGTTCATAAAATTCGTTGATTATGCCTGAAGGAAAGTCTCCGTGCATTCAAGCCATAGAAAATATTAGTAAATATTGCGAGGGTATGCTATTCGTGGCGTGGGTTTTGATGCTCACTTACCTTGATGGACAGTTCTGAGAAGCCAACAAATGAAAGTCCTCCTTGGGCATTGCAAAGGGCTCACATGAGGTAGGAGAGCTGCTTGCTCGAATAATTTGAATGCCAAAGCAGTGGAATTTGAGGCTTCGGTACTGTATATTCAAATACTCGACAGAAGTCCTGTTTTTTGAAAGGTTACATCATGGCTGTTGGATTGAGTACAGGGACTTGTGGCACGCAGGAAACTTTGTTGCATGTAAATGTTCATTTTTAGAGGTAATTTACTGTGGCATCATATTATTTATTTTCAAGCCATAGTTGCCCTTTCGGGTTAAGCCCGCCGGGCGGAATAAATTGTGTGTGTGTGTGTGTGTGTAACCTTTTGTGACACCGAAGGGCTCTAGCATAATGACCGTAAAAATACCACCGATAATGCTTCTGCATCCCTAATCCAACCATGAATCTTTGCTATTGCTCGGCGAGCTATTTACTGTAAGGTTCTTCTCCTATGTAAAGGCCTTTGTAAGATTACCGCATTATTAAGTATTCGATATTATTTGGATTTGTGGTATTTTTAATACATAACAAATACGATACTTTCCTGAAATACTTGGGAATACCTAGTAGCGTACTGCACATAATTGTTACTGTACTGTATTCAAGCTTAGGAGAGAATTGAAGAATACAAATTGTCACAAGTACTATGTACATATGTACAGACAGTACATAAGATTGATTGTTAATTTTAGTTTTCTAATGTCGAACCAACCTTTAAAACATGGAAAGAACTGTAAAGAAAACCATATTTTACACTAATTAAGTCCGCCGTACTTTGTAACTCTTTTTAGAATGAAGGGTCTAGATAATATAGTACGTTATTATGTACGGCAGATACACTATGAGGTAACGTACATAGAAGGCTCGCTTGCTATAACAGGGCATAAGACATTAGCATAAGTACACTACTGTATTGTACAGTACCGATTTCTTTACTACTACATACGTACTTTATTCGAAAAATAAATAATATGATGCCACAGTAAATTACCTCTAAAAATGAACATTTACATGCAACAAAGTTTCCTGCGTGCCACAAGTCCCTGTACTCAATCCAACAGCCATGATGTAACCTTTCAAAAAACAGGACTTCTGTCGAGTATTTGAATATACAGTACCGAAGCCTCAAATTCCACTGCTTTGGCATTCAAATTATTCGAGCAAGCAGCTCTCCTACCTCATGTGAGCCCTTTGCAATGCCCAAGGAGGACTTTCATTTGTTGGCTTCTCAGAACTGTCCATCAAGGTAAGTGAGCATCAAAACCCACGCCACGAATAGCATACCCTCGCAATATTTACTAATATTTTCTATGGCTTGAATGCACGGAGACTTTCCTTCAGGCATAATCAACGAATTTTATGAACCAGTTTGGGGATCGGAGTGTATCAGAAAGATGGTTAAGCGACATGAGGACTAGCATTTTTCTCAGTGTTCGTGCTGAGCACGGCGAAGCATCCGAAAACGACTCTATGTTGCTTAACCGGCATGGGAGCCAGGCACCTTCGTCTTCCTCAACTGACCAGGCGCAATCAACTTTCAAAACCCTAGATCAGGATCCCCTACGGTCTAAGACTAGTGAGGTGCTGTGGGCATCGGAGCCGACGGTGACAATACAAATTATCAACGTTCTGTGGGCCCCTTGACGCCTGTACCGGAAGATGGGGATTTAGATGCCTTTGAGAGTTATAGAAATAGTTTTTATTATCTAATACTGAGCCAGCTACTCCTGGCTCATTATTAGTGGCATTTTGATCAATTATGAATAGCCTGGGGTCTAGGTCGCCGCTATTTAAATGATACACTTTCAAAGAATGTTCTGTCCTGTCTCTGGAGACAGGCTATGGATTTATCCTCGCATGATGCTCTGGAGACTGAGGTCTGGTTCGCGGCGACCCTGCACTACTGATCGTACGTACTTCTGTTGCAATTCTGAAACTGGAACTGCATTTTTTGAAAATCTCTCTGATTTTATGTGACTTCATTCCAGCCCGAGAGAGCTATGGAAACGGAATATACGGCCATGAAACATACAGCCACGGAACATGCAGCCACGCAATCTACGGCCACGAAATATACAGCCACGCAATCTACGGCTACGAAACATACAGCCACGAAGCGTACCTTCACGGAATATACAGCCACGAAACGTAAAGCCACGAAAGTGACTGGATTAGATTGCTCGTTCAATTCTATAACTATCCACAGTATCACTCAAGATTGTCAACTAGCGGGGTGATCAGCCCGGCCTTTCTAACCGGGTGATCAGCCCGGCGAGAAAGCATGCAATGCATATAGAGGACGAGAGGCCGATACGGTGCCAAAACCGTGACATCTACCACCAACGCCACCAGATGCTCTAACCAAAATCGCAGCCCCCAACCATCCACCACCAACCAACCCCAGCTCTCAAGACAAGAAAATTATCTGTTTTTGTGACCTCGAATTGATCAGTGGTTGAAGCTGTGTTAGGAAGTACCCTATGCCATCCTCCCGGTTAGCCAGACCGGGAACATAGTGCGGGACCATCTTCCGGGCTAGCTAAGCCCGGAACATGGCATAGGGTACTTCCTAACACAGCTTCAACCACTGATCAATTCGAGGTCACAAAAACAGATAATTTTCTTGTCTTTTCTCTTTTTCCTCTCCGCCGCCCTCTCGAAACTTGCCCCGTTTGTCTCTTACTCCGTCTAATCATGTCGAATTTTCTCGAGGAATTGTTCCTTCTCCTTGGTAATCTCATTTTCTGGAGTGCGCCGAACAAATTGGTACATGGTTCTACGACCATGTTCTCGGCTTCCACTATGTCGTCGACATCCTCCTGTTCTTTCTCGATCTTGCATTGCAGGTGCTTGTCTCCTTGCTTGCAGCAGCTTCAGATTTGTAACGCCCACTTCCGATTGGCATGCATATGCCATCGCCTCATCGTCACATATGTCAGCCTCGCCCAGCAAGTCAATAGTGTCCCCAATGCTAGCAATTCCGTTGGTTCTCTAGCCTTGTATTGCCGCTCTTCTCGGTATTACTGTCGTCATCGGTCATCATAGTATAGGAGGGACAGGGACGGGATTATGGCAGGGAGGGATTCAGACATAACAGGCGAGATGGACTCGCTCCAGTCGGCGGGCGTTGTATTCCGGTCCCTTCGTTCGCTACAGCGAGAGACTAGTCAACCGGGATCGAGGTGCGTGTGTGTAAAGGCGATTGTGGTTTTGCAACGAATCCCACGGGTTTTTGGTAAAGAATTCTGGTTGTTATAGTTGTCGGAAGCGCCTGCCCCCAACTCTCCTCCTGCATATTTCCACCTGTCCGCCCACCAAGATACCGGACTCTCCCTGGCCCAAATCCCACCGCCAAGCAAACAGTCAATCCACCACCAACTCCAGCTCTCTACCCTGCGCCATCCTCCCGGTTGGCCAGACCGGGAACATAGTGCTGGACCATCCTCCGGGCTGGCTAAGCCCGGAACATGGCGCAGGGTAGCGGGAGGAACAGGGAGGGGCGCGGGTTTAGGTTCAGACCTGAGTCGGCGTTGCATTCCAGTCCCCCCTTTTTTTTTGGGGGGGGGGGGGTTGGTTTGTTCTTCTTGTTGTTGTAATTCAGGAGGCGGTGTGCCAGCAAGAAATTTGATTGCCATCTGGATCCAAACCAGCAGAAAGAATTATGTACATCAGCTTCCTGAGTGCCATTACACACTGCTGAACATAATATCCGGATTCATTGTCCTTCAATATCTATCGAATGTTTGAGAGGCAGCTGGTAGGCTGTTTTGAATCTTTCTTGCGCTGCTTCGGCGTCTTTTTAACCTTGTCTGCTGGCGCCTCGTTATCGGTGTCACCTCTGGGGGCTCGGTGAGTGTCAGTAGTGCTAGTGCCAGCCTCTGGTGGCGGCGTAGCCAACTGCGCGGTCTTGAGAGGTTTCACAGCTTTCGAGCTGCTGCGGGTCTGCCTTCCTTGCATCTTTACTGCATTTGAGGAAGATGTTGTCGCCATCTTCGGATTGGATGTTTTTGTAGAAATGACTTCTTCTGGTGAATGAATTGTGACGCAGGAATAATATGAATAAAAATGTTTCGAGAGTCTGTTTTCCTTCTTTTTTTCTGGCGACGGCGGCGGGATTGACTTATATTTATACTTGGTCTGCATCACAGTATAAAGCATTCATGGACAAATTAAACTTGCATTAAGACTAAGGAAAACGAGAAACCTCGTTTTGAATCTTTAATAGTAAATTTTAGAATATTAAGTCCCAAATAGAGTAATCATAAACTTTAAAAGCCAAAATATATGATTTTAAAGTCAAGAAACAGAAATACTAGTTGTTGGAAGGCAGCACTTCGGGCCCGTCGGAGGCCCGGTGGAGGGCGCCGTAGCTGTCACGCCAAATCTGGGACCTTACGGTACGTACCCAGATTTACACGTGATCACGCTCCGTCTACTTAAGACGAGCATCCATCGCATCTATAGCTTAGAGAGACTCAATCTCATCCATATCTACAATACTCACACCAAAGGCCATATCAAACATGTGACCAGTGAGCCGTGGTGATTCCGTGGAGCTCCCTCTACATCAGTCTCCTGTAGAGCACGACAGTAGCATCGGCGAAAGGCACCGCAGCACAGCTCAGGCCCATACGGCGCCCAGGTCAGGGCTGAGCCTCGCTCAGGCCAGCGTGCATCGGGGAAGTTGTGGGCTTTATGTATTATATATTCGGCATTGTACTAAGTTCCTAAACCGTCTGTATAAAAGTCGTTGGGCGTACTTTCTTATACTTATTTGCGTACTTTATTTTAACTTCCTTCTAGAACTAAGTTAGGGGTTATGCATTTATATGTACATATGGAATTAAATGCCTAAGTTGCTTTCCTTCGCCGATTGTGCCTATTTCAAAAGGTCGTTCTACTGCATAGTAAAGTACAATGCACCAGCTCTCACCAAGGATTTATATATCCTGTTCAATTTCTACTCTGCAATTTTGGCTCGAGAACAGAGTCAGTGACCCAAAAAGTAAGCAGATCTACTTCCAAATTTTGCCAACGGTGAACTATCAAGATGCTTCAACACCAAGATGCCGCGCGCAAGAAGAGTCAGCTTGAGCTCAAATGCAACGACGGCGGCATCGTGCTTGTTGACCTGCCAGTTGCTAAGCGCTCCATCCTTCTAAAGAATCTAATTGACGATTTGGGTCTCGAAGCGGCCACCGCCCAGCCTGTGCCCCTCCCAAACGTAACTCAGCCCGTTCTCGAGAAGATTGTCATGTGGTGCGAACATCACCGTGACGATCCTCTCCCCACCCAAGATCTCAAAAGCGAGTCCTGTGTTGAGAATGCTGCAATCGACGAGTGGGATCAGAAGTATATGGAGGTAGACCAGGAGATGCTCTTTGAGATTCTTCTCGCTGCCAATTATTTGGACATCAAGGCACTCCTCGACCTTGGGTGCAAGACGTTTAGCGGTGACAACCGTTACAGCTGCGTCATCACCAGCGGGCGCAACATTTCGAAATAATATATGCTCGTTATCCACGTGTCCCTGATCAGCCCTGGAATCAATCCCAGTTGAACCCACTCCGCCCTTGTGTGTAGTGGATATGGAAGCCCCACCCAAATCCCTCAGTGTAGTGGGTTTCAAGTGGGTGGCCCAAGATCACTCGGAAATCCCGCATCGCCATATCATGAGATTGCCTTGTCACGGAAGCTACCCCAAACAGCGACCCAGGATGAACTTGCTTATTTCTGCTTTGAGCTTTACTGGGACGTCCTTGCTCCGTTCAGCGATGTGATTGTTATCTTTGTTGCAGCGGTTGGTCCCTCGAGAACAGCAGATATACTACAGGGCTGGGCACGGTCACCGCTTACAGTCTCTCGTTTTAGCCCTCACATCCTCATCGTCACAGGAGAGAACGAGGACCCGTACCTTGAAAAAGTTTTACGCATGTTCATAGGAGACCCGAAAAGTAAATTGAGAGCCTCAAAACTGATACGCCAATCGGAACTATCATCAGCTATCTCAAGCTTAGCAGAACAATCAAATGGAATCCGCACGAGGCTTGGATTGAATTTCGCCCAACAGCACAGGTCTTTCCTTGTTCAAACATCACTTGAACACTTCTGCGACAATCTAGTCCTTCCGGATTTCGTGACAGCATCACGTTTTACCAATCCTGTCCCACGGTCCACTGAGCTCCACCTGCAACGACTTGTCAAGGCATTCGATTCTCGCATATCTGAGCTTACTCGGCTCGTCGCATCGGCACTAGTGCTGGATGCATTTCCCCCTGGGATGCATCGTAAGTCAGGCCCTATTCGTTGCGTTTCATTTCACCCTTTTTAACCTCCTCTGCAGATTTTCGCCCGAAAGACATGTTCCGGGCTGTTTACAAGCACATCATCGGACAACTGCGTCCTGCGGTGGCTGCGCAAGCCTTCTTATCCCAAATAGAGAGGGCCTTTACCACTGTTGTCCTCAAGAATCGAGAAAATAAGCTAAAGGCGGCCACCTCACATGCCCATTGTCTGAGATTAATCGGTTCGGCAGCTACGGCCATTGACCTGACCGGGACATGCGTTTTTTGCCTTTTCAGGCAACCGACTTTTACTCTCGACTGCCAACACCAGCTCTGCTCCTGGAATGACTTGTAGAGGGGAATCGAGTGAGTGGGGAGGATCAGATGAGATAGTTATAGAGGATATAAGGTAAATCAGGCTCCTCCTCAAATTGGCATCAGGTCTGCTGGATGCACCGATACACCCTCAAATGGTTGGCCATCACGCGATCATGCATTGCCCATCCAGGAAGTACATATGCTAGACTTTGTAATAAAATTCCGGCTTGCACACGTCCTACTTGAGGGATGGGACCAACAGGAAGAATCCCCTCTTCTGCAGGCTTGCCTGGATGGACTGTCCCATGCACTTCAGGCGACAAGCCCGGATAACGCGGGCGCTATCACATGTCTCATCTACATAATTCTGACTGCACTTGAGACCGCAAGAAGCTTTGATTCTTCGAAAAAGCTCCGTTGCTGATGACGGAGAATGTCAGTTCTTCCGCCGGAGATCCAGCATACAAGAGCCAGCCGGTCAACATATCGAAGGCTACGCTCGCAAATCTCTTCATTGCGTGTGGACTCCCGCCCTTTACCCTTGTCGCATGTGGACTAAAGCGCTTCCACTTGTCACACCACATTCAATATGATGGGGATAACAGCGAAGATCCCGTCGCCCTATTGCTGCTTCTCCGGATCCCAAGAAACAGCCAATCCATCAGTGTCGCTATGCGGATTCGATTAACCGACTTAGCCACAGTCGTCTTTCTCACATGCATGAACGAGGAGACCGCGCAGAACATTCGTCGCAAATGCGTAGAGCGCCAGCATCTTCTCGCAAAGCACCCGCTCTACTTCCTGGCCCTCATATATGAAGACCGCTGCTTTGAGTACAAGACCTGGTTCGACGACATCCTGGAAGAGATCAACGTGGTCGAGACTGCGACAGGCATGACGCGCAACACCTGGAAGATGCAACTTTCCCCCCGGCTGTGGGAGTGGTTCTCAGACTACGACAACCTCCTGCGCATGTTGTACGCGAGCAACACCGAGCTGAGCCACTTCGATACGGTGACGACCTTCTCCATCAAGCTTGGGGACTTCCTGCTGGCCGCGCTCAGGATGCTGGAGGACTTGCGTGGAGAGGTCGGCCTGGCACCCTTGTCGAAGAGAGAATTGAGGTGCCTGCGTGAGAGGATCGCGTTCACGCGGTCTCGCTGTGACCTGACTGCCGATAAGACGCGGGAAATGTTGGAGAGGGTCAAGGGCCAAATCAATGTGGTGAGCCACCATACTTCTGCTATAATATCTTTATAAGACTTGTGATCTTGACAACGCGGATATATGTCCATATATATCTTTGCAACATCGACCGGCTGACTCAAACCTATAAGGCCTTCAACCTTGTCGCCCAACGAGACAGCAAGATCAATCTCGCAGTTGCTGAAGATTCCAACCATGTCGCGACGCTTGCTGCACGGGATAGCGAGACAATGAAAACCATCACAGTACTAACCCTTCTGTTTCTTCCGTCTACACTCGTCACGGTAAATATTTTCAAAGCCTTGTTGTTACTGCTTTTATACCTTAGTGAACAATGTGCTGACAGCGACTAGTCGATATGGTCCGCGGACCTCTTTCAACTGGACGCGTCTCAAAGTTGGAAGGTGTACCTTGGTGTCACAGTTGCACTCACGGCTGGCGTATTTGCTGCTTGGTTCATTTACCTCAGATATTCAAGTCTCAAGAGGGAGGAGCGGCCTCTGCACATTTCTGGCGTCGGGTACATCAAGGAGGGCAGGGTGGTGGGTACAGGTCCACTTGGGAAAGAGACGGCGCCGATCGACCTTCGAAGGGAGACAAACTGGCATGATAAGTAGCAGCCGAAATCCACAGGCCAGGCATGCTTTCGCTCCTTAATCAGGGCTTCTAGGGTGCCAGTGGGTGTCAATCGGCACTATTTCGTTTCCACATAGCGTCCTTGGGGTTTTGGAGTGGCGAACTCGACAGATGCATGAATAGTACTTTCCCTTAGTACGAAATCATTGAGGTCTGGGCAAACTTCTTGTACAAAACTCCGAATGATGTTATATTCTCAGTCTATGAGAGCATTCCGCTGGTGTAGTTGGGTGCGGCCTACGTGTCGCGAGTTCTCCACTACTTAGGTAACTAGAAATCATGATTGACCCATTCAGCACCCGCTGTCAATATCCAAGCTGAAGTCAAGGCAGTTGAGGCGTAGCAGATACGCCTGTGTATTCTTTGCTCTACTTCTCCAAAACGCCCCCTGAGTGTCACATTGCTAGTGACTACCACATCTCTTTACCCGGGTATTACTATAGACAGAAGCATGAAAATGTCAGCAGGAACGGTATAAGATTGATTTGGGAATCTCACGTACAAATGTGTTAAGCTTAACCTCATGAGGACGAAGATGATGATGGTGGCATGACGCAAGCAAGAATGACGCCTGTCGCTCCGCTGAATGCAATAACTGAAGTGAAGAATTCAGTCTTTGATACTGTCGATTGGGCAGCCTTGGAAGGCTGCGTGGCGATCATTCGGCGCGTGACCTGTGGTCGCAGGGCAGTGAGCAGACGTTGGGCGGCCCTCTGCTGGAACATTTTGGCTGTTGTGGCTGTTGTGGCTTGAAATTGCGGATCGAAGCTGACGTCAATTGGGATTCGAGCTTTCGACCACAGCAGTGAAGGAACGTGGAACCGGATCGGGGCAGCAACGGTTGGAGCGGAGAGGCAGAGGCGAGTAGGTATATATCGCCGAATCTATATCTTCAAAGAATGTTTGATCTAAATTGTTTCGTGGCAGTTTCACGGCTAGTTTATGTACCCAAGAATGGAGTGGTGGTGTGACCTGCTCCGCCGTATTGTGGCATGTTTGGTCAGGCCATAAGCCCACTGAATTTCCCCATGGGGATGACCAACACCTAGGCCACGAAGACATCCCGGAACAATGGGAAAATGCGGATTATCACTTCCAAATTCAGTGTCATTATGTCAAGACAGGCCGTGCACACAAACAAGCTTGCGATCGGGGGAGGAGAGCCTGTCCCCCATGATGAAGTCGATAGCCTGGTGTCCCGTAGGACCTCCATGTCAATCTCAACGGCGTGGGTACTGAAGTGTGACCGAGGCAGAAGAAAGAATGCGGACGATATATCGTGTGTGCGCGGGCGGGTAGCCTGCATGTGAGCCAAAACAGAACGAAGTAGTAAACTTACCTGAGAGAAGGTAAGTGGACGTTACGGGGTGCTAAATGTAACGCGACGATGAACAGCATGCCGATGATCGTATAGCGGAACGCAGCGTAGGACAACTGACGCTGATAAAATTTATAACGTAGTCTTAAATAAGCATAATTCTTCTCTACCTAGGTACTTTCTTTATTGTACAACGGAATTACATTACTCTCCTCCCGCCGACACACACAACCTGAAGTCCCTTTAACGGTCCACTGAGAGGAATATAACCTTCTCGCCAGGTTGCCGCTATACATTGGGTCTGTTTTACTACGTAAAATACGAGACCCTTCATACGTTCTCGTACCCTTCCAAATGACAAGCTGCCTGATCTTGGTTCAAAGAGAGTGCAGGTCAGGTGATTTTGATCAGTCTCCGCCATTAATTTATTCATGTTTCCATGTGCTTGCCAAAGGCTGTCGGCTGAGCCTGTATTAATCCCATTTGATAATTGCAGAAACTCTGAACATATTCACCATGTTGGCGGGTATTTCGTCAGGCGAAGGACGAATGTCGTTCGTTCGGAGTGGTTTACTTGGTGCAAGACACTATGAGATGTCCGCAGCACCGAAGCCGGCGGTGCTGCTTATTGAAGCCAAGCTCAATAGGGAGCTCTTCCAGACATGTGTCGTTACTTTCTGCGTTGTCTGTGACAAAGTACCCCACGCGACCGTCGGAGCCATATTCGTGGATGATCTCACTTACGCGACCCGCAAGGTTTTCGCCACTGTGACGGCCCTCGATTTGCGGTAAGCCGAGCAGGAACGTGCGGAACTTGCCTTCGTCGTCAAGAAAGTGTACGGTGAGGCCGAGGAGAGATGTGAACTTGCGGGACGTCCACACGTCAAAGGAGACATTAATGCGGCTGAGGGAGCGACTGAGAAGCTCAGTCACGACGCCTTTATGGCAATTGAAGGTCCGTACGATCCACTCGCGCATCGTGTTATGGGTCGGGAGACTTCCAGACTCGATAATGGCGCTGTTCGCGTATTCCATAAGCTCTCGGAAGTGAGGGCTCTCCAACTTGTTAAAAGGGACGTTGTCGCAGGCCACCCAACGAATAAGCAGCCGCTGAAAGCGCAGAGGGTCGAAGGAGGCTATGAAGGCGTTCATCACGGCTTGATCCTTCCCTTGGCGAGCGTCCAGGTCGACCATGTCAAAGAGAGTACGCTGCTTCTTCCTGCGAGGTGACATTTGCCCGCCTCTGTTGATGCTGTGGACATCTTCCATGTGACCGTTGGCTTGGCTCGTAGACACAGCATCGTACATGTGGGTGATGGCAGCCTTTGCCCGGTGACACTCTTTGCAGAGCCAGAAACGGTGACCGGAGCTATCTTTCTCGATATCGTATCCGTGCTCCCAAACCCATCCCGTCCGCTACTTGTCAACAAATAAATGAGTTCAAATAAATTCAAATAAATCCAAATCAAATCAAATCAAATTAAGCTAAAACGAATTCAAATCAAATCAAATCGCAGGGGCCGGATTTATTTGGATAACGTCAATCCCTGCGTCCCGGAAAACCCCGCGTGCCGGAAAAAATGCCAGGTACATGGACTTCAAATCTTGTCAAAGACGCCACAAATGTCAGTGTCTCCGAAAAAATGAAACCCCGTATTCTTTGACTGTTCCTCAGTCATCTTACAGCTTTTTGACGAGGATCTGGCCTCACAGAGTTGCCCTGGCGGCTGACGAAGAGAGTGCCTCCATTTATGGCAAATCCGACTTCTCTCATGATAGTCCTATCTTCGAGCTTTTATCATCTCTAATTTCTATGAACAGGTTATGTCTAGGCTGGAGTATATAGATAACAGAATTGCAGCCTTTTGCAAGCATTTTGGGCTATTGTGGCGCGTTGATATTCATGAGGTCGTCATGCGCATCAGGACTTCGAATCCAAGCAAGCGCTGATTCCGGTTTAGTGTGGAATGAGTCCGCACAGTGGCTGTTAGGATTGTGGCTGGTGCAAAATCATCGCTAATATGAGGTACAGCCACTGATTTGTGATCTTCCTGCTTGACCGAATCCGAAGTTCAGCCGGGTTGGTTTTTCTTTGAAGCAATAAAAATGTTTGCATTATGAAATATTGAAGCCGTCAGTGCGATATATGAAAAATTGAGCTCAATCTAATGTAGCTAACTTCTGAGATATCTCTTGATACCTACTATGCTGTGGGCTGAAGACTACTGCGAGCCCTGCTTGGCAACGAGTATATAGGGGCCGAGCAATATGTGCCCTGTTGAGTTCAATATAGAGATCAGCGAGGCTCTGAAGCGTATTTAGGGCAGGGAGATATCGGTTAGCTTGGGTCAAACCCAATGCCTTCTCGTAGCCATCGAGCGCCCGCCCGTACATCGCCTCGGCCTCGTCAAGTCGCCCTTGATCTGCGTAGAGCAGGCCGAGATTGTTGACCGTGTCGAGCGTCGACGTGTGACCCGGTCCCAATGCCTTCTCGTAGCCATCGAGCGCCCGCCCGTACATCGCCTCGGCCTCGTCAAGTCGCCCTTGGTTTTTGTAGAGGTTGCCGAGATTGTTGACCGTGCTGAGCGTCGACGTGTGACCCGGTCCTAACGCCTTCTCGTAGCCATCCAGCACCCGCCCGTACATTGCCTCGGCCTCGGCAACGGGAATACCTCCAAATGGTTTATCAGGACAGTCACGGAGGGCCTGGAGGCGGCAGTTGGCATCGAATAGAGTGGTTCCCCCGAGCATGCTCACTTCGTCGATCACGAGAGCCAACTTCTGCTTCCACATCCATTTTTTCGCTTCTGAGAATATTGGAGGCTGCTGCTTGTTGTTAGAACGACGGATATCCAGTCCGCAGGCTGAGTGGAGTGTCGTCCCGCCGATCTGAGCAGCCGCACTGCCTGATGTGCCGGTAATCTGGAGGTGATGTGGCTCACCTCTAGCCGCGAATACATCCCGCAAGGCATCGATGATCGTAGACCAAGATAAGTTGAGCCTATTTCCCGCTCATTGCTGCCTAAATGCTACCCTCGGGCGGGTAGCAGGATGTCAAGCAGGATGAGCAGAGAATAACCATAGAGAAATCCACCTATCCCTAGTGGCTGATTCGGGCACAATCAACCCCACGGTGTTCTTAAAATCAACCCAGGAAGCATGGGCAAACGCTTATATATAGCAACATAAAGCCGAACTCTACACTGTTATGTGCCCCTGGCATGCGTAACCAAGCTCTCATCTATCCTATGCTATATAGCAGGATTCAACAAAGGTGAAGCTGTGTGCATGTAAGTGGGACTAATGTTGTCCTTCGGCAATGTTAAAAATGGGGAGCACCCATAGACCCCGAAAGTGCGGCTAGAAATTAATGGCGAACCACCAGCTGGGAGGCGTAGTTTGCCCTCACTCCTCTGTAAGGCGACAGAAAACCTTCTCTTGTATATTCGAATCAGGCATAACCTGATCATTCAGGATGTGTATAAATAGAGGTTAGATCCCTTAGCTTCTTAATCTTGTTCTGTTTGAATATTAAATACTGTCTTCAAACTATCTGCCACACAATATCATTTTTCCGATTACTTGCAATATACAATATGGCCAACATAGCTCAAGGCTGGATCAACCATTTACGCCGACAAGCAAAGAAGTGTGTTGCGACGGGGTCGAACTCTTAGTGTGCTCGACTGACTTTTTTATAGCGACCAAGCTGCCCCAACGGACATGAGGGACGATGGGTCTTCGTCGACCTCGGCAAGAGAACAGCGACGGCAAGGCCCCAGCAACGATAACGCTGAGGACGCTGCTCCGCGAGATCCTCCTGAACCTGCTTCACGTGGTGATACAGGGACTAAAGATGCTTCGCCAGCGAGAAACCAGCTAAAAAGCCCGACGAACTCGGTCAAAGCCGGCGACCGCACCCGTTCGCCCTCCCCAAGTAGACGCTCGAGACCAAAAGCCACCACGGCAGACGAGTCGACGCCTGATTTTCCTGCCCGGAGAACAGGAGGTCGATTATGGAATGAGGGTAACCCGATTTCAACCCGAACTTCGGTGCCAGCCCAACCTGCACCTCAACCAAATCCTCGACAGTCCCGCGGACGCGACGACGAAGTCAGTACTCAGTCGGCAGAGGAAGATCCTTCTGTGAATACGATGATTGGGCAACCAGAAACCCGTCCAATCAGTCAAGAACAATTAGTTGCCGAAGTGAAGGGAATTTATGCCGGTTTAGTTATGTGCGTCACTTTCAGTCTCGTGGTGTGCCTGTCTCGTTGCTTGCGATGTCCTACTAACCGACTATTGCCAGTATGCATGCGGCCATTCCGGGACTGATATAATAGTCGAGACTTGTCCAACCTGTAGTTCGGGTCGTTGCGCTTACTGTGATATAAAGAAAATAAAAGTTTAGTAAATGGAAACGATAAAAGCTACGAAGATTGTAAATACTTTTGGCTCGGTATGCATAAGAAGGCGAGGGTAGAATAATGCCACGAGAGGAATACAAGGCCACGAGAGCTATGACGTAGAATAATTAAGGGGTATAATGCGAGATTTGAACATTGATCACTACACGAGTAAGAGCAAAGCTTGACCAATATCTATACCCCGACCGTAGACCTATCCTTGTCTTGCCTTTTTTGTAGAGCGAGTTCATCAATATAAAGTCCTGCTACACATAATAATAATGGTCCTTGCTAGACGTGTTGACAGTATAGGTTTCACTCATGGTGTTCACCAAGGATGCCAGCGAACGAATCATGATTTCAGATGCTAAACTCTTTATTTGCTGACATTGTATGTAGGTAGAGGGAAACTAAGCTTGAATATACGGTAAGACCGAGGGGGAAAAAATGAAATATTCGTAGATAGATACTCGTCCACATCTTAATCCTTAGGGCCTGGGGGGTTGATTAGCCATCCTGCTGTACGGTCCGTTTGTCTTTCCCACAAGCCTTTCGTTGATTATATACTCCTTGGCATCGGGGGGGAAGCGCTGCAGCAGGTTCAGGCACTGCTGAGCTTGGTTCTCCGACATGTAGTAGTGGTCGTCTTCAGCCTTGCAAGTCCCGGCGAGAGCGACAACCAGTTTCTCCTCCTCATCTAGAGGGAAGACCTTCATGGCGTGGCGCCATATGCTCCCCGGACGGGGCACGAGGTAATCCAACGTGTGATCGAGGCAGCCTTCTTCTTTATACGTGTGTCGGTCGATGTTAAGCGTGGCCATGGTCGACTTGCCGTACCTTTTCGTCTCGGGGAGGCGGAATTTGGCGATAGGAGCGTCGAAGATTCGCCGCTCGTGGAAGAGCCCGCGATACGACGCAGTAAGCTCGATACTATCATTGTCATGTTTGTATGCGAGGTTGACTGTTGAACCTGCAAGAAGCAGCAGCAAAGAAGAAGCCCAAGAATAAATGTTTTAGTATTCGAGCGAATTGATGGGTAACGTTGCGGAAAAGATCACCATCCTTGGCCCAGCCTCACCGTGGCCGTTGAGCAAGACGGATTTAAGGTTTCCCTCACACAGGAAGAATTGCTTCTGCCTAGTGGCTTTAATTCTAAGGCACCTCGAGACTACTGTCATTGGCCTTGTATCACAAAGCTGGTATCTGAAAACAGGAGAGGTACATATGCTCGGTGGAAGCTTCGAGCTATCATGCTAGATGTCCACTGAATTTTGAGAACAGTCCGTTCTTCCACCTTTGAAGTTCGAAATCTGATCCACAATTCTGCGAACTCTGGGAGACGACGCCTTCCGTCACGATTTGTATTAGTTACCCATCATCATCTTCAGAGGCAATGTGACTAAAGTCACTAATTTCAGATCCATCTCTTATTCGAATGTCCCTGTTGTTCTGTCCGAGTGAAGTCGTCCGTGAACAAAGCTCGCAAATATATGCTTGACGTTGAGTAGGAATTTCGGGCTGTAAAAGCCGTGTTAAACATTTATAAAATAAATGTACACAGCACTAAAACCATTAAGATTCACATACAATTCTAGATGAAAGTGAATAAAGCAATCGTTCAATACGTTGAATATAAACCATCATTTCCGACAAGTTCGATTGTAACTTCCGGCAGGTATCAGCTTCTCTCAGAAAAGCGTGATGCCAATGTGAAGCTGTCTCTCTTAGTGTTGGAATAGCACTCTGTTGGATCGCACGTAGTCCCATTGGTTGGGCAGGCTGACTAAGCCAGGGGCATAGCCGAGGAGGAGTGTCCTCTTCCTCGTACGAAACGCCCCCGAATACATGCAATTACCAACCGAAGAACCAGACCCCTACGTACGTACGTACTATCGCCATATGGCAAAGGCCATTCAACACTGATCAGTGGATTGCTTGGCAATTCACAGATTAGCAAGAGTGAAGAGACGAGACCGCACGAGGACTATCAACCTGAGGAGTTACAGTACTGTTGACTCAGGAAGGTAGTGGATCGTACGCTTGTGCTAAATCCCGGAAGAACTTTCTGACTATCAACTTGAGGAGTTACAGTACTGTTGACTCAAGGGGAGAGCAGGAAGTGATTCCGGACGACTAAGCTATTTCTTCGTACAAAGAAGAATCTGTACTGTACTGAGGAATCTTCTTTGTAAGAGAAACTAGCAAGGTGTGCGCCATTGCACGGTTACACAACATCAGGCTATACGAACCGACATAGCCTACACACAACCAATCGGATTCGCACGACGAAGCGAACCAAAGCCAAGATGTCTTCCCAAGGAACTCCCGAAGAACAACTACAAGCGGGCCCATCGAACAATACACTCGCACAACAAGATCTATTGACGTACGACGACTTCATTCAAGAAGGGAGCAAGATCCCATTGAGAATATGGAAGACTTATGTGGATTTGGATATCTGGGAACAAGAAGTGGACCCTCTTGGTGGTCCAACAGACAAACAGGTTACAACTTACTTCGCACGAAGGATGATGGAAACTATCAACATACGGCAAACAACAACTTCCCTACGTCTGTCGCTGTGCGAAGATTTTGAGGGATGGACAGAAGTCCAGTTCGAAGGGGTACACGAAGCGTTCCTTAAGGAGTTTATCAAAGTACTTGAGGAACAAGGCGTCGGTCTTCCCCCCATACGGAAGCGTGCCCAAAGAATAGCCACGCTTATCCAGAACATCGATGAGGAACTTCGTGCGCTTGAAGAAAACGCTACGGCAAGAGGAAAACAGCCCGTACGATTCCAGGAACAATCCCCACAGAGACCCGAATCCCGAGACATCCGATCCACAGTCGAAGACCCCATCAACAGTCCCGCTCCACGAGAATACCAAGAACCCATCGCACGAAACACATACCCAGGGAGTCAAGAGCCAGCAAGGGTGGGGAGGTCCCAAACGGTAGACAAACAACCTGTACGAACCCAAGAGCACTCACCAACTCCCGTGCGAACCCAAAACGAACCTCCTATTCGAGAAGAACCCACCGTACAAGTCGAACCCCAAAATGCTCAGCCTGAAAGCATCCGAACGACAATCGAAGCATCCCGAAGCCCACTCGTACGGACTACACATCAGGGAAGCCAAGAGCCACACCGGGCAACAAGGTTACAAACGGCAGATGCTCAAGCCGTACGACAAGCATCCCCGGGATCAAGGTTCTCGCAAGAGATAGAAGCATACCCACAACTTCCTCGCACGGAAGACGTGGCACGCCCTATACCTCCGAGAAGCAATGTGTACGATCTTCCCCCAATGCGAATTGTTTACAATAGCCCAATTGAGCCGCACCAAAGCTCACAATTCTCAAATCATTGGAACAAGAAGCGAAACTACACAGGGAAGAAGTACGATCTGCTGTACGATAAGACTCGAGCATTCATCGCAACATGCCGCCACACTGGCGTACGAGAAGATCAATATCACGCTGTGTTCCCTACTATCCTAGAGGATCGTGCGTACGACTTCTGGCTTGAGCATATTGGCCCAGAGAGGCGTTGGGATGAAGTGTATACTCTAATGGATATGCACTTTAATACCAACACCAACCACAACCAATACTGGGCAGATTGGACAACACTCACCTTCGTACAACTTAGCCAAAGGAATCCAGACAAGGAACAGGAGGAAGTCTTGGAGATGCTTCTAGACCGGCTACAGCTCGTACAACGGGCCCTAGGAGAGGGCTATCAAGGAGAAATTGCGCTTCGTACAGCTGTAGTTCGGGCTTGTAGGGGAATCCCGGAGTTCGAAATGGCTATTATGCAACAGAAGCCTACGTGCGAAGGTCTATTCTCAGACCTTCGAGGATCCCTTCAAGTTGCCCAAGACAGAAAGGCAACCACACGGCAGTTCGCGTACGAAGCAACACCAGAGATCAACTTTGTGGACAGACGGTACAAATCACCATTCAAAGACCGCCAGAAGGTGCCGTAGAGAAAAGGACGGTCACAGGGACATCAGAGACAAGCAGTAATGCCCTACCGCACGGGATCTCCTTCATACCGTACAGGATCTTCCTCACAGCAGCCCTTCAGGAGCCGCACCTTCAAAAACAAAAGGTGCTTTGTGTGCAAAAAGGGAGGCTGTTGGTCCACAAATCACCCGGAAGCTGAGAGGAAGCGCACGAGAGATCAATACCTCCAAGCCTGTCAGGTTATAGGGGAAGAACCTCCGTACGACTTAAACGACAAAGAATTCGAGAAGAATAAGAGTCTCGGCGGACAGAAGCCGCCCTGTAGGCCCCTCAGCATCTACACCCGTCAGCAGCCCCCCGTATCAAAGCTTGCTGCCGGTATTAGCGCCAGCCACGACGCCGACGATACCTTCGAAGAAAGTCCTACTCCTGAGACGTTCAGTCAATTCCAACAATTTCTGGTCGAATCGAATTTTGATATCAAAATGCCGGCGCGGCAGAGGCGTTGAAGCGGCAAGAGCGGCAGTGGTATGACGAGACATTTACTGCTGCCTTGTACTCCCCCCTGGCGTAGAACTTGAGGCCGAGGATCGCATCATGGTCTAGGTGGTTCATTTTGTTGTATGAGGGAACAAAATATGTACGCAGGTAGCGACATAGTGTTTTATATCTTTCCGCAGATTCTGTTTCTGGAAAATTCACTCTTCTAAGAAAAAGTCTCGTAGTTAATATGAAATAACATGTTTTAAATTAGAACTTTTTAAAGCTGGTTTATAAAACCTCACTCAGTGTAGTACATAAATTATCGCTCTGGACACGCTGCTAGACACTGAAAATGGGGACACCCATTCTTCAACACGAGCCGTACGGAAGCCGGAACTTTCCTTACAGAACCACAGCTCCGACGACTTCATAGACGATTTCGGACATCCCGAACGGACCGCCTATACAAGTTGCTTAGGAACGCTGGGCACGATGATGTGGATGAACAAGCTTCTAGTGTCGTGAGGCGTAGGCCATATGGTAGCATTAGCTTAGGACAGCTCTTCAGGAGTCAATCTAAGTATTCACCCTGAATGGAACTACTACATGTATAATGCAGTATACTGGATCTTTTGATCATCATTGTTGACATTGCTCAGATCGTCGCCACCTTGAACTTCCTTTACAGAGAAAAACCCCCCTCACTAAGCTTATTAGCCATGAACCGGCTGTAGTCGTCACAGCAGGGAGTATCAAACACATAAAACTGCCCTATTTGAATCGTCCCAAATGTCGTATATGCCATTTTAGCGATAACTTGTTGAGCTTGACTGTATATTTCACTGACCGCAGTGTTTGACACACAGATCGTGGAATAATCACTCTCTGACCATTGGTCAATGTCCACAGGATGTCCTGTATCCATATCCCCTTTGCCCCATGTATATTCGACGGATTGATTGGAAACGTGGACAAAACTCGCGTAGTCTTCTTCGGCTGGATCTGATTCTGATGTTTTCAGAAAGTGGCCGATAATATTAGCCATCACCAAAATGTGCGATAGAGTATCCGTTGGGACAGAATGGTGTTCAATCTGGCTTTCCACCTCTTCAGTTTGCAGAGCTATGTATCCGCTCAAATAAGGCTTCCCTGCCCTCCATACTAGACATTTTGATATATCATGCTGAGTATCGTTGTTTGTGACGCCTTGAGCTGGATCTGCCTGGACTATATCCCGTCCTTCTAGCTTGAGGGTCCGAAATCCGAGATCGTATGCTCTTTGTTGAAATCGCTGTACATCGCTGCGTTGAACTTCCAACATCCATCGACTGATCTTTTACATTGTTTGACCTTTTTCTTTTTCCCGATACCTGATTCTCATGTGGCCAAACTCTGAATTCTCAGCGTCTCAGGCGTCCTCCTCTCAACAGAACCTTTTGCTGTGTCTTTAAATTGGGTGATACAATTCATAGGTAGACTGAAAAACTGCTCAAGAGCGAATGATCTTCGGTCATTGGCAATATTGAAAGCGAACTTTGCTGCGTCCTCCATCATCATGTCTATATTCTGATGACCATTCCAGGACCTCCCAATATAACGGAAATTCTTGAGCTCGATTTTGATTGCAAAAGCTTTGCGGCCGTTGTCCAAGGCTGCCTCTGCAGGGATTTCAAAGAGGCTTCTGGTGGTGGAATATGACTGGGGCACACTGGCTAGCACCCGGTCGATCTCCAGGCCTCTGTCCTGGCGATCGGTGACGAGCGTGAGCTTGGATGTTTTGGCTCCAAAGTCAAGCCCGAACGAGCTGGCGTGGAATTAGCGGCTGAGGCACAGCTGCTCTGAGCAAGGAGTAAGCTTCACACGTACGCTGGGACCAGTTCAGCCTCCTCACTTGTGTGCCTCCGCCAGCGCTTGCGAGCCATCTCACTACCGGCAGCAACGCTGACAGTGGAGCTGCGCTGGAAGAGTCTTACTACATATGCAGCATCTAGAAGAGGGAGGAAAAAGCAGTATTCAGTCCAGCAGGGGAAACCAAGATTGCGTGTCGCGAAGCAAATCGGCATCAATGACATGAGCCACTCGCGCGTGTTTTTAATTTGGCGAGGGGTCCTCAGCAAGCTTGGGCCATAGCGCAAGGATGCCCCTGGCAGGGAAGAAGCGTGGTTGAGCATGGGACATCCCCGCCCGTCGATCACGCCCCGAGACTACGCCATCACCCTAGCAACAACTCCGCGATGAAGCTAGCCGAATGCCAACTCCAAGTTGATGACATCCACATCATCATCTCCTCACCTCGACACGATAGTCCCACCCACAACCCAATCGGCCTCCATCTTGACATTCTGCTATGGCTGGAATCACTGCTTATCAGCGAGAAATCGGCTGGAATGTCAGGATTCTCAACAGCCACACCATGAGCAGTTTTGCTGGCTTCTACCAACAGGCTGACTTTGCGACCGTGGCAGACATCCGGCGCGAACTGGACCTATGTTTCGAGCTCCAAGATGACCCTTGGCCACCAGCCCTGGTGCGAACTGATGGGGGCTCGATTATCACCCTTGACAGAAGCAACCTGGAAGCATTCCCAACCCCGCCGCCGGGCCAACAGGTAGCCTACTACTATGTTTCCCACGACCCAAGCTGTGGGTCAACAACGGAACACTCTTTGACAAGTATGTAGCTATGAGTGCAAGAAGCTCCCCTGGCTGACGCCTTCAGGCACATGTGTACGACCAGGAGAACGACCGCAACAACGAAAAGATCCCCGCTACCTACCTATCGGAAAGCCAGACGACAACCCTTTTTTCAAGACGGTGCCACTTCGAGGCAAAAAGCGCCCGCGAACCTCTTCAACGTCCCCAAGTCGGAGTCAGTCGCCAACTAAGGGTAGCGACGATACCATCGGCTGCGATGATGTCTTTCCCGAAATATTTATACCAGCCGACGAGGCACGCCCCATTATCAATGAGTTCAGGCAGTCCGTTATTTCTGGCGGAGATTCTCGCTGCGTGATCAGCAGGCAAGGCAGCGCATGGTGGAACTCTGGCATAGGTCCTGCCATCCAGGCCGTACATATTGTTCCACAAATCCACTGGAATGTTCATCCACGCCATGATCAGAGCATCGCATCAACAGATGATATCTCCGGTTTGAGAGAGGCATGGGAACGAACGTGGGACCCAACAAATGGCCTGCTATTAATGAGCCACCTACATCAATGCTTCGACGCAAGGGTGCGTACTATTCTTCTCCTCTCATTGTCGTCAAATTGTCTTCAGGCCCGCCGCAGCTGATTAACGTGTACCAGCTCCTGTCTATTCACCCGACCACACACCAGGTTCGCGCATTCATGCCTTATGATGTGATCACCGGATACCACGGCGTAAAGGCACATTTGCCAAAATATGTCAGCTGTGAGGCGCTGCGACATCACTACGATATGTGCTGTATTGAGAATATGGCAGCAAAGAAGCAGATAGGAGCATCTTTGCGTGGGTTACCTGCTGCAACCTTGGCTATGCTCCCAAGCTCAGGAGACCCTACTGCTGGGGATCCTGTAAAGAAGATCCACCCACAAGAAGATGTACCTGGTAATCGGCAGGGCGGCGGCGTTCCGGCGGGGACGGAAAACTCGTCCTATCAGCAGCAGCCCACCGAGCAGGCCCCCACTCCTCCAGCTAGTGATCCGGAGCTCGGGCGCAGGGCGGTATGGAGAATTGGCTGCGTATATCTCACCGATGCCCAGGAAGCTGAGCGGAAGAGACAAGAAGGTTGGAATGTCATCAAGGTGGACAGTGAGGAAGAGGACTCGGACGATTCATATTCAAGCTCAGAAGAGGAACGCGGTCGGCCGAGGAAGAGGCGTTGTCTTGTAACAGCTGAGACCAGGCTGCCCAGATGAGAAAGTCTTCCAACAGCTGGCGTACGAGTTGGATTTTGACAAGTACGACTCCAACTGCCGTGTTCACCCTGTCGTGAGCATACAGTCTCTTCTGCCGTATGACTGCGCGGACGATCCTTTTGAGCGTCAACAAGCGCGATTCTTTACAAACACTGCGAGTAAATTGTTTTTATTTTGTGCTTAATGCATTGCAAAGATTGGTCGAAGGCATAAAAGGACACTGCTTCCCCCTCGTTTCTCTTACGCCTCAGAGCACAAGGCAAACGAAATTGACTTCTTCATAATAACACGTGCCATGGGGCTTGAGTCCCACCTGGATTCAGAGGGATTCTGCGAAACCGTGAATTTACAATCTTTTAGACTCGTCAAAATGAAAGGGCCTCCTTCTGTGTCCTATAGGGATGGAAAGCAGTAAATACGTATTTTCACAAAGCTTAAAGTATCTATGCTATCTCACGCAATACAATCCAGCCGGCAACTCAAGGACCTACATGACAGATAGGCATTTTAAAAGAGTGATATGGAAACAAAAAAAGTATTTTTAATTTAATCCCCTGGTTGTCGTTGGGTCATAGCAATCTTCTCGATAGTGCCAGTGTAGTGTTCAACCTCCAGGCGAAGCCTTTGATTTTCTTAGCGAGTCCGGCCGATTTCATGCTCCCTTTGACCTCGCTCTACTTCAAGCATCTGTATGCGACTCAGAAGTCCTCCGTGCAACTCTTTAGGTACTGTAGGTCCCGCACTCAGAATCGGCCGATCATGTAGAAACTATATCCAGAATCAAGAACCAGACAAGCGACCTATAGTCTTTATTAATAGAAGATATAGCACAATCCTTTTTTCGATAATCCTGCCGTATCTCTAGTATACGGCAACCATGTATGATAGCTGCCTAGCTCGGTACTGCTGCGTGCCTCAGTAACTGCCTCCTTAAGGAATACAGGACTACTTTCCGGGAATAGCTCGGTGCACAGACCTGAATTAGCACCAGGTCCAACGCAGGCTTCTGGATTGGACTGGCCGATATCATCTCGCATTGCCGTCGCGGGTATCCCCGCATGGAATAACATAACCATTCCCGGATGTGACGTCTAACCTAGCGGCTGGGAACGGGGATATAAGCACAGGTCATATAGGCACTCAGACCTTAAGCACAACCCAGTCTATTGAGACACAATTCAATACAAAGACCTCTGATCAATCCAACGACAAGACAGGGGACGGTATATTTGGCTTCCCCGGTGTCAGCTCCGCCACTCGAATGTTGACGATTCCGGAATTTGGGTTAAAGGTGCTCACGTTTACTCGAACCATCACAACGTTGCTTACAACAACAGTCCCAGGTACAGATCCAGAAAATGTTTAAACGTTTTATTCAACATATGTTATTAATTTTTGTAAACCGCCAGACCAGATTGTGGAATTCAGATCTCGTCGAATGATCTGTTATGGAGAGCGAGGCAATTGTTCAATTTTAGAAGGTTAATAGTTGCTGGAGATTGTGGATTGTAAATATCTACGCCACAGGTTAGACCCTGGGGTGTAGGTTTGAGGGCGCGCGGACCTCGTGACCCTCCGGCGCGTGAGTCACTGATGGCCAGGATTCACTTTCTATAAAACTCGGTAGATGAACATTATTATATAGGCTTCTATTTGTTTTCTCGAATCGATCAGAAAAAAATCCTTTTTTAAAGTGGGTGAAGACGCGGTCACGCGTAAACGCGAATGTGGGGTGGGCCGTGACCAGAAGATGTGAGACTGGTACTTAGAAACGCATGTCACGGCTCGTAGTGGAAATACGTACATCCCACGAAGAATGAATAGTGGGCAACTTGGTTCGAATTGGAAAAATACAAAAAAGGCACGTCCACTCAGCAACGACGCAAGCACTTGCAGGATTCAAAGCCGCAGAAAATGGCAGCAAAAGGTGCCGTGAAAGGCTGGTGCACCAAAACTCAGTCCTGCTTCTGTTTGCGTCCCTTGGAGGTATCTGTGGCCTCATCCTCGCCACCCTCGCCACTGCTGCCGCTGCCTCTGCCTCTGCCTCGCTGCCTCTGCCTCGCTGCCGCTGCCTCGCTGCCGATACTTCGCTACCTCTACTTCTACTGGAATTCTTCAAGCCATATTCCTGAGCCGCTTTAGCGGCGCTCGGAGATTCTTGTGTTCTTTTTTTACCGACTCCGGACATATGGTTTTGGAAATTGAAGGACCTCACTATGACGCATCTGCCGATAGGATTGGATGAGCGTGAGGTGTAGGGATTTAAGGAACTTTAAAATTAAACTGTTAAATATCTACTTCTTCATTTTTAAGATAAGAATTTCTAAATTAAGAAACAAAGTAGTGGCTGATTGCCCGAAAATAGCAGACATGCATTAATCAAGTTATTGTGCAAATAATATTCAGAACCGTAAAGCTTGATTGCAGTACTGCATGTACATATTATAAATGAAGAAATTTATTTTTAATCCCGTGATGTGAATTCCTTATTCTGAGAAGGGGCAGATAAAAAGTCGCCACTGCCGAGACTATGTTGTATATCTTAAAATGGTTTGAGGAATCGGATTTCAAATGTAAAGAATCACTTAACGGTATACGGATTAGAAATCCGTAAATCCAATAAGAAGTTCCAGTTTCTTTGTTGATACAATATTATATATGTAACGGCCAGCAATGTCCAGCATGGAAGCTGTTGTATTGGCACTACGTACGAAGATTCTAAGCTTAAGGAGAGAAGAAGGAAGGAAAGAAACTCGCGATGTGCGACGCGTGGAGAAGTTTAATAACCGTGGTCCGTGCCTGTCGCAGGGGCCGGCCCCCCCCTGCCAGCACCTTGTGGTGGTGTCAGCCCGTCTAGTGGTGACAACCGCCACACTACCCCCCTCCAAAGCGCGGACGGCAGAGGCGTGCGGGCTTTTAAAGGTGACGCTTGATCTTGGTCTTGGTCTTGGACCCCAGCTCTCCGTGCGCTGCTACGTTGTCTTCGTCATGATCAGGATCGGCTTCGTCATTGGCAGCGGCTCTGATCCATTCCTGTAGTCGTTTAGGCGGTCCTGGGGCATCCGGGTGGAGTTGATGAAAGCTTTCCAAGGCAATGGGGGCATTCTTGAAGTTTCTCGCTGGGTACCAAGTATCATCCGGATCGCAGCCGCGCCAGGCGGCTTGATATTGTAACGTCTTTGTCTTTCCAAGCAGCCGTGAACGTTCTATGTGGTCGACTTCATACTCTGGCTCACCGTTAATGTCCTCTGGTGGCGGTGGGGTTTGGTGTTGTTGCGGTAGCGGGTCATCCGGGGCCTTTCTCAACCTGTCGGCATGGAACAGGTTTGTCATTGAGTACGACGGGGGCAAGTCAAGAACATAACTGTACCCCCGTTCTTGTTTGATCTTGAACGGGCCTACCCACTGGGATTCTAAACGCGTTGTTGGGGCGGTTGTAGAAAACCCCTTCTTCTTTAGGAAAACCATGTCTTCAACAGAGAAGTCTGCTGGGCGTCGTTTCTGATTCGCCTGTGTTTGTTGTCGGTTTTGAGCTGTCTGAGCTGCTGTTCGAGCTGAGTCCTGTACGGTCTTGGTTTCTCTCAGGATTTCCAGGGCGCGTTCTTCTGGTCTGGACGACGCTGTTGCCGTTCTAAGGTCAAGGGACAGGGGATTCCGGACATCTTTACCGAGGGCGACCTTTAACGGTGCCATGTTGATTGACGAGTGCCACGAGGAATTATGAGCAAAGTCTAGTGCCGGCAGGTGTGTGCTCCAATACTTGTTCACGTAGAACCGTAGTCGCTGGTCGAGCTCCTGGTTTGTGAACTCCACGGCGCCTTGGGTCTGTGGGTGGTAAGCACTACCATGTCGATGCTTCGTGCCCGTAAGTTCGTTCAATTTGGCGAGGAACCTGGACACAAAGGGTCCCGCGTTATCGGTTATCCAGACTGCCGGCGCGCCCAAGATCCGGTACAGATAACGATAGTAACGAGCAGCAACATCCTCTGCGGTATCAGACTTCTTTCCGGGCAGGGTTGCAATGATGCGGCTGAATTTGTCGATAAAAACCCACACATAGTCATATCCGTACCGGTCCTTCGGCATATCCTTTCCGTCAACCACAACGTGCTCCCATACAGTCTGAGGGATAGGCAATGGGTGGAGAAGACCTGGTGTTTTGTCGTGTGTAGCTTTGTTCCGATGGCATTCGTAACAGTTCCTCACGTACTGGCGGATCGTCTTTTTCATTTCTGGCCAGTAGTACTCTCGTTCCAAAGCCTTAATAGTCTTGTTCTGTCCCTGGTGCGCGAAGATCTGCGGCACGTGTGCCTCGCGGACTAAGGCGGTACGTAAGAAAATGTGCCCATCACTCGTCTTTTCCGGCACCCATAGGCGGCCATCCTTTAGACCTAGTGCTTGTTGATGATTTTCCGCACGAATAAGGTCCACTAGATCTGCTCCCTTTGGGGCTTCCGGGGTCCCTTCTGCGACTGCGGCGATAGGGAAGTCAAGCTTCTCCGGTGGGACCAGCGTTGTCGTCCGTTCTTCCCGTTCTCTTGCCTTCACCGTAGGTCTTGAACATTCTCCCGTCTCAAAGGGTATTGGTTCTGTGGGCATCGCCCTCCTCGCCCACCGCTCTCGTCGAGGATCTGAATTTGATTAGGTCTTAAAGAAAACTCTTCAGTTAACGCATGCCACGCAGTAACATACTGCGTATTAGCATCTATGGCTTCTCAGGCTTCTGAGATATCAGTCTCATGGACTAACAACGCTTCTATCGGCTCGTTTGCATCGAAACTTTCATGGTCACAGCTTGCCGAGAGCCTTCAAACAACGCACGTTCATCAGATCGCCGGAGGTAACTCGTTCAATGCCACCATGACACCGGTGACCTACGACCCTAGCGCTCTCTCCACGTGCACCTCTTGCACCTATGCCGATGATTTCTCCCAACTACTGGACCGCGAGTCTCTACTTCCGCGCCCGCAACGGTACCTTCAAGCGCGTCCCGCAGCAATGATCAAGGACCACGATGTCCTCTTCCTCCCCATGACCGGATTCGTACCCACTGTCGCGACGCGGACATTCGTCTCCCCATTCCTTTAGCCCCGGCAGGCGGGTGCTAGGGTCCAAAGTTGACAAAAACGAGCGCCTGCATGCCACCATCCCGGCCGGGGCCGCCGCCCGTGGAGTAGACGAGTGATCGCTCGTCCCACGCCCCCTTGACGGCTCCGAGATGTTCAGGGAGGTTGACGACGCGGTGTAGTTCTGCCAGGAGGGCGGGATCGGTAGGCCACGCTCCCATTGACCCAGCTGCCGGTGGCCAGAATGTAATCTCGTTGCGGGCACCAGACTCGTACAGCCGGGCGGCGCGGTTTAGGTGCGGCTGGGCCACATCACTAGCCACCGGGTCCGCTAGGATGGCTGCGGCGGGACGGAGCTTACGACATCCGGCCCGGAGGCGAAGCCGCCGTGTAGGGTCCTGGGAGTTGCTGAAGTCCGGATCATCGACGAGGTCGAGAAAGGCCTGGCTCGCAGGGTGATAAGAACGTATGAAGCATTTGCTGAGTGTGAACATGAGTGCCGTTGAGGCGTCATCACCGGTGTGAGTGTTGAATGGACAGCGTATACGGGAAGGAGGCCGGCTTGGCGGTAGGTCGTAGTTGGTGTGTGGGCTTGCGTCCAGTATGGTGTCCGTGGCCGGGTTGATGATTAAGTCGGCTACTGCACATCCGGTCTACCTCTTCTCTATCTGGGCCACCGGAATCCACCACCTACGACAACTACCCTTCGACTTCATCCTCGTCAACAACGCCCCGATAAGCCGCCACGATACAATCTTCTGGTGTTTCCGTTTCTTCTGATGCTTATCTTCCTATTGGCTCATCCACAACCTCACCGGCTTCGATTTTCGCCTTCCAGATAGCCTCAATATTGACGAACCTCGAGTTGGGGCTCGCTTCGACCTTCCTCCTTTTGGCGGGTGCTACGGCCGCCAAGCTTGCTTTGAGGACTTCAACTTCTCTAAGGGCCATCTTCAGTTGCTAGTCTCTCTCGTCGTATCCTTTTTCAACCTTCCGAAGAGAAGCCGTCGCGCAGTATTTGGCTGTCATCTCCAGGAATCTGATATGCAGCGAGGACACTACCGTGTTGTGGCTGTGTCCTATCGCACCTCCTGAGGCTTGGTATAATGATTGTCACTGATTGGCGGCGTTGCTTCTCATCTGGACCGTTAGCTGATCAAATCGCTCGTAGCTGTCGCGGGGAACCCTCGTATCATGCCTATCCCGTTCCACTTCAGGTACACCCAGACGGATACTTCCAGATGTTGCTCTCTCAACTGCTCGGAGAGCATTTTCACTCCGTAAGAGCTGTTGATCAAACGCAGCAGCGCTGACCACGGGGTTTGCATCTTGCTTTCTGGTACTACTCTGCCCAGTGCTCGATGCCGATGAGTCGTGATCATGAGCAGAGGGTCTACCGGTAGCGCGTAGCTCCTGATCCTCACTTTCGTTTCCGGAAGTATCCTCTTTATTCGAATGTGATGCTGATCCTGAAGGAATGACGATGCAGTCGGGTTCATCCTGGTTAGAGCCAAGATTAGCGATGAGATAGTGGCCTCTCTTGTCGCTAAGGTCGCTGTGCGGCTCGGGCTGAGCGGCAGCAACTTGACGCTCCATGTCGCGGGGCTTCGCTTGTGCTTTCCTGAAGTTTTGCTGTTGACTGTTTCCATCATTCGACAAATTGGACAGCTCTGCCGCGACTGATTGATTGCTTGTCTTATTTGTTGGCTTCAAGATCTTGTACCCATTTTTCAACGCTTCCTCGAACACAGTGTTGTTCAGGTTTGCAAGTTCCGCCGTACAATCCTTCACGAGAAAGCCACAATTCTGAATGGCAAGATGATGCGTCTTCTCCAATCTACCGTGCTGAGGGCTGTGCAAGTGTTTGGCAGCGCCATGCAAGGGATTCCCAAGCCCAAAATGCATTTTATGCTTATCACACTTGACGATGTACCAATTACCGGAACCTTCCTTATACTCGAAGATCTTGTGCTTGAATTTGGCCTCTCCTTGTTGATAAACCTCTTCGAAGGTCACGACGCGATGTGTTGCTTTTTCCTGGGCTAGATCTGGTCGTGAAGATGTGCTATGTTGCTGTTCCGCTGAACTTTCCGCCGCCGAGGTCTGCTGTGCTACTGCAGCTGATCCTTCCATGCGTCGGCGTTTCGGCACAACCATGGTGCTTTCAGCTGGTAACTCAACAGCCCTCCTTTTTACGTTCTGGCGGGATTGAGTTGCCGAAGCAGGCGTTCGTTGTCGTGCATTGCCCATGGGTTCATCAGGTATCGACGGTGGACGCGGAGGTCGAGCAGAGCATGATGGTTCAGGATTTGGGTTTGACGGCTTTCCTTGCAACGCAGGTTTGGACGGCGCTGACGTGATATAATCCTTCTTATGCATGTCTGCTAAGGGGGTCGGATCCTGGGGCGGGAGTTCTCCGGACATTGACGTTTGGAGAGGGGAAGCTTGTGGCGTCGATGCTGGCCGGGAAGGTGTAAGCAGAAGTGTTTGAGGCGTGGGCGCATGAACGTCTGCGCCGGGAGGTCTGGCCTCGATAGACCGGGTCGCATTGAAGTAGTGTGGTCGAGGCGTCCGATGCAATCTGGCTGGCAACACGGATTGGTCCATAGTGGTGACCTGTTTATTGTCGTTGGTCAGCATTGATGGTATGAACTATCCACTCGTAAGCTTACCGCGATGGTAGAAGAGGTCGATGCCGTCTCCTCAAGCACGGAGCCAAGGGTTGTATTTTGCTCGGCGGCCGAACCGGTAATCAATTCTCGGACCTTGTTAAGCAGATTCGCTTCGGCCTTTGTTTTCGTCCCTTCATATTCGCGATGTAGTTCGTTCTTTTTCAGGTGAAGGTCTACTTGTTTCGCGACTGCTAAACTGAAGGACTGTTGGACCGTCACAAAAGCCTCGCGCACCATTCGGGCGGTCTGATCCAAGTCCGAACCAAATTGGTCCTCCACGTGGCACAGTTGTGCATCGAGTTCCGCCTTCCTAGCTTCGTACTCGTTGTCCAGGCGCATGCGATCCGCTGTGTGCTGTTCCTTCAACTGCTCGAACTGCGACTTCTGCGGGTCTAGTACGTCATTCGTTGGGTCCGCGGCAGATGGCCTGGCTGGCGGAGATTCCAAATTGCGATCCATTAAAGCGGAACATGGATGTACCAGTGATAGAAAGCTTGTATACATGCTCTGTGACTGGGACTGGGATTGCGACTGGGATTGCGACTGCCCGAAGCTATCTGCCGGCGTCACCGCGACCCTCGGTCTCTTCCTAGGAGGCTCAGCCCCGTCGATGCTCATTGGCTGCGCATTGTTACGCTGTGCAGAGTATGCGGAGTCGCCGTTGCGGGCGTGATCAGAGGTGAAGCTCTGCTGCGAGTTGCCGGGGAAGTCGTCCAAGCTCTGCATCGAGACCGAGGGCTGGCGATTGAAGCTGGGGGCCCTCGAGAGGCCACCGCGGCTCCTGGGCCCCGGTGAGTCCAGTCTGGCTTTGCTGATGGCGGCAACGGCATTGGAGGCGGTGGAGTTCTTGAAGAATGTGCCAGACATGCTGTTGGACCTGTTGTTGATAGGCTGGCTGTAGAGCCTTTTCCTCTGGGCAGCCATGGCCTGCTCCTTGGTCGGGGTGTTGAGGTCGCCACGGCCCGCAGCAGTGCCATCCTGGCCCATGTCGTAGGTGAGCAGTGGCCGGAGGAGGTCCTCTACACCGTACTGGCGGCAGACCTGGACGCCTCGGTCATAAGATATCCAGGTGCCCTGGTATTTCCCGTAGCCGCCCTGGACCTTCTCGTGTTCGCCGGTCTGGATCTCCTTCTCGAGGATCTTGGTTCGTTTCCCCTTGTCCAAGCCGGCAACTTTGAGAATCTGAGTGGCATTGAGGCAGCTATCGTGACGGCGGCGCATGACGGCGACGGCATTGACCTCCATCTCGTAGACTTCGACGCCGGAGTAGACGGACTGCGGAAGTAGGGTCAGTGGCACCGGCCGCGCAGTGTGCGGTGAGCTGTGGGGTTGTTGGGGGAGGAGTTTCACGGACAGAATAGATCTGGGGGAAATGATCGTCGTCCATGGTGGATGACAAGGGGTTTGTAGGCTGGTAGTAGGCGGCGCTGGCGGGGCGAACAGGCTGGGAGGAAGGCTCGCTGATGGGGAAGCTGGCGGACTGTTGCGAAGGGGGGATGTGATACTGGTGCGAGGAGGACGGCTGGCCCATGTGGCATGGGCGCGAAAGGGACGAAATGGCGGCAGGAAGCTGTCGATCCGGATCATGTGATAGACGTTTGGGAGCGCCTTGGGAAGAGTGTGAGAAGCGGCGACAGGCTGCGCAGTAAGATGTGGCCGATGTGATGATACCTTGGGTGGTTGGGATTGGGACGAGATGGCGAGCGTCAGAGACCCATTGATACTGCGACAATGACTTGTTCTCGATGGTCTACGCTGTGGGGTGGCGGCCTGTCTCTTCGAGAAGAGGGCAGGACGGCGAGGGATGTTCAGGCAGCGCAGTTACGGGGCAGACATGCGCGACTGTGGCTGGCGGTCGGGGTGGGGCGGGAGTTTGCGTGCTGACGGGCTGACGAGGATGTCGACTCGAGGCGGGTGGGTGAGGAGGATTTGAGTCGGGACGAGTGTCGAGGCGCGGTGCTTGCGAAGTGCGAAGGTACCTTGGGCGGACAGGGCAGGACGGACTCAGCAGGCCGATGACCTGCACACACGAGACTGCGGATATCCCACCAGGACTCAGTCTCATGCCGGGGTACCAATGGCGAGAGGGACGAGGGCGAGGAGAGGGATTGACTAGGTACTCTCTTGCTGGCGCGCGAGGTCAGGTGAGCATGGGACTCGCAACCCCCGGGACGTGTCTGTTTCGTGCGGAGTTCGTGTGTGGTCATTCGAGCACGGACCACCAAACGCACCCACCACACGCGTCGGGCAGTTCTGCACACGGACGTACCCTTGAACCCTTGTACCCGCGTACCCAGGCAGTCTTACTGTGCAATTACCTGCCCGCATTCATCGAATCACCGACAGCGTCCTCTTCACCCGCCTTGCCCTCACACGCCAGCGCGGAGCGCAACCCGCAGCACGGGCGTCTTCTCCGGACCATGCGCCGCTCCCTCATGCTCGCCCCGGCCGACACCACCCTCCACATCTACCGCGGCCTCCTCCGCCAGGCCTCCTACCTGCCCCCAATATGCCAGCCATACATCAGACAACAGATCGTCTCCCGCTTCCGCCGACATGCTGCCCATCCGCCCACCTGCCCACAGACAAGGCGCCGCGTCCGGCAGGCACGCCATGACCTCCGCTTCCTGTGCGCCGCCAACAACGGCCTGGTAGACAATCTGTACCGCATCATGCTGCTCGTCTTCGGCAGGACTGGCGGCAGGAGGAGGCTGCTCATCCATGCCCTCCTGCGACAGGACCCGCCCGTCGACTCTGTTCAACTCGAGGCCGCAATCGCACGCGACACGCAGGCCAGGACGTACACCGCAAACGACGGCGCGCCCGCCCAGCGGCCCCCGGACTGGCTGGACAAGTGGGATGCCCGCAAGCTGCGCGCCCTCGCCGCCGCCCAGGCCAAGCGCGGTCCAGCCCACAGCCCCAGGCCCGACATCAAGGCCAGCCAGACAAACCCGGCCGCCAGTTTGGTGGTGATGTGTGGAACACAGCGGCGGAATGGGTCTTCTGGATTTCAGCTGCAGCTGAGTGTATATCTCCATTCCAAAGGCGTCAAGCGGCGGCAGATAGAGGCTCTACACCGCCTTGGGCTTTGCTGCTCATATCACAAGACACTGCAAGTGATCAAGAGACAGTCAGAGGCAGCAGCAGAAGCGGTAACTCTGAAGGGGCAACAGCCAACCGCTGTCACTGCATACGACAACTTCGAACAGATGGAGCATGTCAAAGAACAGCGTGTTGATAACGAGAATTCGTTCCACTCGGTCACAACTGGTCAGCTTATTGAAGGGATCGAGATGCCAGAAGGAGGACTGCTACAAAGCATGCAGAACCAGGCGGCAAGGCTGCGAGTGCAAGATCCCAGCTGAGGGAGGCCCTTTCCGATCCCAAGTCATGGTTTGTCTTTGCATTTGGGGTGCTCGTCACGATGCAGTCGCCTGTGCTCACGGTAAATACTTGTTTTCCGAACTCATCCTAAATGCCAAGGAATGTCTGCTAACTGGACGATAGTTTGCTTCCCTGGTGATCAACAACATTGGGTACGACAAGTACCACACAATGCTGTACACAGCTCCATCAGGTGCAGTCCAGATCGCCATGCTCTGGATTGGCGTGCTTGGATGCGTCTTGATGCCGCGAAACCGCACACTTGTTGCCCTGATCCTCGTGATTCCACCCCTAGCAGGCACCATCTGTCTTTTAAAGCTGTCCCTGGACGTTGGCTGGGGCATGATCGCCGCCTCGTGGTTGTCATCCTGCATTACTGCGCCGTGGTCCATTCTCATTTCCCTGACAGCCTCGAACGTCAAAGGAAATACGAAGCGGGCCATCGTCAATGCCATGTTCTTCATCGGGTATTGTGCGGGGTGTATTGGGGCGCCGCAGTTGTGGACGCACAAGCCGAGATACTTTTCAGGGGTTGTCACGGCCATTGTGACGTGGTGTCTGTTGTTTCTAACTATTGTTTGGTATCGATTTGTGTGCGACAAAGACAATTCCAAGCGGGCGGCCGAAAAGAATGCTGGCAATGGGGAGGCTCAGGATGGGCGTGGAGGGCAAGTGTTGCTGGATGAAACAGGTATCAGCTCTTTAAAAGAGACTCACGATTGCGTCCACACCCACATCCCTGGGTTCCATCCAGCTCTGTTCCTACTGTCTAAGATGCTCTCTATATTGGAGGTGCTCGCAATTCAGGGCCACTACGGACTGAAAGAAGGGTTGAAGTGATATGGTGCTTATCGCATTGTCTGAGGAAGGAGTCTGTTTTGATTTCCGTTTCCGGAGGTCCTCGCAATTTGGCGATCCGACGGTAACTGACGAGACATGATTACAATCATCCGGGTACACTTGGATGGTCGGTTCTTTTGAGGCTGGCGGAATCTTTGGTGGCGTAGATGTAGAATTGTTGAAGAATCTCGAATGCACTCTGACTACCTCTATATTTCTCTTCATGACAGTGCACCCCGAGTTTACCTGCTGGCTCATGAAGCGGTAACTCTTTATGCAACCACTTCAGGAAAATCCTTACGCATTTGGCTCGAATGCAGAATGTGTTTACCACCCCTGCCGCGCGAAAGCCCTGAAATAGCCAGTCTTGAGCTTATGTAATAAAACGCCCTACAGTAATGCTGTTTGCTTAAGGCGACAACAAAAAGCCATCGAAGAACTGTGCTGACAAAGACCTAATTAGGGAGTATAAGATGAAGAGGTGAAGACCTGACGGCTGCGAAACTAAAGGAGTCGCACGCTCTGGAAAGTACGGTACAATGTACTACAAGGATTGATGATCCTGGCAGTGAGTTTCCAATTTTCCCCCTACGCCAGCCGCTCGGTCTCCTGGTCGTTGAATGAGCATCAAGGTGAAAGTAAGGATTCAGAATTCTCCGTCAAAAGTTTTAGTTCACTTTTTAATAACTTCTGTTGGATCGTGTCATTTTCAGAAATAAGTAATATTTCTAAATTGAGAGTTTCTTCTCGTTGGTCTTAAGGGGATGTTTGAGGTACCCGCCGATCGGGCCTCACTGGAGACAAAGGCGAGATGCGTCAACAGTCAAAAATATAGGAGTGATAGGGGGAAGAAGGTGTGGTCTGGTGGTACGAAAGTTGATGGATGTATGGGTATTAATCACCGTTTGCGTTCTAGAAAGTAAGCAACAAAAATATAAATCGGCTCTATTTATTGAGGACTAAGTCTTTATCACAACAACATAATATATGAGTCTCTCTGAAGGCGCCCTTGCTGCGCGGAAGCCCCCATATAGTAGCTATTCTCGCTACCCTATGGGGCCGAGGGGCCCACACATGACGTAATTCTCTGACAGTTATGTTGTATGTTTGACGAATCTCCTCTGGATATTTGCCCTTGATCATATTCGCAAGCGTTTTACATCCGAGGGAAATACTGATCTTGCTGGCTTCGTTGAGTATATACGGCATGAGGTGCTGCTATACACAACGCCTATTCCCGGGCCTGGGTAGGGGTCTCTCGACCTAATTTGTCTGTTTCTGCTAAGGTGATAAGCGCGGCCCCAGAAATTACTATCACCCATCTATGTCACCTTTAGCAGTTGATACACAACGGTGAACATCCGTGATAAGGCTTCTTACTGATTTTGAGATCACTGCACTGAAGAGACAAATCCTCGACCTGAAGGACATCGTCGATGAGATCTTGATGGCACCATCTTCGGATATGGCTCTCCCCGAGCCCGATAAGCTCGACGATATCGCGGATTGCGACATATGGATACCGTACCTAAATGCTAAGCTTGAGCTTGACAAGGCAGCAAATACTTCAGACGAAAAGGACCTGTCGCGGAAGAAGATCATTTTCTTTTATGTCTATGCGTATCTCGGACCAAAAATAAGGGCTCAAGTGCTGAACACATTGAATATAGCCGGTATCACCGATACCTATAATCACCGACAACTCTTAGACCATTTAAAAAACTTGCGGGCGGGGCTGAACAAAAACCGGGAATCATCCAACCATAGCTTTGAACTGGAGATGGGTGCAAATGAGTCATTTGTGGATTATTTTTCCAAAGTCCAGAAATTGCTTTCCCAGGGCGAAGCGGCAACCTGGGATGATCAAGAAAAGATGAAGTACCTCGAACGTGGCCTTCAGTCCAGCGCAATTGGACAGCTGTTGAAGGTTCAGCTTGAACCCCCCAAGACATACTCAGGAATGGTTAGCGCCTGTGTCCGGCTGGATTCGATATCCCGGGATGCGTCGATTGGCAAATTGGGCAGGTCAGAGCCTGAGGATATAAGTGAAGAGATATTGTCAGAAGATGAAGATGACCAGAGTGTGCCTGACGAGGCACAAGACCAGCACCAAGAGGAAGTCAGGGACTCCGAAAGCGAGTGATATTGATGGATCAAGCGGGACCTTACTCGTTGTTACGAATTCGAATTAAGATCTTTTTACTGCTTTCTCGGCTTCTGGTGGCCGTTTTGTTAAGCCCTGGTGGGTCTGGGCATAGAACGATCGTCTTGATAGTCCGGATCTGGGTTCTGAAGAAGTGGCTGAGTGGCGCTTGGCGCCGGGTAGGACTTGCTGCGAGTCCTTCTTCGTTCCTGTCGGCCCCCGCAAAGCGGGTTTTATGTACGACGTTGAACAACAAAGTCTGGATGCGAAAATCGCTGACTTCGGGGAGGCGAAGCGCAATGCTCTGGACGCCATGACCACCTTCACAGGAACAGGGCATTATATGGCTCCCGAACTGTTGGCCATCTGGCTCAGCCGGGGGTATAACCGCCGCTGCTCAGGCTGGCACCACCATTCTAGGGGAGTTTGGCCGTTCAGGTCCGTAGCGTCGTCTTGGATAAATGCCATGAAGTTATCAGCATTTTGCTTTCTAGTTGTCTCCACTTGCAGGCTCTCCAACAGCCTATCCAGCTCATTCCGAGGTATCTTCGCAACCGGAGAGGCTTGGTTTGGCTCAGAATCAGTGGATTCGCTATCCAGGGCCAATGCTTTATACTCTTCCTCCCAGATTACATTGGCACTGTCGATAGCATCCTCATGCCACGATACTGGCCAGTTCTTATGGAGATAGGCAGCACGATTTTGTGGATTAAGCAACAGAGCGGCAGCATAAACCGGAGCCTCTGAAGTCTTGTTGTAGTATTTGTCAATGACAAACCATCCCATCCCGATTGCACCTCTTATGCCAGTATGCAACAGGATCTTGGGTCTCAACATACTTGCCGTTATTAGCACACCAAGACTCGTACTCGTCGCCAGAAATTCGCCGATTCTGCTGCTGGGGCTGCTTTCAATTGTCGTTATGGTTATACGGGTCGAAAAACTTGTGCCTTTTTAAAGGCGGCGCTTTCTCGCTGTTATAATCATTAGCTACAACAAAATCTAAATGTTTTGCTGCCAAACTGCCTTCACCATAGTCTTCGCCGTCGAAATCCAAGTCAGACTCTGCTTCTATTGCTGCTTAAACCATGCCCAGCCATAAGAGGGATAGAGCGCCAAGGCCGTGTAATAAATAGGTGTTTTATCAAGTTCTTAGATAGTCAGCTTTAGCCATATAGCCACCCACACCATTTCTTTGTGTATCAACTTGCATCGCTATCTGCTGCCCTTTTGCTCGATTTCACCAGCAAGAAGCGGGGGATAACGTCCTCGACCCAGTCCGGGTGCTTCCTCCCAACCTCGTTGGTCGCGCCCCATTCGTCCAACTTCTCGACCTCAAACCCAGCCTCGCGCATCGCGTTGAAGTATGAAGCCACGGTGCGGTGTTGCTTAACAACTCCGTCCACAATCCAGTTCACAGACCGCTCACCCTCCACAAAGTAGCTATCCACCGTCCACTGATCCACATCGCCGTCCATATGCAGTGTTTTAATAAACTTAGGGGCCACAGGTGCTGTCACAAATGGGTGCTCAATTGAGAACACAAATATCCCACCTGGCATGAGTGATGAGTATACCTGACGCATCAGCCCGCCTAGGTTCTCAATGTAGTGTAGGCCTAGCCCACAGAACACTAGGTTATATCTCTCGCCCGGCAGCTGTAGCTTCTCAAGGTCTACTCGCGTAAACCTAATAAGCCCAGACTCAACATCCTCAGCACCTCTCCCGCCGCCACCACTTGCTGATATAGCCTTAGGCCCCTTGGTCAGTCTCTCAGCCTTGCAGAGCATCTTGTTGCTGATATCATAGGCATCAACCAACTCAGCGCCCTTTGATACACACCACCGTGCAAACCAGCCCTCACCACACGCGAGGTCCAGCACCGTCTTGCCATTGAGGTCATCAGGTAACATCTGGAGGATCTCAGGCCATTCTGAAGCTCCTTTCTCTCCTTCCTTAGCTCGAGGGTACTCAGAGTAGAGTTCGAAAAAATGAGCGTCATCATAGATATTCTGAGATGCCATTGTGTAGTTTATGCTGGTATATTACAACAAAGAAGATGAAAGAGGACAGTGGGATCCATAATGCCCTTTTCTCGAATCTCATGCAAAAGTCGCCCAGCTTTTCTAATTGAAGTTGCTACTCTTTGCGGCCTCTATGTTGGGTTATGCATGTAGGGTACAAATCGAAAGGCCCACAATGTCACAAAAGACCAGGATTTCCAACATTAGTCCCACCCTCTCAGCTCTTCCCACCCCTATCTTTACAATGTCCTGGGTTTTGCTTGCCGGTTGGGATCTGACACAATGTATATGCATATTTTGCAAGCAATTGCCGCCGGCGTTCCATCCCGCACGCTATTCATAGGCCGCTAATTTAAGCTCAGAGAAGTTTGTCCTTCTGCTTTCATATTATTCGAATTCTGGTTGTCAGCCCGCAGGTGTAGCATAAAAGTCCACAACAGAAATAAACAGTCCAGTACTTCCAAAATCCACATTACTTAGTTATGTGACATAAACATTAAAATAATAATTTGAAGTACCGGCAATGCTAAGGTACGCAGTCGACGTCGCTGAAGGGCAGCCACGGAACTCATAGATCTAAACGGCGAGGATTTGAAATGCGACCTTGAGAGGGGCTGTGTTTGCTAGCTACGTCACACGTTGGGCAAAGCGATTCAACTGGATTACTTTCCGTGGACAAGAAAAGTTTCCTTTTCTTTTTCTTTCTTAAAGCGAGAAACATGTTGAAAATACTAAGCGGATACCGCAACTAGATAGCCCCCGGCGACCAGCACGACTCGCTCATGGTTAGAAGCCATTAGAATGAGGCAAAAGGGGAGAACAACAGTAAAGGAACACCTCTGATAGGTATACACGCATGCATACACATATATTCCGAGAAACACTCCCAAAGCCAAACTCCATAGACACCTATACATATTATCCTATGCCAGTCGAGTGTCCCTTGTAGGACCAAGAAAGATACGTCGTCGAAAATAGATGGCTTCATCCAGATGGCGCTGCGGTCTTTAAGGCCTTTTCTAAGAGATCCAACGCGTCCTCCACCAACAATGCGTCCTGTCCTTCCTGGCCAGGCTCGAACGTCAAACACTCTATCTTTGATGCTGGGTCCACCCGAAGAACCATCTGGTTGCTGTCTGGAAACGGCCGCTCCATCGCGACTTTGGTCGAAGTCTCTGACGATCTCCTTGGCCTTCTGGACCCAATCAGGCCGGTCTCGTCTCGGTCAAGATCATCACACAAGACCACGAAAATGCCGAGTTTATCATCTATAGTACAGTCGTCACCACAATATTTCTCAAACGCTTTGCATTCCCATCAAAAGCTCCCATTATCACAAAGATGCAAGGTAGCGAGTTAAACATTAAGGTCACCCCGGTGCAAATCTGGCCTGTTCTCGGTCTCAAGGAGCGACTCGCCCAAGCTTTATACCCTCAGATTGCTGGTGGTTCGGTCTGGGACGATACTGCGTGCACAGACATAGAGACATGGAAAGCTAAGCAAGAACTTCCCTCACGCCCCAGCAATCTCAAGAGGAGGAAGAAGGCATCTTCAAAAGTACGACCCGTTGAAGCACCATATCCTAAACACGCACCAAAGCGAGTGCTGCGCATCAGGGCAACTTCCGCCACCAGCAGATGGGAGGCAACCAGAGCTGTTCGCCGTTCTGCTCGAATCGCGGCGTGGAAATCGTCTTGAGCGACTCGGGTAAAGGGAGGAGTTTAAAGCCCAGGATGACGACAGACTGCCATGCACGCCGGGCTTTGCGCTCACTGACTATAAGGCGCAGAGCAAGACCCTAGAGAAGGTCCTGCTCGGGCTCTATGGGAGAAAAGGGACGAAGGGATACCCGAGCATGGAGAAGTGCGACGTGCTTAGCTTGTACGTGCAATTGTCACGGTGCAAGCGGTTGCGGGACATACGGCTTGTACAGCCAATGCCAAGGGAGCACTTCGAACAGGCGCGGATGTATCCGGAGCTCATAGAAGGGGTCGATGGATTAAAAGAGCTAGCAAGGCAGACGGTTGAGCGGTTTGAGGTCAGGCATGGGAAGCAAGGTTAGGAGGCCAATCTCCGTTTCGTTGACAGTAAAAACGGAGAGCGGAGCCAATCAGAAGCCATTTTATTAGCCAATCAGAAAGTAGCTAACTTTGCAACCAATCAGAGGCCAGGGACGGGCGGGGACTCAGGGTGTGAAGGGTCGGGCGCGAATAAGAAAGACCTTCCTAACGGAAGGCAAATCAGAGGCCAGGGACGGGCGGGGACTCAAGGTGTGAAGGGTCGGGCGCGAATAAGAAAGACCTTCCTAACGGAAGGCACGCGAATAAGAAAGACCTTCCTAACGGAAGGCAAAAAGAGGGCCAAAATGCGGAACGGACCAATCAGAAGACATTTTATTAGCCAATCAGAAGGCGGGGGATCCAGGGTGTCGGGGGTCGGGCGCGAATAAGAAAGACCTTCCTAACGGAAGGCACAAATCAACTTTGGATCGGAAGCCCATCAAACAAATCAACTTTTACCCCAAAGTTGATTTGATTGCTTTATGATGAGCGCTGGTACGGACTAGAAATGGACTTGCAATGGTCAAAGATGGTATCACGCAGCAAGAAAAAAAAAGGCATAGACACTCGATCACGGCAAATATCAAGATGATAGTTATGTTTATATTAAAAGACCGCACGGAAGGGTTGGTAGAAGAGACTAAGATGAGAAATGGAAGGAAACGCCTTTGGTCACCGCGGTGGTCAGAGACGGCGGCTCGGACGAACTGTACCGTCTCTTCTTCCGATTGTAGGGAGCTGTGTTGTCCTTAGGCGTCTCTGGCGCATGCTGAGGACTGCCTGCATCTGGCCGGGCAGCAGGAGATCCCGTTGTCGATAATGCGCTTTCCGTTGAGGCCTGCGAGGCGGGAATAGGCGACCTTGCGGTCGGACGCAAGGGGCTCCCGTGGGCTTCGCCCGAGTCACCAACTTGGGTATCTGGAGAGGGTGAAGAGGGTAAGGAGCAATCCGAAGGCGTTGTTCCGCGTGACGTGGTCGCCTGGCTTTCAAGCTCGTCGTCATCTTCTCGGTCGCGTTTGTCCTTCAAAGCCTCCACCCAGCCCGCGATTTCGAGGTTTTCCGCTAGCTCGTCCTTCGCCAGAGGCTGCTCTTTTTCGGCAATAGCCATGTCTTGGAGCTCTTCGAAAGACAGTACATCAGTATAACTTCTGTCAAGGTGAATTTTGCTGACCATCGCAAATCTTGGGCTCCAAAAGTTCGTACTGGCCGCCTTGTCGAACGAGAAGCTCCTAATATCGAACACTGGAGGGTCTCTGAATATAAGCGACGGGCGCTTGCCGTTGTCGATGCCGGGGGTATAGTCAAAGTCTATCGGGGGGTCGTTCTCCGACTCGACTAGTATAGCCTCGGGGTTAACATAGTTTCTCAGGTAGTTCAGCTGGGTCTTATTAAGCTCGACGACGTTTGTGACAAGAAACTCAGGCGGCCTATTCCACCTCCGGACTGCCTCTGCGTTCTTCACACAGCCAATATAGAAATGGGTCCACTTCAGCCGAGGAATCCCATAACTTTTAGCCTTAGCAGCGTCGTAACGAGCTCCTACTACGGCAAAGTCCCCTACTTCTCCGAGATTCTGGAAATATTCCTTCTTCAACTTGATGGCAGAAGAAACGCAGTAACGTTGCCAATCGGTACTGAAGTTGAAGTAAGGGTCGTCAGCCTTTAGTACAAGGCCCTCTTGCCGCTGTTGGATGCATGTTGCAAATGCATGCCGTAGGTCTGTAGCTGCTGATGCTCTGTCGAAGTCTATAACCTGCCGGGCTACTAAAGCAGAGCGTCCCTGAACACAGGTAACAAGCTGTTGAAGGCGCTCCATCCGCTGAGAATGCCTAACATGGAGGAGTGAGGTATCATCGACCATCCTATAAGTAGCCGTTGTTAGCATGCGCCATACGCCGAAGCAGGGGCCGGCGCCGTCATACAGAACATCATAATAAACAATCATAAGATGGTCCGAAGAGTCTCGTCTACCGATCGTTAGCACTTGGCTCTCCGACGTTCCTAGAAATCAAAGGGAAACTACGGACCGAGAGTCAGGGCCAAGGCCTATGTACGAGCCCGAGCGCGAAACATATTTCCTGATGTTGTAGAAATCAAGGATACGGGCGTCCTATCTCAATCTCTTAGTCATGCGCGAACGTTGGGATAAGGGGCTCAGACCTTGTCATTATAGACGACCAACTCCCCTTCGAGAATACAGCTCTTGGTGAGAGGACACGACGGTTTCCCAACCTGTAGGGACTCGAGGATAGATCTAGCGAGATGTTACTGTCGAGAGTGCCAACGGCAGCAGGGCAATGGCACCGGCATACTCATGCAGAGCCTTTCGGTCTTGGGTACTATCTTTACCAGACTTCGAATAGATCTGGATACAGTCGCTCCCTTTGCTTAGGTTGCGCCCTTTGCTTGGGCCGCCCAATTTGCTTAGGTCGATGTGAATCTGGCAGTACTCGCCGTCAAGCTTCTCCTCACAGCTCATTCGGCCGTAGCCCATGTTTAGGCAGTGTTTGATGCTTCGCCCCTTGAGCCAGGGCTGACGTCCAACCTTGACCCCCAGCACGGGCACCAAGTGTCGCATAAGAGCCTTATCACCAGCACCAAGGGGACTCTGTGACGCTCTACGCTCTTGATCAAGGCGCTTGAGAGTCGCTCCGGCTAGGGCGAAGTGGTCGTGGACATGCATAACGGACGGCAGAAGCGGGTGGTAAGCTCGATATACAACGTCCGGGTCAATCACAACAGGTTCGTAGGACTTGAGAACCAGTCTTGTGAACCACTTGGCGTCTCTTGCCGTAAGCATCCTGTACATGTCCTGAAGCATAACCATCGGGTCTTCTGGCTTGAGAGAGTCGGCGACGGGCTTAGTAAACGACGATTTGGGTGCGCGGACCGCGGGCGAGCTAAAGCGGACCCGGGAAGCGACGGCTTCGGCCATACGGTCAATCATCTCAATAGTGACAACCTCTGCGGTCGAGGAGGGATTCTGCAAAGCAACAGTTTGTTCCCCTCCGTTTTTCGGGCTCGCTAGTCGCATAAGACATGTTGGTGGTCTGGGAGTGAGGCAATGGAATTAACCTGCAAGGTACAAATACACGGGGACGACAAAGTATCTGCTCAAAGAGGAGGCTTGAGCCGTTGCCACGCGATACATCAAATTATCACTAAGTAAAGACCGAGAAAGCTGGCTTTGTGTACTCAAACTTGAGTAATAAAATCCCACGTTTGATAAACGCATCCGAGATAATGGATAACATGTTCTGCAGTGCAAGTTGCCAAGGAACTATTTTATCGAACAGCGCTCATGCACAGTATGATGTCTAAGGTACTCGTTGTACGTTGTCTCGAGACGCCTTGCCACATCTAGCCCGTTAGACACCACGGCAGCACGTTGCAGCTGCATCACATGTTTCACCCTCTGCTCATCTCGACGTATGTCTGCCAGGAATACATTCGCCTTGCTCTTAAACTCGTTCTGCTTCTTGGCCCGCAGATCATTGGCAGTTTTCCTTATCTTCTGAAGTGCAATCTTCTCCCGTTCAAGCTGCCCCAGTTTCTCCAGCATTGTCTGCCCTGTCTCGATAAGGGCTTGTGTGAGAATTCTGAATGGGTCTGCAGCCTTTTGCAGATTGCTTAATGTGGAGAGTTGAGTATCGATGTATAAATTTGCAGTTTCTCGCACTTGCGCGATGATTTCAAGCGTGATCGGAGCTAAAACACCCAGGACCTCGTTCTGATACTCCGGCAAGCATTCAGGCGGAAGAGCATCCACGAATGGCAAGCTGGTATGAAGCTGTGAGTCCGGTTTGTTGCTTGCAGTTGATACCACCGCCTGGATATCATCGAAATAACGCCGCGCAGAGGAATCCTCGCCCAGAGCAGCGACGAAGTTGATGTTCGTGCATAGACTGTGGACGAATCCCCGAATCGTCTCTTAAGCAGAAGAAATACACCAAGACAAGAGAAATACTGAGTCCTACATTACAGAACATGCAGCGGCAGGGTCATCTGGAGATTCATTAAGAATCCGGGTATCTCTGGTGATAGTGGCTTGACGATTTAGAAAAAGGAGAACATTACATGATTGATGGCACTGATAGAACGACAAGTTGGTCGCAAGCCTGTTGGAGTCTTCTTTGCACGGATACGTCAAGTCAGTCCTGAAACCTGCCAGGAACCTAGATTTTTCTTTTGCTTTTGATGACGGTGAGATTGCTGTCTAAATAGGTTTCAATTTCGAAAGTTTGGGGTCGACCTCTTGTGGTCTTTCTTGGGCCCTTATGACGAGCTTGACCTGCTTTGCCCTCGCACCGGGGTGCCAATGTGTGTCGAATACCAGATTGACATAGAGACAGAAGAGAATCACGGCTTTGTATGTGAACGTTTTGGCAGGCTTACTGTGTTTAACCGCTTATATGTATCTCCGGCGCAAATTAGCTGATCATTTCGCCCCTCTTGCGGTGCTTGCCGGGGAATTCCAGGTCCGGGTGGCAGACACGGTAGTGTCGGGTAAGCGCATCGGCGCGGCTGAATGTCTTCTCCTCGGTGCACATATCGCACCGGACCTTTTCCTTCCGTGCATTGTGGATGGTACCCTCGTGTCTGGTCAAATCGTAGGGTCGCGAGAAAACCGTGTTGCACGGCTTGCCAGTGCTCGGGTTGATGCGCTCGCATTTGTGAGGTCCTGCCTGCGTGTTCAGCAAGGAGCTTGGTACCGCCTCTGGCCTGCACGGACCCTTCAAACCACGGGCTTGGCGATGACCGTCGCGTTTGTGTTTTTGCAACAAGGTTGGCGACTCGAATCTCATCGTGCAATCGCGATATGTGCAGGTGTACGTGCCGCCATCCCCGCCAACTGCGTCCGGCCACCAGGGGCTGCCCGGTGCCGTTGGGATGGGGGAGGCAGACGGGCTTGAAGTCAGGCGAGGAGGTACAGAAGTGGAATCGTAGTTAAAAGGTAAGTCCATTGCGACGAGTGGGTACTGCTGTGATAGCTGCTTTTCTCCGGGGTGTGGTTGAGACTTCAGATGGGGATCAAACGAGATATCAAGCATTAAGTTGCCAAGGTTGTCATTTTCAGAGGTCGTTGTTGCTGGTATACTCGCGTCGAATCCGGTCAAATTTTGGGATACAAAGGTGTCCCAGTTACTGACCTCAGCAGTGGGCGAGATGATTTCTGGTGTCCCAACACTGGTGCTGGGTTGGATCATGGCCTAGCGTAAGTCCTGAACCGTACGATGCAGTGTTGATCACTTCCCTGCTCAGGAAAGTTGCGAGCGGTTGCGAGTGCCAGGAAGAAACCGCAGCGGAAAGGCGAGTGGCCCGTTGAAATTGGGACCTGAGAATGCGCTGCAGTGAGTTGTCGGCCGGGGATCTAAGCCCAAAAAGCTGCTAATAGAAAGGAGTAAGATGGCTTTGTTTATTTACGGGTCAATTTAAATTGATTGAGACAAAGTGTGTGTGTCGTGTCGACAATAATAAATAGAATGATGGAGGTGAGATCTACCGATTCAATATTTCGGGATTAATAAACCACAGTACTTCATGCATGGATGCCTAGGATGCCTGCACAGCCAAGGCAGAACTGCCTGTGGCCTGACTCGATGGACGCTTTGCTTCCGCCCTGGACGCAATATTTGTAGAATTCTTATTAACCCGAGAACAGCCACATTTCTCTCAAGTCTCAACGCTAAAAGATATTGTCAGATTATCACCCTTTTAGGTATATGGGACGTGTAATTATGGTCCAATTGATGGGGTGGTCACTGGGTGTATTGATGATGATGTCTTGTCTTGGTTCTCTAGTGCGACCCCACCCGTTGGGGGGCTGGTTTTGTCATGACGGACATATTGATGCCTCAGGCACACACCTCTTGGCTACCCGTCACATCTGACACATGACCCGCTGAAGAGGAAGGAAGCAGACGTACTATCACAGCTCCGCACCGGAATGGTGAGACTTAACAGCTTTCTATGCAAGATAGGAACGATGGAATCGGACACTTGCGAATGCGGGCTAGCATCAGAGACAGTGGAACACTTCCTATTCCGCTGCGCAAAATGGACCGCGCAACGGGAAGGCATGTTGCGATGCTCACAGACAAAGATGGGAAACCTATCATACTTCCTGGGGGGAAAGGCGGCGTCTGACGGTGACAAATGGACACCAGACATGCGGGCAGTACGCGCGACGATCAAATTTGCCATTGCAACGGGGAGGCTTGACATGGACCAGAAGCCTCAGGCACACTAAGTATTCAGATTGAATCCTACTAACATCATACAGTCTCATTTTGGCAGACCGTGCTTCAGCTGCTGAGGATAGGATGCTGAACACTTGGAGAAATTGGCCTTCAAGCAGGCCTGTCACTGCATATACATCAGATTGGACCAGTCAGTAGAGTGAAATTGTGGGGCTTCGGGTGATTATGGAAGAACCGTACGAAACGAAAATAGCTTAGCGCAAAGGCCCTCTGGGGTGTGTCCCCCCGGGCGAAATAAAATCCATCCATCCAACCCCCTCAGACAGGCCCTCTGGGGTGTGTCCCCCCGGGCGAAATAAAATCCATCCAACCCCCTCAGACGGGGGATGAAGTCGGACTCTGTACCTCCACGCGGTATCCCCTGGGAACCTGAGAGCTTCTGCTACTCAGAGCCAACACAGAGACGCAATGGCGGGGTTTTTTTGAAGCCCAACGTTCAGCGGCGTGGCCCTCGGCGCTTGGTTGCGGCCCCCTCGGGGCATGACGTCAATGACGTCAGCGACGACGAACAAGAGAAGCGACCCTCGGGGTTGAGCACCAGCAGCGCATAGATACGAGACGAAGCGGCTTGACCTTCTATCTTGGAGGGAAAGCTCTATCAGACCCCGAAGCTGGACACTAAACATGGAGGCGGTCCGGGAACGGCGAGGTTTGCCTTGGCCACGGGCCGGAGGAACAAGGCAGTCGGGAGACAAACTACACCGCAACCACCTTACCAAACCTTCGAATAACCACATTAAGCACCCTCGTGTCACGACAGCAGGTCTTGCTTCAGCCGCCGAAGATAGGACACTGGACACTTGGAGAATCCGCCTTCAAGCCGGCTTGCTACTAACCCCACGAGATTCCGCAGGAAGGTTGCTGGTACTATCTGAGAGGCACAAAAACCGTCGCAGGTTCTATTTGTATGGACAACGCCTCGTTCCATTTCTTCTCCCCAAGGGTAAAGGATTTATTCACACGGGCCGGGGTTATTATTGAATATCAGGTCCCGTACTCACCAGATTTGAGCCCGATCGAGTACTTGTTCGGCTCGGTAAAGAACCGCATTAGGAAGAGGTCCCGGGAGGATGCAGATCTCATCCAAGCAGACTTTAAATCTTATCTCCAAATGCAGGTCAGGATTGTAGGAGAGGATAAGAAGATAGCTAGAGGGCACTTTAGAATGGCACAGATTGAGGTTGAGCCTTAGGTGAGGATTCAATTGAACTCATGGCGCCTTCGTCTCACATGCTTTATCTCATCTCTCGCTGTGCCAAGAACGACCTGATATCGCAGACATAACGCCAGGCAACGCCTGCAGGTATCCCATGCCGTATGTAGAACTGATACATCTGTTCCTGGTTGGCTGCTAGCATGTCCAAGTCATAACAATGCGCCAAGGTCAGTTCCTGGAGCGTGTTATAGTGCTCTTTCTGCTCGGTGGTGCTCACTTGGGACTGCTGCCAGGTACTGTAAGCCCTGACGGCATCTTCCCTGGGTATATTCAACACTAGCAAGGGTGGCGACGGAAACACCATTATGGGAGACGCGGCAGGGCTGTTTGCACACCGGGGACATCGTACAACCAATTTATCGGACGATGAGTGGTCTGAATCACGCTGCCTCTGCTTGCGTTGCCGCGACCTCTCCGATTCCTTACGCTCCCTGCCTTCCCGCTCGCGGTCATCGTCTAGGACAAGTCGACGGAACTCCTCTAGTACGTCATTATGCCTATTCAAGGGCCTGCCAGCCTGGAGGTGGTCGGCGAGCATCCTTATGTGGTGTGGGAGGAGACGGTAATGTTTGCCCTCGTTCTGCCAGCAGTGATTCCCTTTTGTGCATGGCCTACCAGGACAACGCATGAGAAGGTAAGCCTTCCTGATACATGCACCCCGACCTAAGCCAGCAGTCCTGGCTTCCAAGTCTGCTTCCTGGTTGGCTGTTGCCCCTCCCCTGCCAGACTTGCCAGCATCCACACGCTCGTAGTAGAACGTGACTGTGACAGTGATCCTCTTGCCGTCGTTGAGAAACTTGCTCCAATCCTGGAGCTGTCTCTTGACAAACAGCCAGTCGACATCCAGTTTTGGAAAGCGCTTTGTTATGTTGCCTGTCTTGCGGTCAGTAACGGATAGAATAAGCTTTGTTGCGTTCTCCTTCCAGGGTTTATCCGCACTTGCGTCAGCTACCTTCGGTTGGAGAACGTGCTTCCAGAACTTGCGTGGCGATATGACAACGCCAAGCTCTGATTCGCCGGCCTGTGCCCTATTCTTCACGAACAGTTTCCATTCCACGTTATAATGTATCGTAGGCTCGCCATCATACGACCGTTCTGGCTCCCAGTCAGCGAATGGCACGAATGTGAAGGCGCTTCCGGCGGGTCTCAGCCGGCTCCTTCGGGCTAAAGGGGCAGATCTGGACACCTCGCTGTCGGAGGAAGACGTTTGAGAGTCTTCGGAAATTTCTGTATCGTCAGAAGACTCATTACAATTCATCCTTCCATTGATAGGCCAGGTCGGCATTATCTTGCACGCTCAGCGTCGCTTTGTTCTACAGTCATCATGGGCGATCTTGAACCAAAGTTCATTTATGGCACTACAGAACCTGAAAAAGGGATAGAATTAGAAACAATGTGAAGCGGGGGTGTGTGGGACGGGTTGTTTCGTAGCATTCTCTATACAGCCGACGGAACAGTGGCAGAGGGCAAAGTAGATATCGCCCGCAGATCCCTGCAGCTGCTGCGCTCCAGGCAGCACTGAGGCCTCCAATACAATAAAACGGCGAACAGAATTCGGCAGCGGTGCAGAGCCAAGAGCATGAACCAGAGTCATTGGGTCTCAAGCAAATGCCACCATCATGAAACGCTTGCATCCCAGTTCTGCTTCGAAGCCGCCGATTAGTGACGCCATCACAGTACGCACGGATAGCGCATCTTCTCCTAAAAGGCGGAGGATTGAATCGACCGCACGTCGCCCTACCATACATGTCGATCTTGACCAAGAGGATGATACGACACGCGCTTCGCTGCAGCCATTGCTTACAATTTTGCGCAAAAAAAAAACATTGTGGTTATTGTAGGAGCTGGAATATCTGTCTCCGCAGGAAGTACGTCCACAGTAATATGTGATTTTCCCTGGAGCCCTAGCTGATTGGCATGACAGTACCAGATTTCCGATCCAAGGATGGAATCTTCAAAACTACGGCCAACGGCAAGCAGCTTTTCGATGCTTCAGTCTACAATCATAACGCCTCTACCGAGGCATTCCATGAAATGATCCAGAACCTTGTGCCCCTATGCGAAACAGCAAGCCATACTCCGTTCCATCATATGGTAGCGACCATAGCATATGAGGGCCGTTTGCGCCGCCTCTACACGCAAAACATTGACGGCCTCGAAGTTTCCCTTCAACCTTTGGCAACTCACATACCGCTACCTGAAAAAGAACCCTGGCCAGTTACAATCCAGCTACATGGTGGCCTTGACAAGATGGAATGTCACAAATGTCATCATGTTAGCAAGCTCGACAGCTCACTGTTCAAGGGTCCTGAGCCACCATTGTGTGAGGTATGCGAAGAGACTGACTCAACTCGCGCTGCCAATGGACAGCGAAGGCATGGCGTCGGACGGCTCAGGCCGCGGATCACTTTGTACAATGAGCCCAGCCAGGATGCAGATGCCATTGGCAGTGTTTGCCAGGCCGACGTGGATGACCCTCCAGATGTGGTTATTGTTGTCGGTACGAGTTTAGCGATTCCAGATATTCAGAGACTTGTTACACGCCTTTGTCACGCGGCACGCGCAAAAGGCGACGGAGCAACGGCTTGGCTGAACTTGGAGCATGAGCACCCGAGCACCAAGCACCTGTGGGATTTTGTCATTCGTGGCACCTCTGACAAGCTCGCAGCTTTGTTGGATCTACCCCGCTGGGAGTGCAGCAACCGGGATTGCACTACAACATCAGCTTTTCCGGGCAGAATGCTCAAAAAGATGCGTCCTCCGGAGAACAACAATTACAATTCCTCGTTAACAGACGCCGGTTTTACCTCGAAACATACCCTTCCAGCAGGCACTATAGAGGTCGCCCAGGGTGACGGTACGACACTGTTGGAAGCATTGCCACATGCAGAAGAGACACCCGCGTCACCTTCAAAATGGATGATGATGCCAACCCAAATGGCCTTTCACAACAGTGTGCGCAGGCGCGGGCACCTCTCTGAACGCCAGAGGAAGACGAGCATGGAGAGAGGCAAAAGGATTGTGAGAAACAAAAGGAATCAATATTCGCAGCAAAGTCAGACCGAACAAGTGGTTAGGCATGCGAAAACAGGAGAAGACTGCCATCAGGAGCAGATTGAACAGCTGCCACAGGATCTCGTGAGAATTGCGGGCAGATACAAATTGAGTCGCTCCCTGAATGAAGCCCAACATGAAACGACTTTACAACATATCCTTGCCTTCAGGCCGGACCTTAAGTCAGTCCCTGGATACTCGATTCCTCAACACGCAACGCAAGAAGACCCACTCAGCAGACCTCAAAACCCATTGCAAATTGGTTCCGAAGGCTGCGACTATTACTGGATTGCTATGAATAATGTTATTGAGATGGAAGTACCTGAGCCGGTCGATCATCTTGCAGTGCAAGCCTTTTGCCGTAACACTGCTACAAATATTGATCAGCTGATTTCAGGGAAAGAAGCCAACCTGGTCAGCCTCCGGGATGCGCTCGCGCGTGAGTGTGCCCAAGACTACAGGGACCGGTGCCTTCTGGAAATTCATAATATCAACGCAGATATGAAGGACGCTTTGGAATCTGTGGGTACAATTGAATCTTTCACACAAAGCCAGAGAAATTTGGAGGAGATATTAGAACGACGGCAAAAAGTTTTCGATTCGTACATCGCTGCCCAAATCACCAAAACCATTCATCAACAGGCAGCCGTGGAGCAGATTCTACGACTGAGTGATACCTTACAGACTATGGATCAGGGCCTCAACGCAGAACTCGAGGAGGCCAACCATGTCCTCGGCAAGGTGAGACAGTACAGCAAAGGTTTTGAGGTTCTAGGCGTGGAGCAGGAGTTGAAGAGATTTATGGAGCGTGGGCATGCAGCATCCGAATCTCTCAAGATCAAACAAAAACAAAGGGCACGATTCCTAAAGGCTGTGGAGGCTGCATTGAATACTGTTCCAGATCATCTCAGGACCGAAATGGGCTATCTCGAGCAGCAGAGGCGAGGTACTCGATGAATACCAGCTAGTTTCGCCATTTTCAAACGTTAATTGTTGGTATCTCGACATCTTTTGATCGTGCCAAATCTGTCCGTAAATTCGATTCTTAGGTTCGTAGAACTGTGACAGCTCCCTTATATGCAAATAAACAACTAGAGCAGCCATGAAGAAGAATATCGGGTTTTGGGTTGACCTCCTTAGGCTCGAACGGTTGAGACCGAATTTTGAGTAATGGGTACTGGGGAGTACCGTGAAAGGAGACAAGCTATGGGACCCGAATATACTACAAGGGAGTGGTTGAGGTGTCTCAAAAGCTTGCTGGGGTAGAGAGAATAATTCAGGGATGCATTCAGGGAGTATACTCTTGTTGGCCGTGGAGGAGGTTACGGGTCTATACAAAAACAAAAGATTGTTCTGCCTACTGCACTTGAGATTCTGTTGTACAGTAGCTTCCGGGATGTCGAGATACAATTTAGGGCCACTTGTAATAGTTGAGAGGTTTGCCGACTTGTTCAACGACTTCTGCCTTGGTTCTCTTGTCTTTGCTACGGCCTCCTTCTTAACAAGTACAGCTTCGATGTGTCGTATGAGTTCACTGGCTTGACCTTGAGCTGGACTGCTGGCAGTTAACTTCTCCGGGCTCTTTTTCAAATCTTCTATGAGGATTTTCAGTTCTCTTCGACGAGGCAGACATATTCCTCATCAGATTTTGACGTGAATCTTCCGTTTTTGGGCGTGCGAATCTCCGATCTCTAAAGAATGTAGTGTAGTGGTTTCGAGCTGACTGTATGTATTTTTACTTCACTGCACCCACATTACTATACATATATTTATGGTATTTGTGTTCTAACCAAGTACTTCCAAGAAATACAAACCAGATGAATCTCGGGTTTTCGAGGTGTGCTATGTACTGTTTGTACTTTCTCCAGTAATGCAATTCATTCACTACCCTTTGGAATCAGACATATCCTCAGAAGCCAATCACCGTGTGGGGCCAGGACTTCAGAAGACAATGCCTTGCCGTTGGCAGACGCAAATTTGGTGAGAAAATCAACAGGCAGGGTGGTGAAGGATCTGGATTGGTATTGGTGAACAAAAGTACAAAAGTACATCGGTACATTTCCAGAGCGAGAAGACATCACCTTTGCAAAGTACAAGCCTTCTCAAACGTAAGTCGCAAGCAATACAAAACTTCTTTGCATTGTGTATGTAGCGAACGAAAGCATGTCAAGTATTTCATTTCATGTGTACATAAGGTACGGTATTTTCCGCTAAGTGAGCTGGCCTTCACTCATGTACAAATTAACCTTTAAAACCAAAAAGTACAGTACCCGAAGAAACACCCCGGAACCGGGATTCTGGAAATTTCAGCGGATATAATGCTCTGTTTCCAACGGGGTGTCGTTCTCCAGCCCGCTGTCAACCAAGGACCTTATACATCTGCATACGTTATCCCAGCACAGCATCACCTCTATAAAACTTGATTCCACCGCTCCGTGCATTTTTCACCAATGGTTTCGTTGCTTTCACTCCCTGATGAGATTCTCCTGATGATCTTCGGGAATCTTTTCCATGTTGGTCGCAGCTCTCATCAAAATAACCGAAAGAAAGATGTTCTGTCCAGCCGCCTTGTCTGTAGATGAATGGCCGGCATTGGTCAAGAGCTCGCATTCGAGCACATTGATTTCCTGCAAGATGAAAAAGGCATTAAGAGGTTACTGGAGTTATCCAAGTCTCCGTTATGTAGGCTAGTCAAGAGGATGTCTTGCTATTTCGAAGTGCTCGACTCGCGACGTGCTTCGAGTGTGGACGCATTTAGAACCTGGCTAAGACTAGACGCATTCTGCACGCTGGAGGAGGTTCAGGAGATGTTCGAGGCGTACTGCCGTGAGAGTCAGTACCAATGTCTCCTGAACCGCATCGGTCTAGACGTGGCTGTCCCCCTGGGTCGGTTTCAATCCCTTCGCGCTGTGGAGATGGGAGCTTGGAGGAGTCGCTGGTATAATGCAATGAGCGATGATGAATTCGACCGCCTTTGCGCGTCTTCCACCGGACATCGATTTTTTGAAGCCTTCACGAATTCTCTCGCCAAGGCCGGCCACCACATCGAAGACCTTACTCTTGGGCACTTTCACCGCGACGATACGTCCGACTCATCGGACCCTTCGACGCTCAGTATTATACAGGGGCTTGATCCTGCACGTCAGGTATACCAACAGGTTTTCGGGAGGCTGAGGCGCTTGAAGATAGCCTTACCAATGATCGGGGAGGATGGGCACGTGCATAGATTAAACTTCCGTGGCTTGTCAACGTTCATACAATCCGCCGTCTCCCTCGAGGAACTATGGTTATCATTCTATGAGATTGAGGATACCTCCCCCGTCCCGTCTCAATTTCTGCGCTCTCTCAACATCCCGTACTTACGGACTCTAGTCTTAAATTCTGTAATGGTCAAGGCGTCTGCTCTGTTGACGTTCCTACGGAGGCACGCAGCCACTCTGAAGAGTATTGAACTCAGTTGCATCGACCTTCGACGTGGTTCCTGGGAAGCTCTTTGCTTGAGAATGAGGGATATTTTGACCTTGGAGTCAAGCAGCATCTGTGGCTTCGGCATGTACGACAGAATTATGGGTTATCATACATTGGCATATGAGCTTGAATATCGCCTTGACAGAACGATAAATGACTTTGTTCAACGGAGAACGGATGTGAATCCATTCGACTTGCTGAGACAAGCTGTCGCATTAGGAGAGGCTTTCTAGTGTACAACCATAACTAGCACACTGTTTCATTCTTTATATCTAAATTAGAGATGGCGCAAAAGTGAAACCGAAACTCAGCTCACACAGATATTGTTAAAAACGCTGTGAATGATCCAGCCAATCATACTTGAGCTCTCTAGATGAATGAAATCCATTTCTCCCTGGATAGTTCATGAGAACTTCACAATGACAATCAGCGCACCTGCTTTAGTCGCAACTCAAGCATTTCGAAGTGCTACAGGACTTCAGAGCCTGGTTTCAGCTAAGTAATAAAGACGTACTATGGAAGATTGAATGACATTGCGTCTTCAATTAGGATTTAGGTGAATAAGATATGGTTTAGAGGGCTGCATTGATAATTAAGCGCGGTTCGAAATATTGCTTCAGGATGTCTAAATACAGGGTAGACCGAAACGAGTGTTATGAACCAACGACGTTCGGCACCAAGGGGACCCGTTTGGGCGACCCAGACAGCCCAGAAAGGATGCCACGACGCCAGCCCCGAGTCACTTCTTAGGTAAATTGAGCTGGACATTTATGCTCAAATTGAGTAGTTAGACTTAGTTTAAAGATTAAGGATTCTGGATTAATCACAAACTTCTTTTGGGAATTGTATTTCATAAACGAAAGTTGTCGAGCATATAAAACACCGGTCCCTTGACTACATGCACCTTTTCTGTTCTTTCGGTCGCATGTACAACAATATGAACCACCTAGACGATGATGCCGTCCTCGGGCTAAAGCTCTACGCCGAGGGGCAGCACAGAAAAGCAGAGCGTGTGTTCCAAAAATGCCTTAGACGCAAGAATAAAGGGAATATTTACCGCCTCACAATTCAGAATGCCCTAGGGACAGCTTATTTCATGCAGAGGAAGTATAATGAGGCAGAACGTGAGCTCTCTGCTACATTGCTAGCAATGTAATGGTAAGACCATCCCTATACACTCCCCTGCAGGCGCAATCTGGCTTGGACCTACGCCATGCTCGGTGATCGCAGCCAGGCTGAAGTTCTGGTTCAGGAAATGTTAGCATCTCTGGAAAGAGATTGCAGCTATAGGAATACTGCCGTACAGGAAATGATCAAGATACTTAGGTGCCGATCACAAGGGGACAGACCCCAAACACGTCCACCTACAGTTGGGAGGACCAAAACGGAGGAACCGGCTCAATTCCTGCTCTTTCACTTGCTACCAGCTGAAATTCAAAATTTGGTCTGGGAGTTCGCAGCCGTAGATGCCATAACGCGCCCGAAATATGTCAACCTATTTGTGCAGGACTGGAAGATAAAGATGGCTTCTACACGTACCCAAAGCTTGCCCTTGGTATGCAGAGACAGATCTCTCGTTCTGAATCGCACCGCACAATCTTCCCACAGCTTGCTGTATTTTGGGTTACTGCCACTAGTAAAGCGACAGACCTTTGTGTGACCTCGTTGCTCGCGTTTCGTTGGATGTGCGTCGATGCCTTCTCCTTGTGGGCCGGACACTGCATGTGTGTGAATATAAAGCGGTCGAATGCCCATCCGAGTTCCGGATCCCTGTTTCCATTCTTTTCTCAACTTCTTCCTAGCCCCTCCCACAACAAGGTCAACCCACCCGCCAACCACCCACGCTTTGTCAAATCGACTAATTGCTTCTTGGAATCTGTCAGATGTGACGGGTAGCCAAGAGGTGTGTGCCTGAGGCATCAATATGTCCGTCATGACAAAACCAGCCCCCCAACGGGTGGGGTCGCACTAGAGAACCAAAACACTGGTGCCTATTACCATAGCCCTGTATCTATGACATTCTAGAGAGCGCGCTTCGCGGTACACAGAGAACAGTGTAATTATTATGTGATAGGGCTGTGAGGTTTTGTCAGACTCCGAAACGAATACTTTCTGCTTTGGCGATATAATTTGTACAGTACAGTTTGACCGTTTACATTCGCTCTGATCAGCCTTTTTTTGCAGGCTCTAATATAATGTTCAAGGTCACAATATTAGAAGTCATGATCCCATCCTATACTACAACATCATTTACTTCGGATCTGTGGCACAGGCTGGCTATGGTGCTATCTGTATAATCACCGCTGTGGTGACTACTGTCATTTTATTGATGTTTGGTCATTATCAGACAAAGCGAGTCGGGGCTCAGGCACTAGCTGAATCACAGGAAGCACCGGCTGAGCAACAGACGCCACCCAAGTAAGAGAATAGTTGCTCTGAGATGAGGTATGAGGAGGCTTAGTTGGTACCAGAAAGACCGCGAGATGCTGAGAACAAGATGCAACGAGAAGCATTACACTTTGACTATGTAGCTAAAAATAGGCAGACTATAGGTAATGATGAGTGAGTTTATAGTTGAACCTATACTTAATAATAACCTCTTTAAATTCCCTACTGATAGTCACAATGCCTTACATCTCTGCTGGAAATTTCCCAGTTCTTGCTTACGCCCGGTCGTCCAGCTGGATCAAACTCGACCAGCACAGACTTAGATCTTCTTTTATATGGGGACCTCTGGGACAGCGTAATCGCCGTAAAACACCTTAAAAACATCCTGCATTCTGTTTTGTAGATTTTAAAAATGTTTTCTAATAGGGCCGTGCGTGTTGAAATTCACTCTCATAGTGCCCTCTTGCGGCGGCTTATGGACGTATAGCGCATAATCTTCATTAGAAGTTGTGATCCCTGGTATTTCTCTGTTCCAATAATCTTAAAACCGAAAGTTCCGACATAACTCTGAAGGCAAATCTTTCCTCTGATGACCATCGCCACAACCTCAAGGAGGACATTGTTTTGCCAGGACGATGATGACCTTCCAGAACTAGAACCACAAGAAGACTTGCCGCTACCTGAGCTAGACGGGCAGCTGGATCTCAAAGTCTAACTGCTGCCTCATGGTTATTCTAAGGATGGCGATCCCCGATCTACCTCCTCCCTTTTCACCTCCGCCGCCGCCGCCGTCCTTACGCTTCCAAAGGTCGCCGTAGGGCAAGTTCTCAAAATCATGTTGTTGATGTTGTGATGCGGGGACGAGCGATGATGTATGGCTGGACGTCTCGGTTATAGCAACAGCCGAGACGCCTAATTGGACGGCGGTGCAGGCTGCGAATACAGAGTCGACCCTCATGACTGGTTGCGTGGTTCTTTTGCGAATCAAATTCTAGAATGCTATGAATTGCAAACAAGAAGGTAAGCAATCGCAGATGTCAGTGCGCCGTCTGAGGCTAAGACGGGCTGTGTGGTTGACCAGGTAGAAAGATTGTAGGACTCGAATCTTGGGGAGGTAAGAGCGTGTGGCGGACGGAGATTGTGAGAAGTGCCTTGTGAGTGGAAGTTGAGCTGTTATATATACTCGGCAGCCAATCGAAGAACAAGGAAGCCTGGAAGCGGCGAGAACCATCAGGTGAGGCCTCCAAGGTACTTTGAGTAGGAACCTATGGTGTAATACTCACGCAAGTGATATGATTCTCTGGGTGCCATCCAACGCTCCAATGATATAGTGGTAGCTGACAGAGTGTGGCCCGTGAAGATGAAGTGTCCGCCCGCAAGCGGTATGCGTTGCTGTTAGAGTTCGTAGGACCGGAGACACGCTGATGATGGCTGACCTATCATACTCTAGAAACAACGAGCAATCAGAAAAAGACGGGCGCCCAATTGAGCCGCCTTACTTCAATCCGAAGAATCAGTACGTACGTGTCTGACGGTATTGGTATAACCTAATTTAATTATTCTCCAGCATCCTCCTTCCGATCCTCCTACTCCCCGTAGTTAAAGCTAGTATCTGTAAGCACAGAGCAGGCAAAAATTCAGAATACTTACCGAAGTCTGTGCCTGACATACAGCCTATTACATGGAAGACGCCGTGAGGGCGGTACTCAGAGTCGTGCACAATTTTCTCACTAGGAGGTCCTTCTGTGAGTCAGAAATGTCCTTACATTTAGCCAGCGCATAGGAAATCCACATTCAACAATATTCACAATATTGGACTTGAGCTCAGCAATAGTCTTCTGCAACCAAAGGACTTGTTGGTACGGCCCTGATGCCGTAGGTCAGGGGGTCTTTGCACGTGCAAATAGGCGAGCAAAAGCCGTACGTCTGGGTACGGGTTCGATTCTTGCTACCGAAGGAAGAAGGGAAGCTATCGCCATCGTGGGCGCCGAGGCGCTTGGTGTAGTAGCCAGCCCTTCTGCTGACTAAGCCAGACCGGCCCTTCTGATTGGCCACAGCCGGGCCGGGCGTAAGGCCCCTTGGACTGCCCTCAAACCCACAGATTGTGTATAGGTGTCTCCATTAAATTGTCGCAAGGTATATATTCCAGCTACAATATTAACCACAGTGATGCCCATTACTGATAATACTTCCAAAATTTACAATCTGGCACTTGTCGAAACTTTCAAGATTGCTTTAATCTTGAGTTGCTTGAGTATCTTTGGAGCTCTTGGAATTGAGTGGAAGAATGTGAAAGGCAAGAAGCTGGCACCAGGTCATGCTTAGATGTCCTTTGTCAGCGTATCAGCCAAGTAGAAGAATTGTATGAGTTATAGATGTTGTTAGACTAGACTTGGGTCAGCCCATTGCTAGAGTAAGGAACGTAGTAATCGTAATATTCATTATAACATCAACAATGTTGGACAAGTAAACAGCGATTCTTTATTTTTGTGCATACATTGTTGATGAAGACCTAGTAAATGCCGTGGGGGGTTTCAGTATAACTTTTTGATTTGCGAAAATGATCGCTATCCTAGCGTACGCATTACAAGGCTTGCATGTGCAACCTAGCGATAAGCGAATGAAATGCCTGTACAAACGTATGGATATTTAAACCCTATCTGACCTTCAAAGTTGATATTATATAAAGGCGCTGCATTTGATGAAATTAAATAAATAGCCTGGAAGTTTTAAGCCACTGTGATGTTGATCGGTGGTCGACATGGAATGCGGTAGCTTGACTCTTAACTTTAAAATTGAGGTTTCAACATTTTCAGAAGTAATTATATTGGCATTTAGAATCAGCCTATCAGAAAAGGACGACCTCGTCAGCCAGGAGATTCTATCCTTGTCATCTGGGTCAAGACCAATAGCGATTGTCACAGCACAGAGCATATTCCGTCAGTTCGGCAGCCAAGTCATTGTAAATGGCCAGAGAGTCCAAGACACTACTGGGAGACGAAAGCGAGAGAACAAGGCTTCACAGAGGCCAACCTGGCCGGGGAGAAGAGACCTGGCGCATACCGAGTGCCTACCTATGATTATTGGGAAGTAAACACCTCCTTACCATTGCCAAAGATGTCTTTTAGAACCCAAGAACAGCGTGGGAATTAACGAGCACTGATTGTAGACTTAAAAGAGAGCCAGCACAAGTTATCTGTCAGTACTTTATCTGAAAATCAAACTGGTGAAATGATATCTTACATCCAAGTTTAAAATGAAAAAAAAAACCCAAAGCCAACGGAAATGCCAACCGAAGAACCTAGAAGTTTAGACACTTATAAAAAAACAAGGATACAAAGCAAGATTGTCTAATTCAGAACAAGGCACCACATGAATTCTCTTCCACCTGTCGAACCTTTTGCAAGATACCAATGATGGGGGTATTGTGCCCCGAAACGCATTAACCACTGCGGAGGAAACGTAATCGGGGTTTGTTTCTTCCAAATCTTCCTAGAAGGCACCGCAGTTGTAGCTATTCTTATAGCTACCAAAACTCAAAATCATCACTCTTCAAACTAAAATCCCTGCGCCCTGCTTTGACGCAAGGGCGCAGGTCGCCGTTTCTACTTTCCTAGAGACAACCTTGCCACGTTATGTTTTACAGGAAGATCTAGTTCTAACTTCCTTTCATGTTTTTTCTCTCTTTTCTTTTCTGTTCTTTTTCTTCTTTAGTTTTGAGCCAAATCAAAGTCGAAAGCATATACCACATTTCTGCTTCTAGCAAGAGGTCTGACCGGGACTCTATGGCTATGCTGAGCCAATGGATAGAACGAATGCAGCCTGGTTTATTAAATTAGGCAGCCAGGCTTTTTTAGAAAGAGCCCGTGTAAATATAGTACAGAGGATTTAACAATAATCTGTATGCTTCCAAGTTCCTTAAAAAGGGCCTTGAGTTCCCCGAGTGCCACTCGCGACTTTTCGAAATCCATATCTCAAGAACTGGCTGCAGACCTTCCGTAAGTATGTAGGCGGTCCCTTCATACAGTGGTAAACGCTTAAACACCCAGCGTTTAAAAAAAAAAAAATGCCAATAACAGTAGGTTCAGAATACAATTGTGGCACGTGGCCTTAATTGTTCCCAATTTGTCCTGATTCATTGGCTCGGCTATATCTAAGCGGCCCGCTCTAAACATAGACAGTTTCAAGTATTTTTATGTCAGCCTGTTTATAGGCCTGTTTTGGGTTAGGGGGTTCAACTATTATATGCTCAAGTACTTCATCAACAAACGTACGGTGCGTAAGGCCCTGCAGAATGGAACGAATAATAATTTAATATACAAATAAAGGCTCATCAAGGTTATAATTGAATCAAGTTAATTTGATAGTTAGAAAAACAAACCAAAGCTTCGAACCTAGTGAAGCAAAATTCAGCTTACAGCATCATGTTTGTTAGCGCGGTTTTTATTGTTGGTCTTGCCTAGTCGCATGGCTCCGGGCTCTGTCTGGCCTGCTAGCTTCCAAGTTTGCTGCAATAGTGCGTGAGTGTTTGCCTGGAAGCGAGGAAGACACTCAGTGACAGGAAACCACGTTGGCTTGGTCGGATCTGTTCTTTGGTGGAAGCTGTCTCGAAAACCCGCCCATTTAAAAGTGTGTGATGGTAAAATCATATAGCACGCCCCTTCTGGGACTGCGCCCTTCTTGAGTTCCTTCAGGTCAGCTCGCGTACCCATCTGTAAGGTAGGTATATCCTGGGGATCCATGGGTATGAAGCTATTTTTGACCGCATAATATCTCCTTGGGCGGCCATTTATCGGGGGGATCGGGTCCAATGAGATCATTGTGTGTCCTTTTACCCGCATCTTCCCCTCGACCCGTGCTTCCGCATCCTGAATTGACTCCGGATCTTGAATTCTAATCCGAAAGAAGCCGTTTTTCCACTCGTAAAAACTCTTTACATCAACCCTCACACTCTCATCATATGCCTCGTCTTTAGCTTCATTAGTCGGATTTGGGTTATTGCTTTTGTCGTTAGGATTCTGGCTGGGATATCTGTGCTGACTGCTTCTTTTGTCATGTGCTGTCTTTTCATCATCTTGAGATTCCATGTTATTAATATTTGCTTTGCCGAATGCCCCGTCGTTGTGGTCTCTTTCTAATCCACTTGAGTTTGTGGTATTCTCGTGGATTATGCCTTGTTCCAGATCTCCCCGTCCGACCTGCTCTGCCGGTGGACTTGCACCACTCATAGCTACATCACCGTCTCCATCTCGGGCATATTGCCAACGATCTCGTTCTCTTTGCAATATTGTGTCCACTGATCTATCGTCTGACTCGATCTCACTTTCATGGTGCTGCACGGTTGAGTCGTCTCGAGACTTTCTCCGCTGTACACCTGTGGCCTTACCTTCCATCAATACATCACCTGGATTGTCGTGGCCGATCTTTCTTTTCTTTGCGTTATGTCCTATTCTGCGTCCAGGCGCATCTTCTTCGAGTTCACACGATGCCCTGCGTTTCGAATGTAGTCCAGGCGGGTGGAGCTGGTCTGATTGACGCTTGTCATCTAATGGTGCATTACCCAGACCGTCGCGGCCAATCTTTCTTCTTTTGTTCCGGTGCTCGGCTTTGTCCCCAGGTGTGTTATCTTCGCTCGCTTTTGTTTTCTTCCGTTTCAAAGAACGTTTGAGGTCGTCGGTTGGGTCATTTTCACCCTGTAACGAATGCAATCTATCTGGCTGGCCGTGTTCAATCCTTCTTTTTTTTACGTCATGTCTGGTCTCTTGTCCTGGTACACTTTCTACGATTTCATTTTCTGCCCTCCGTTTCAAACCTTGCTTGCGTGGGTCGGGTGCTGATTCTCTCTGTGTTATACCCGTCTGAATTTGATGCTTCCAGGGTACTTGTTCTCCGACAGTACGTACTGCTTGCGGTGTCGATTGCGTCTGAGACGTAAGGTTTTGCACCTGATCTTCACTCTTTGTTACGTAATCGTGCGGATGGTCCGGTGCATGAGTACTTCCTCGAGGGGAATGCTCGGAAGGATGTCGTAGGGTCTCTTTTAAACCCTCCTTTGGCTTGTGCTGTTCTAAGACATCAAGTAGATCCTTCTTTTTGGCCCGTGAGTCGAACGCGATTTTTTCTTTCTTGAGAATCCTTCTGATATCACGGACTGTAAGTTCTTCGCGGTACTTGTCTGTTAGAAAGTCTTCGGACTTCGCCGTCGATTGCGATCGAAGCTGAGCCTCTCGCCTTTGTGCGCGTGTCCTTCCAGGTGCAAGTAACCAGGGGTCTTCGTCACCATCCTTGACCACTCTCTTGTCAGCGGAGCTCCGACCTGCTTCTTGATCCATGTTTTATTACAATTGTCGATACGACAGCGAGCGGCCTGAGCACGTCTGCTGAACCACATTTATATCCAATCTCGAAACCTTTGGCTTGATTTAGGAATGCGAAAGCTGAATCATAAATAGCTGCAAAAGTCCCCGTTTCTTGAACTTAGCACTCAAATCGCTGAAATAGAAGCGTTAATCTTAGAAATCGGAAGACCAATAACTGATTTTGTCAAATATTAGGGTGAAAATTGTATATTCTGTATTGTCTTTTTTTTGCCCCCTCTGTCTTGAGGTTTCAGGGCAAGCTTTATATACCCTTTCTCTTCTGTATAGAATCAGCTAGAAGCTGATTGCTAAGCCTCGTGGCAATAGGTGGCAATAGGTGGCAATAGGTGGCAACAGGTGGCAACTTTCGCCTCTGACGTATCTGACACACCCCCTCAGATTCAATGACTTCTCATTGAGTCTGAAGCCCTTCTTCGTCCTTCTGGAGCTTCTTCCTAACGTCTTCTAATCCAAGTTGATATAAAAAGCGGTTCCATTTTCCGGCTGGAAGTGCTTTCGTCAGGCCATCTGCGACTATGTCTGTTGATTTGACGTATTTGACTTGAATTTTCCCTCGTTGAACCTCCTGTCTGAGCCAGTGATTGTGGATATCAACATGCCGCAACTTGGTCCTCAAAGTAGCTATCTCAGCCGTCACGAGGTTGATAGTCTGAGTGTTATCGCAGTCAATCTGGATAGTCAAGTCATCCAGTTGAACTGTCAGCTCCTTGAGCAGTCGGCTCACAAAGAGAGATTCCTTAGCTGCCTGTGCTAGGGCTAGGAGCTCTGCTTCTGTTGTTGATGTTGTGACCGTGTCTTGTTTGCTGGCTCTCCATCCGATCAGTCCGTTGAACAGCTTGATGGTGTATGCCTGCGAGCTCTTCCGATCAGTTGTGTTGTCGGCAAAAGAGGCATCGCTAGCAATGCTGAGACCGCCAGGCCCTCCGAAGGATAGGGCTAGGTTCTTTGTGTGTGTGAGGTAGTGGATGACGCGGTCAGCCGCTTCTTGGTGTATTTGACTTGGATTGGTGAGGAATCTGGCCAATCTGGAGATGGCAAAGGCTATGTCGGGTCGGGTGTTGACTGCGATATAGAGGATTGATCCGATCTTGCGTTGGTATCGTTGAATTTCTGCTGGGGTTGCTAGCCCTGTTGCAGGCCGTAGCTCTAACTGAGTCATTGGTACTGTAGCTGTTCCTTTATTAGCTAGGTTTGCAATTTTCTCAATATAGGCTGCTTGGGATAGCCAGATCTTCCTCGCAGGTCGGTCCCGTATGACTTCCATTCCAAGGAACCATTGTACGGGGTTGCCGCCTGTTAGTTTGTATCTCAATTGGAGTTGTCTGATCAGGTCCTTAGCTTTGTTTTCTTGTGTTTTCCTGTAGGCCAGAATGACATCATCGACATATACGAAGAAGAGGATTCCTTCTTTTCTGAAGCAGCAAGGCTCGTGTGGAACTGGTTTGTAGCTCAGCTCTAAGAGGGTTCTAGAAAGCTCCTTCTGCCACAGTAAGGGGGAGACTCTCAGTCCGTATAGCGCTTTGTTGAGCTTTAGGATAGTTCCTGCCTTCTTATAGCCTGGAGGCATCTGCATGAAGATGTCTTGATCAATTGGGGCATGTACGAATGCGTTGACCACATCGTATTGGACCATTTCTAGATCAAATTTTGCTGCAATAGCTATCAAGGTCCGAAAGGACCTTCCGGCTAAGGTAGCTGCGTATGTGTCTTGCAGCTTCCCTTTTGCTTGTTGGTCTCCTCGCACCACTAGCCGGGCCTTGCATTTCTGAAAGTAACCGTGTTTGTCTGTTTTATAGACGTACACCCACATACAGCCTAGGACCTGTTGATCAAATGCTCGAGGGTCCTTGGCTCGGATCTCAGTCCATGACCTCATTTCCTTATGGCTTTGAAGATGAATTTCTTCAGCCTTCTGGAAGAGGTTTTCCAATGGATGTCCTATGAGATCTTGATGCTTCATTGGTGCCGGAGGTAATGCACTTCTATGCACTTTTACCCCTTGACGGATCTTTCGTTCTGTTGAGATTTGCATAGGAGATTTGGTTCCAGCTAGAAAAGCTGCTTGCCATGTGATAGTTCTGTTCCCTTGTTCTGACACATTTTGAGGTAATTGTGCGAGTAGGGCAGATGGCGGTGTATCTGGAGGCGTGAGGAAGTCTTCGTATTCTGCCCTCTTTGCCTGTGAGATTTCGTCAATCGCCACTATGAGATGGTTCGGTGTGAGTTCATCTTCTTCTTCAGGAAAAGCCACCTCAATAGAGTCTTCAGCTTCTGGCTGATCAATTGGTTCGTCTGGTTGGAGGGATGCAATTCGTGCGATTTCTTCCAAGTCTGCCTCTAAGAGGTCATCCTTGAAGTTTTCCCAGTCTCCGTTACAGCCCTCGTCTTCATTAAAAATGACGTCTCGGGTGCTGATTATCCGATTGATTGTCGGGATCCAGATCCTGTAGATATTCGAGGATCTATATCCAACTAGGAAGCCGATCCATCCTTTCGGTTTGAGCCGCATCTTGCGGTTGAGCTTTTGTTGTGCCTCAGGGGTCATGGCATAGGCTTTGCAACCAAATGCCCTTAGATGTGTTTGGTCAGGCTGTTTTACCGGTTGTGGAATTCCTCTGGCTCTGGCTATTGCAGTATGCAGTTGATCGTATGGTGTTTTCCAGCCTGATTTGTAATTTGGCGTTCGGTTATATAGATAAACTGCTGTTTTGCCGATTTCTGGCCATAGCTGATGAGGGAGCTTAGAGCCTGTTCGCATGGCTCTTTCCTTATCTTTGATCACACCCCCTGAGCGCTCGGCGCCGCCGTTTTGGGCTTGGCTATACGGTGCCGAGGGCTCGATAACGATAGCTCTGTTCCGTATGGAGTTTCCGACTTGTGGTTTGACCTCTGTGATCTCATTGTCGCATTCGATGACTCTGACCTTAATGTTATGTTGAACTTCTAGGTGTTCGAAGAAGGATTTGAAGACTGTGATAATAGCCTCTGTTGTCCGAGATGTGAGGTAATAATCCCAAATGTATCCCGTTGATCGGCAGGTAAGCAACATCTGCGAGGTATAGCCACCTATCCCTTCTTCATAGTCATGGAAATCGACAGCGATGCGTTCGCCGGCTCTCTGGCCAGACTGCCTTGGAGCCCGTCTGACTTGTCTCTTGATCTTTGATAGGCCACAGGCGTCACATTCGACTGTTGTTGGTCCTCGAATTCGCACCCCCTGAGATGCTGAGACGAGGTGTTCAAGAGCTTGCGGTCCCGGATGCCCTAGGCGGTTGTGCCAGCGGATGGCTTCTCCCGCTAAAGGAGCCCTCTTAGTGTGAGAGGTGAACTTGTGGGCTGCCCAAACCGCCGGGGTCATCTCTGCCGGTTGGTATTCAATGACGTATTGACCGTATAGGTCCTTGATCGGGCAGGCGATTGTCTGATCGGAATGACGGAGGGTCGTTGGATCACGTCTGTTATCCCAATAGAGTCCTTTCTTCCGTAGCTGACGTAAGGAGACTAGAGTTGTGAGGAGTCGGGGACAGTAGGCTACATCTTCAAGCAACAGGGCTCGAGTTCTTGTCAGCCTGACTATCATTGTTCCATATCCCAAAATTGGTAACTTTCGGTCACCTGACCAGATGAAGTCGCCTGGAAGGGCCGGCTGGAGATCAGCTAGTCGATTGGGGTCATTTGTGATTGAGATCGTTGTTCCGGGGTCTAGGATTTGAGATTTTCGTAAGGGATAGTTATCGCTTTGAACGGCAAATGCGGCGTTGACTTTAGCGATAAGCCGCCCATAGAGTCATTGGTCAGAGGTGTCTTCGATGGCTTGTTTTGGCGAGATCTTGGACTTCTTCTGAGTGAGAGCTTTCACTTGTGCCTGTAGGTCTAAGTCTTCTTCGAGGGCTTCCTTTACCTTTGTCTGAAATTTTTCTCGAGGCCTAAACCCTCTCCAAGCTATGTTTGGAAAAACATAGAAGCATTTCTTAAGGACATGGGGTAGGCCGCATGCCGGGCATTTATCCTGTTCTTCAGGAGGCCTCTGGCGCTTCGTCCTTTGCCCTTCCTTCTTCAGAGAACGGTACTGACCTTCAATGATGCGAGCGTCCTCTGGTTCATCATCCTGGGGGTCCTCCCCAGCAAAGCTCGCAGAGAATGCACCTTGGGAGAAATTTCCCGTGCGACCTGGGCCCCGTAAGGCCTCTGCATTTTTGAGCTTATTCCGGAAGGCGTTCGCTAGATCTCGATAGATAAGAGATTCATCTTGGATCAGGTTTTGTTGGCTAATTTCATAGGCTGCCGTCCAGGCAGGGAGAAGGTGTGAAGAGACGTTAAGAAAGTCATATGCCCAGGAGCTGCAAAAGAGGGTCTCAGGGACCTTTTGTTGCTGTCCTTTAGCCAAGGCTTCCTCCCACTCTTCTAACCATTTGAGTGCTTGAGTTGCGGTCTTTGGAGGTGTTTTCATGAGGGTCAAGTATGTGTTTCGAGCATCTCGTGTTTCGTCTGCTTCCGACCTCCCGCACCGGGCACGGAGATTGTAGTGCCATTCGTAGATCGACTTGCGCGGCTGACAACAGGTCCGGATGTAACTAGGAGAGACAGTTCGGATAATCCAATCTTGGAGGGTTCTTAGAGACTTCCTCTGTCTTTCTGATGACTTTTCTTGAAGCTGATAGAAAGAGAGGTCCTGTTGGAAGCTCTTCTGACCTTGGTCAGTTAGGTCAGATAGAGACCATGTTCCATTGGTTGTCTCCTGTATTTCATCTGAATTGGTCCCTTCAGTCTCAGGTGTTTCTGATCGAATGGTCCGTTGTGCTGCTGTTGTCTTGGTGTATTTGCGTCTTCTGATATCTGGGAAGGCCGGTTCCTCTTCAAGGAAAATCTTTCTTTTGAGGTGCTGTTGCAGACCTAAAAGGTCAACCTGAAGAAGGAATTCGTGCTCCCAGTCCGGGAAGTCCCCAGGTTTTATAAGAGTGGCCGTAAGACCTTCTTTCTGGGATTTTCTATGCAGCATCATAGATAAGATAGGGGGATTCTCAAAGATATTAAAATGGGTTGAGGCAGTGAGACTCTTAATTGTCAAATATTAGGGTGAAAATTGTATATTCTGTATTGTCTTTTTTTTGCCCCCTCTGTCTTGAGGTTTCAGGGCAAGCTTTATATACCCTTTCTCTTCTGTATAGAATCAGCTAGAAGCTGATTGCTAAGCCTCGTGGCAATAGGTGGCAATAGGTGGCAATAGGTGGCAACAGGTGGCAACTTTCGCCTCTGACGTATCTGACAGATTTACACGGCAGTACTTAGACCGCCCTGGCAGCCACTCTGGATCACAGCGGCGCATACCACCAGGATGTGCAAGGTCGAATGAGAGCCCTACATGTTGAATTTGCCGCGATATAGAGTTTTGGTACGCCTAGCTGCTATATGTGCCATATGTGCTGTCTGCCGGCGGTTTGTGACGACTGAATTGATAACTGAGTCTATATCTGAAAGTGAATAGCATTTGATTTGAGACTGTTTGAGGTAAGATTTAACGCTATTGCAAGAGCACGCGATAAAATATATGTCGATACGAAATTATATAGAAGTACAGTCTGTTGGGAGAATTTTGGGAACACTTCTGACGAGATAATGTACTTCTACAAATACCCTAATTGCACAGCTCGCAGCTTTGTATCTACTCTCTGCGGGCTGAGGTTCTAGACTAGGCCTAAATATAGGGTCATAGTAAACAACCTGAAACACTTAGAGTAGGTCACTTGGGTGTAGCTAGTCCTCTGTATCAGGATGAATCGGGAAAAGAGGTGTTAAGAGCATAGCCTCCAACAACACATAAGCCACAAATCTAAATCCTTTGCACATCCATTGTGTCTTTAATGGTGGCACAAGGAAAGAAATACTAAAGAACGAGATATATTTAGAAAGTGACCTCTTAAGGTTTATGTTGCAGCATGAGTTAGGGTAAAGCATAGCCATTCAAGGTTTAAGAAATTGAGTAATGAAAACCAACACATATAGTTATAAATACGGGAGTAAGGAACCCATGTTATCTGCCATATTCAAGGCGAAACCTAAACGATAAACATAATTCAAGTCCTAGTACTAAATATCTTGAAATCATCATTACACATCTGAAATTCAATCGATATGGACAATTCTAAACAGTCATATGACTTAACTCCACTTTTGGAATATGATTGGTGGGCACAGAACTACGATTCAGATACGAAAGATCAAGAATATTCCTACTAGTATTGGGGCCTGTCTTGTTGGAGCGCAAGTTTGGAAGGATGAGAAACTAATTAGATGAGCACGAGGCCAGAATCAGACGCTCCGTACCGGAACACCGTCATAAACATACGTCGTCATATATGAGGCACAACTTGAGAACGGAAATAGGACATCGACCAACTGGCTCTCTCTGGCCCCTGATTCAAACCTCGACGTTCGTGCTGTTCTTCCAATTGAGCGAAAAAAGAAATGGTGGACACCAAGATTATAGCCCAACACATATATCTGGAATTATATATAACGTAGGTGGACAGTCAGCCGGTCAGGACACATGCCCGGTCAGTTTTGCTAACTCTGCTAACTTTTGCCAACCCTAGCACCCACCTGAGGCCAACATATCAATAAAAATTGGCACCAATTGGTGCCAACTGGTCCCAATTGCTTATTTTTAATTGATTTGGTCAATTTAGAGGTGTGGTGGAGTTGCAATGCCAGTCTAAAAGTTTAAAGTTTGGGTGGGCGGGTTTGTTTTTGGTGCAGATCGCGTTCCCATTTTTCGCGTCAGTCTCGCATCACTCTACCTACTTAAATATTCAACACGCTAGAATTCAACATCTACAATGCCAATCTACTCAAAAGAAGACAAGATCATTCTAGCCCTTCAAGCAATCACAAATTCCAAAAAAAATCAAAAGAAACCCTTAAGTGCACGCCAGGCTGCACGGATCTTCAACATCCCTTATAGTACACTCAACGACAGGATGAACAACCGACCCCGTCGCGAAGAATCACGCGTCGAGAAGCATAAACTTGAGCCAGTCGAAGAGCAAACACTTGTTCAATACATCATTGAGCAAGATGCACGAGGATTTCCAATGCGGCTTTCTGGTGTGGAAGATATGGCCAACCTCCTGCTGGCGTCGCGTGATGGCAAGCCTGTTGGCACCAGATGGGCACGACGCTTTGTGGATGCACAACCAAGCTTGAAAACAAGATTCTCTCGGCCTTACGACTACCAGAGGGCCCTCTGCGGAGATCCTGAGGTCATTGGAAACTGGTTCCGACTACTTCGCAACATGATGGCCAAGTATGGGATCACAGATGACGATCTCTACAACTTCGACGAAACTGGCTTCATGATGGGCCAGATAACCTCAACCCTGGTTGTTACACGCTCTGATCGGCATGGAAAGGCTAAATCTATACAGCCTGGAAACCGTGAATAGGCCACGGTCATTGAATGCATCAATGTCAAGGGCTGGTGTATCCCGCCGTTCGTGATCGTCCAGGGCGCCTACCACCTTGCCAACTGGACAACGGAGTCTGGCTTCCCACCAAGCTGGATGATCAAGCCTACTCCAAATGGGTGGACAGATAACGAGACTGGTCTAGAATGTATTCGGCACTTCGACAAGCATACAATCAAGCGGACCAAGGGTAAATACCGGATGCTTGTCCTAGATGGACATGAAAGCCATGTATCAGCGGAGTTCGAGCAGTACTGCAAGGAAAACAACATTATCCCTATTAGCATGCCACCACATTCATCTCATCTACTCCAGCCATTGGACGTTGCATTATTTTCGCTATTGAAGCGTGCATACGGCGATGAGATCAACCTCTTCATCCGGGCCTCGATCAACCACATCACCAAGTCCGAGTTCTTCATTGCGTTTAAGGCAGCCCACGACAAGGTCTTTACGGAAGAAAACATGAAAGCTGGGTTCGGAGGGGCTGGTATTTCTCCATGGAACCCAGATTCTGTCATTTCCAAGCTGGATGTCCGCCTACAAACTCCAGTACAATCCCTCCCTGTGTCACCATCGAAATGGGAATCACAAACACCCTCCAATGCCCACCAGACTGTCCAGCAATCAAGTTTTATCAAGGGCAAGATCTCAGCCCATCAGGGCAGCTCCCCTACACCAATTATCCAGGCAATTGAGAAGTTTACAAAGGGTGCACAAGCAATGGCGCATCAGATTACTCTTTTGAATGATCGGGTCCGTACCCTTGAGAAGGCTAATATTGGGCTCGCCAAGCGCCGGAGGGCCAAAAGAAGTCGGGTCCAGCTTGGAGGGGCACTTAGTATTGAGGAATCTCAGGTGATAATTGAAGAAAAACAAAAGGGGAAGCGGCCGGCTGGTGAAATGGCTGGTGGTGCTGAGGAGGCGGACCGCGGCGGACCGAGCAAACGACGATGTGGCAACTGCGGCGAGACTGGGCATAACGCAAGAACTTGTGAGAAAGATGCAGAAGAGTCTAGTCAGTCAGATTCAGAGTGTATAATAGTACATTCTTAAGCGGTCCGCGTCGGACCGCCAAAATAGTTGATTTGGCTGGTGTAGATTGAGGTTGATTCTGCATGGTTGAAATGCTCCATTTTGGTGGGGAACGCGATTTTCCCACCAAAAGTCAGCCACTTCAGACTGGCACTGCAGCCACCCCAACCACTCTAAATTGACCAAATCAATTAAAAATGAGCAATTGGGACCAGTTGGCACCAATTGGTGCCAATTTTTATTGATATGTTGGCCTCAGGTGGGTGCTAGGGTTGGCAAAAGTTGGCAGAGTTAGCAAAACTGACCGGGCATGTGTCCTGACCGGCTGACTGTCCACCTACGTTACATAAATCTCAAAGTCTTTAATAGCTGCTATCTATTGTTATATAAAGAGCCCACAGCAAGCATCATTCAACGTAACTATAATAAAAATCGTTTTAACTTGCTCTAACTTATCGTTTATATCATTAGTACCTAAACACTGTTATTGACATTCTCTCCCCCCAGAATATAGTAATGTCTCGGCCCCTTTCCCCTAGCGATCAGCTTCTTCAGGAAGCAGCCCAAGGTCGATACAATAATCTGAACAATATGTGTGTTGAATATAGAGTCAACAAACAAACCCCTCATACCTTGAATTCTGCAAGGTTGCGCCCCCGATCCAGCGCCCCACGAGACTCGCGCACCGCCAACACGCATCGAGAAAAGACAGAGGGGCCCCCTGTGCATAGCGGAATTTCCCGTCATCAGGATCTCGGCAGTAGCTGCACCTGTCGTCAAATACTTGGCACATTACCACCTAAGGACATCCGACAGCTTTTCCAGCTTTTCCTCGTCTTCCCTGGCTTCCTCAGATACAGCTTCTATAGTACGTGGTAATCTGTTGCCAGATACATACGACTTATGTTTTCGGACTCGAAGCGAAGGGCACCGCTGCTTCGCCATGGACCGCGAGGAAGGTTAATTTAACGTGAGAAACCTAAAAATAATAATAGTCCAAAGCAATGGCTAGAATGCCCAAGGCAACTGAATTGTTCATCACTGAATGCATCGAGTTCGACCAAGTTAACGCCTTCTTCCGGAAAAAGGGATTGCCTGAATGGTGGGCACCTAAAAGTCTCTGTCTGCCACAGCAAGCTCTCAAGCTTCTCTACAAATTGCCACACGCCTTTGTCCGAGCTGGCATCTCACTGGTCAAATTGCACATCCGCCTGGACCCTCACATAGAGCACAATCTGATACTCGGCGAGAAGAAGACCAGAGATCTACTTACCGCAGCTAAAAACCTAGAAGTACTAAACATCGACTACCAGATGGGCATGCAAGATTTCCGGACCAAGAAGAAGTCGGCAAAACTGGTCAGCCTATCCAGGCTTGCGTGTCTATTTGCGAAAAGCAAAAACCTGAGATCTATAACTCTATGCTTTAATTCTTGGGCAAGAGATGAGGAAGAGAAATATCACAGTGCTAAACCATTACTTGCAGCGCTTCCCTGGGCCAACCTGAGGAAGTTGTCACTGGTCGGTGCTTTCATACATTGTCATGAGCTCATCCGGCACATTGAGAAGTTATTGCCTAGGACCTACATACTTCTTAATGAGGTGTGCTTGCTAAGCGGCGTTTGGGTTGAACTTCTTGACGTGCTCCGTGGCAAGGCCGACTGCAATTCAAGTGTGATAAGGATAAAAGGGAAAGAGGATAAAAGACAAGGACAAACATTTACCAACATAGATGAAGATGACAACCCTGTTTCCGCATACATCAGAAGCCAAATATCACATAATCCTCTACGATCACCTCCGGTCCCAGACAGCAGGGACTCGTACTACACGATTCAGGGAAACGAGACAGAGAACGTGACCGGAGACGATTGAAAGCAGATGAGCACACAGCCAACTTTCGTCAACCCCAGCACCCACCCAAGGCAAATAAATCAATTATAATTGGCACCAATTGGTGCCAACTGGTCTCCATTGCTTAATTTCAATCAACTTAGTCAATTTTGAGAGGTTAGCGTGGCTGCAGTGCCAGTCTAAAGTGGCTGACTTTTGGTGGGAAAATCGGCTTCCCCACCAAAATGGAGCATTTCAGCCATGCAGAATCAACCTCAATCTACACCATCCAGACCAACTAATTGGGCGGTCTGCCGCGGACCGCTTAAGAGTGTACTATTATATACTCAGAATCTGACTGACTAGACTCTTCTATATCTTTCTGAGAAGTTGTTGCATAATGCCCAGTCTCGCCGCAGTTGCCATATCGTCGTTTGCTCGGTCTGCCGCGGACCGCCTTCTCTGCGCTACCACCGATTTCACCAGCTGGCCGCTTCCCCTTTTCTGTTTTCCCTCGATTATCGCCTGGGAATCCTCAATACTAAGTGCTCCTCCAAGCTGTACCCGACTTATTTTAGCTCTCCGTTGGCAAGCCCAATATTAGCCTTCTTAAGGGTACGGACCCGATTATTCAAAAGACTCGTATTATAGGCTATAGAGGCCGTGTGTAGGTCGGAGTCCGTCTGAGGGCTATTAGTGTTTATTAGCGTATTTTTATAGCGCATCTTGCGTAACGACCCACTCCCTATAGTTATAGACTCATGTTGTGGTTTTGAGCATCATATTATCGCAGGCAGCTTCGTCGAGTGCAGCTGGAAAATATAAATCAAGGGCAATTTCTTGCGGCCCACTCCGAACACTGGGTCGGTATTTTCGGCGCAGGCCGACAATACTGATGCTGGTAAATAGCCCTGTGCCATACAACATAACCAGGACAAAAAGATGTTTACAACATTTTTCAAGATCTGGCTGAAACGAGTTTATAAGTAAAAAGGGGAGGACCGCAAGGGCGGATTAGGAGAGGTGCAAGCAGGCGCCAATCCATTCGATTGAAGATTGCCAGATGGGAAACCACTCCAAGCAGAGCGGCGAGTGTGCCTAGCACGGCGAGTTCCGTTTTAACAATCATGGCTCGGGGGGGAGGGGGATGAAAAGCCGTCAAACCTTTTTTTTTTTTTTGGAGATTTTCAAGGAATGAGTGAGTGGGCGAAGCGAGCGCCGAAAGTCTCCCGAAGAGCTGGTCCAGCAGAACTTATAGAGAAGTGACCTGGGGAAGAGCGTCTAGGTGAAAGCGCACGCACAAAGCATGGCCGCTTTTGGCAGACCACGGTGTCATTTCTAGTTATATCTCTTATTTCTTACAATTTCCGTTTCCAGTTACACGGCGATCGTGCTGCAAAAGACAGTTGAGTGATACATCTCGGAAGGTGTAGGAAGAATTGGTAGTTCGGATGAGTATGTAAGAACGAATTCATGAGGGGTCATAAGATCATCACGAACCTATCGTGAAGCGGTACGATCTACCGGTATCAGATCGTTTTCGCATATATTCTTGAATCCTACTGCCCAGAAGCAAACTGGGCATGGTGATCTTTTCCCCCACTGCCAAGTACGAGAGGTGTATTCATTGGGAAAAAGAGGCTTGCAAGCAAGTCATTGAGGTTGAAGTCCCTTCACCCGGCCTGGTACCCATTAGCTGCGTATATGGCTGCTTTATCCACCATTTCGTCGCAGCTTTTTGTGGGTGCTTTGCCCTTCTCATCTGTGTTGCTTGTAATAAAAAGGATGCTGTGTGCCTTGATAAAGTTAGGTCAATGGCTTACAGCCGAGTCTGGGTTCCGTTGGTGATTTGTGAGGATGCTGTCTCTCACAGACTTGAATGGTACTGTATTGGACAACACAGACTCTTGGTATAATAAAAAAGCTGTTTGACGGAATTAGGCTTCGCAAAGTTTGTGGATTATGCCGATTGATGATAGAATCTATCAACATGGATTAAACAGGGGCCATGTCATGAAGGCAACTTTCGCATTCCCCGAGAACCAAGGTGGCCGGCCCAAATTCGGGCCACCCTCTGATTCGGACTGCGCTTTCCCACCAAATCCCCATTTACTAGAAATTCGCGATTCCGTCTCTGCCGATTTCCGCTGAAAAAGGTGTCAAGATAGTCACTGAACTGTGCCACACAGACCCAATGGTAGACACGATTGTAGTAGTAAGGGCGCCAATAGTTGTGGTGCGCCTATGACAGCTGCGTGAGCGCCCAGCGGGATCACTGCCGATGTCTGCAAATCAAATGCCTGCAATTCTTATCCGAACTTATCCAATTAAGCATTGGCAGCGCTCAGGGCTCCTTATCTTCGCACAATCCATACATATCATCCGCGTTTATATGTTAGAATCAAAGATATCTCCAAAAAAAGATATGGAAATCCATTGCGCATCAAGTCTGGAAGTTGACGCTGTTATCGGCGAGTTCAATCACCAACCCGCCTCCGACGGAGAAGAGGCAGTTGTGGACACATTTGAGGTCCAAGATGGGTCAGAGAGCGAAGGAACGGGGGAAAAGTTGACCTAATTTGGCTTGGTTATTTGTATTATATGACCCTTGGGCAGCTTCATATAACTACGGGTAGTTATATTGCAATAAAAAGCGCGCTTTTTATTCGGAATAAAAAGCTGCTTCATTATAATAAAAAGCAGTTTAATACACATGTGTATTAAACACGTGCCCATCCCTATTGAACACCCTTCTGTCCCAGCAGATACTTTGTCGCACATTTTGGTGATGGCTAATATTATCGGGCACTTTTTGAAAATGTCGGAATCAGATCCAGCTGCTTCTAGTAGCTTCTCAAGCAAGTTTACCTCCTTCTGAGGGAGTATAAGGTCGACGATCCAACCCTCTTCATCACTGACTACGATAATGCCCTAATCAACGCCCTTAAACACAAATTCCCTCGATCACGGCACCAACCCTATGTCTTCTATATAAATATAAACGTTCTGCTTTACATCAAAGGGACCAGTCGATCTTTCAAGGGGGCGTAAGACTCAGTCTCGTCTGATTTAGCAACCCAGCTAACAACAGCAAAATATCAAGGGATGCAGGATAAAAGACCCGAGATAAAGGACTCAAGATAGAGGACCCAGGATAGGGGACTTAGGACGGTCCAATTTTGGTTAGCCGTTAGCCGGCGCTATTTCTTGCATCAACTAATAAATCCTTACGCGGCCGGCCTCGACCTCTTTTAGGCCGACCCTTGTTCCTGTTCCCATTATTTTCGCGCTTCGAGATAGCTGGCGACCGCCCTGCGCTTACCATATTCCGCCTCCACTCATCAATGAGGTCTCTCATATTGCCCAAATTTTCCTCTGGCTCGAGAGTTGGGTTCCAGGCGACCAAGTAGTACTTTCTGCCATCTATCACTTTCTCTCCTATGATTGCGCTCGCCTCCCATTCACCTGGCTGTGATGCGACATGCGTGCCCCGAGACCCTCGATAGGTATTCGAGAGGGAGCTATGCCCGCTATGGTCGCTACGCACATGTGTAGAAGCCGAAGACGCACTCGAGCTCTCGAGATCCCATTCGTGCCTCGCCTGGGTGAAAGTACTTCTTGCATGGCGCAATGACGCTATACGAGTGTTTTGGTTGGACACGCACGGGTCAGATGACCCTTCATCCTCCATAGTGCAATCCCCTTCTGCTCGCCTAGGTCTTACTAGAATAAACGTTCAACGTTTCCGTCTGTGCAGTATTTGGAGAATGTTTGAGACAAAAAACATTCGTTCGCTTCAATTGTGACAGATCCAAGCCGATTGCGTTCGTCGGTGATTAGGCGTTTGGACTGACTGAAGACACGTTCGCATTCGGCGCTCATAGCTGGGATAGAGAAAAGATCGAAAGCCATTTGGGTAAGGATCGGGTAGGACTTCTCGCGCTCGCGCCACCAAGTCAGCGGCTCTTCGACAAAGGGTTCAACAACGTCTTCATCATAGAGGTAGCGCTCAAATTCGTCGACCATTCTGCGCCTCTTTCGCCTGTCGCTATTGCTATCCACATCAACGCTGCGGTCAAGCCTTCTATGTAGTTTGAAGCGGCCCAGCTCTGGCGTTTGCTGAGGTTGCTCAGTTTGCTGCGGAGGAGAAGCTGGCTCCGTAATGCTGTATTTTGTTGCATACTCGTTGTATAGCTGGCGGACGTCTGGCTCAACAGTGTCTACCCGGCCGGCAGCCCCTGACACTAAACCTAAAAAGGCAGTTGGACAAACTCACTCAAGATGTACGAGTACATGTACGAGTACGAACCTTCTCGTACTCGTACACTGTACGAGAGGTCTCGTACATGTACCTGGGCATCCCTACCTTGCAAGGCCAACATGTCGATCCACGGATTCCAGAATCGCCTTCAACACATTGAGAAGCACTCCAAGGGTTAATTCAAGGCGGATGTGCATATGAATTTGAACCTCCTTTCCAAATTACGCCTCGCGCTTTTGACCACTTCGGGTGATATCGGCGGAGTCGTTTTATCCAAAATCTGGTCTTGATTCAATATCGAACCTCTCCTTCATTGCTGACTGAGTCACCTGTTGCTTTTACTCCTGCCACCCCCCCCCCCAATTAGATGCGATTGATCTGACATCCCGTCGCTCGGCATCACACAATACACGCCACTGTGTAAGTGGATTGTGGCCGGTCAATATGGCCAAGCCACTGCTCAGCATCCGATTGCTGGAAAACACCAAGAAAGCGGCGGCAAGAGCAAAAATGGATGACACCACGAGAAAGAGAAGGATCGAATTAGTTACCCCAGTACCGATCAGTATTAAAAAAGTAGTGTTGTCGACGCCCAGAGTATCTAGAGAGATCCGCACATTGCACGGTTTTTTCGATAAGGGCAATCACTCAATCGCCACACAACGACTACTGTTCAGGAAGGTTGAAAAAGGATATGACGAGAAGGACTGGCAATTAAAGATGGCCCTCAGAGAAAATAAGCTTCTCAAAGCAAGGTTAGAAGCAATGGTACTAGTGAAGAGGAAGAAGGTCGAAACTAGCCCCAACTCGAGGTTTGTCAACATTCGGGCAATCCGTAGGGCGCAAATTGCGGCCGGGGCAATTGAGGCTAAGTCAGCAGACGAAGAAGGGTCTGAAAAGTCAGAAACACCAGAAAGTTGCATCGTGGTTGGTTCTGATGAGGATTCTGACGACGTTGAAGTCGAAGGGTAGTTGTGGTGGGTGGGCGATTTGGGTGGCCCGAATCAGGGGGTGCCCGAATGTGGGCCGGCCAACTTAGTAGTAAGGGATGGTACCTCCCGCGCCGAGTCTCTCAAACTCGGTCTCACAGCCGCGGACTCGCTCGGCAGCGTATCCTCCATGCAGCCTGGAGGGCGTTGCTAAAGTATCCTCCCTCGGCGTTTACATCAGCGCTATTTTTAAGCAGTATCTGGACCAACTCTTTGTGGCCCTCAAATGAAGCAGCCTGGAGTGCGTTGCCAAACTCTCCTCCCTCGGCGTTCACATCAGCGCCCTTCTCAAACAACATCTAACAAGAATGAGTAAGGCCTCCAAAAGATGCATAGTATAAAGGAGATGAGTATCTGATCCTTTCCAAACCTGATCTCCATGGCTGATCAGGGCTGTATGGCTGGTCAGGGCTGTAGAGCTGATAGCAACGTTTATAGGCGTTGCCACAATTGAAGAACTCAGCTATAAGCTGTTGTGTCTCTTCACTATCTTTCTCCACCATTACAGCTTGGCCTGCCCAGTATTCTGCTGCATAGGAAGCAAAGGGAAAGTTCTGTCTGATCTGTGCAATCAGAAGACTATGGTCAATCCCTAGCAGATATGCTAGGCTAACCTGGACAACAGCTGATCTAGCAGTAATGGGTTTGAACTCCTTGGCTATGTCATCCGGAAGTCGATCTGAGGACAGATACTCCTTAACAGAGAAATGAGCAAGCTGAAGCTGAACGACACTCCTCTTGTGGTAAGTCTCTGTTGTGGTAGTTGTAACCAAGCTGGAGCAATAGCTTGATATCTCTGCTGGATCAGGCATCCTGTTTTCTGGGTCGAATCGCCTTAGCTCTACTTCCACCGCAATAGCATCAACAGCCTCGTCGACTGTCAGTGGCCGCTCGGAGTAGGTCAGGAACTGGAGAATCCGTGTTGTATGTGATTTATAATCTTCGGGTATGTTCTTCAGGATCCGTGCGTAAGTATCGTCTAATGTCTTGGGTAGCGATGTAAAGGCCCTTCTCACGGCTTGATAATCAAGACGAGTTTCTAGGTTATCAAGCTGGCATGAAACCCAGCGAAACCTGTGTAATTTTAGTAATTATAGAATCTAATATCAAGAGAAAAACTTACATTCCATCAGCATTCTTTATCAGAGTTGCTTCAATCTCGCTCTGCACATTTGGCCTTGACTGCCATCTTTTCAGTCCACCATCACCTCTAACCCTTGCATGAATATAGTCTTGAATATCACTCTCAACCAACTCGCTCTGTACTTGAATCATCTTATCACTTCTAGCCCACCTTTCGATAGCTCGTTTGATATCTTGCTCTGGGCGGCTTGTGACAAGCAGGTGTATGTTGCCGTGGCACTTGTGAAGATCTTCGATCCACGAGAGCAGGCCGACATCTGGGAACTCTTCTCGCCTCTGACACTCGTCGAGCGCATCGAGAACAATCCACACCTCGCCGGCCTGCTGTATCATGCTCTGAAGGGTTTTGCGCAGTGCCTCATCGCTCGGCTGCCGCTTACCGCTTTCGCAGGATGCGTACAGTGACTCAAGGCATCCTTGAATGCTTGGCGTCTGGTCATAAATCTGTCCAATAAGCGAGCGGACTGCGCTTTCGAAATTCTGCTTTTCCATGACGGTGAAATCGAAGTAGTAATAGAGGAGAGGTGAAGAAGGGCGCTTGCTCCGGCCCAAGGTCTCGATGACGGTCGAGCTGAGGATCGTCTTGCCGCACCCTGGGATACCGTAGAGCCACAAAAAGGAGCTCTGCTCTTGTCTCCAGGCTGAGTACTTTTTGCATTTAATCAGCCGCTGGCCTGAGCCCTGAAGGCGTTGTTTGAGAGCCTTATTGAAATTGACCGAGGGGTCGGGCGCCGAGAGCCAGGTCCTGACTTGCTTAGCGTGGTTGTCTTCCCGCAGCGCCCCTACTTCTATAACAGCATTTCTTGTTAAAGAGTGCACATCTTCTATTCGTTGATTGACTATTTGAGTGTCAGAATTTACATGCTGTGACAGGAGAGCTTGCAACTACTAACCATCCGCGAGAACCTCGCTCAGCTTCCTCTCAGCTTCAACTCTGTTTGGCGCAATCATTCCGAGCAAATCCTTTGCATAAGCAGCAGCCGCCATAGCTGCATAGCCCTGCCACAATCCACTCTTATGCGTGTCCGCATAGTCGCACACTCCGCGAATGACCAAGCAGGGGAAATGATTCATCAGCCCTGCAGCCTCCATATCAAAGCATAAGATGTCTATCTCCGCCGACAATCTATCGCGAACCAGCGCGTCTTGCATTAGTTGGTTAGCAGAAGCAATCAGCCCGTAGTGGATCGCCGGGTTGTCCTGATCGTCTGATCGTTCGGTACGCAAGACCAAGCACGATTCGGTATCCTCGCAAATAGTAATGCAACTATCCTGGTCACTCCCTTTGTGTGTATAGGACGATTTGTACAGCCTGTCAGTGCTGGTATCGGGCCGTTGGTATTTGCGACGCAGCCTTTTTTTCTTCTCAAGAATGCTATTGATGGCTTGCTCAAGGTTGTGGCCGTCGCTCTCGTATTGAGCCTCAAGCACAGCGATTGCTGTCAGCACCGATGGTGGCGGCTGGTTCATGTATCCAGTGAGGAAGAAGCTCCGGTCCTGTACAGTCTTTCCATAGTCGTACTGGAGCACGCCCCCACTCCCGTAGCCAGGCGAGCTGACTACGATGTCGCCAAGTCGGATGTCATGCTTGGGACTGGGTGCGCCGCCGCCGATGCCTACCATAAGGCCTAGGCGCACATTGGGAAAGCTGCGGACCAGGTCTCGGGCGACAGTGGCAGCGCTTACAAGTCCGTATTGCCAGTGTGGCAAGGCAGCTATGACGATATTGTGGTTGCCGATGCTGCCTAAGGTATAGGTATTGTTGTCATTGACAGGTGTATCGACTGGCGGGTCGTGTTTTTCATCAAGAAATGCCCGGGCCGCAACAAGCTCGGACCCGACGGCACAGATCCAGCCGATAGTATAATCGCCAGGGTTTGACATTGTTGTTGATGAACGCAACCGGGGTATTGTTTGCAAATATTCAAGCCGGCTCTGCAGGAGTAAACACGAGCGTTGCAGTGAGCCTCTTGTTCAGAGAGAGGCAAGCAGGACTTTTAAACCAAAGCGGGTGAGATTTCCAAGTTGGATCTTGCGCAATACCAGCTTGCTGCCTGGTATAAGCCCAGCAAGGCCCTATCTGCCCACTCTTTTCCGTCTGGCATGGTCTGCAGCTTCGGCGGCCTCCCCGCTCTCTTTTGTTACACCTATTCAAAAAGCCTCACGGTCTGCCTCTGCTCAGCCAACCGGCGCCACGTTCGTGCAGGGGGAATGAAGACTGCATATAGGTGCACCTTTCCGGCGAGGTAAGCACTAGTCAAATGCAGATGTGGTGTTACCGATTCCTTGCCTTTCCAGCTTGATTTCAGCAAGTGTGGTTTGCCACATGATTGGCGAGCTAGTGGTCGCTTGGCCGTGTGGATCCTACCATAGCGGCACCCAATTTACCTTTCAGTCTTAGGCGGGCGAGACAGGTGAGACAACATGGTCCTAATGTTGAGAGGGGCTACATAATACTAAGAAGTTGGGCAAACCTCAGGCTGACCGGCTGCAGCTGACCAGGTGGCAATCTGCAAGGTATCCTTCGTGGTACATGCAGTAGCCATGATCATAGGTCGCAATTCAATGCATGAGGAGACTTGGTGGCTTTGGGTGATGTGATTACGTAGAGTCTCGCGGATCCTCGCCTCTCTGATGCCAATTGCGGGCATGAAATGAATGTCATTTTGCATGTCGGGCTTTTAAGCATCCCTTGTGTCGTCAGCCACATACGACCGTCACTAGGCTCAGCGCCCATCCGAAATTTGGTGATTTTAGGATGCAAGCCAGATTTCCATCTCCTTGATACATATTTGGTGACCAAACTAGCCAGTCAATTGCCTGAAGTGCTAAAATGATTTTCTCCTCTTTTGAGTAGATTGGCATTGTAGATGTTGAATTGTAGCGTGTTGAATAGTTAAGTAGGTAGAGTGATGCGAGACTGACGCGAAAAATAGGGACGCGATCTGCACCAAAAACAAACCAGCTCACCAAAACTTTAAGCTTTCAGACTGGCACTGCAACCCCACCATGCCTCCAAATTGACCCAATCAATTGAGAATAAGCAATTAGGACCAGTTGGCACCAATTGGTGCTAAATATAATTAACCCTTTTGCCCTGGGTGGGTGCTGGGGTTGGCTAAAGTTAGGTGAGTTAGCAAAAGTGGGCGGGCATGTGATATGGGCGGCTGACTGATAAACCACGTTAGAGGAGCTGTCCTGATCATCACACTCGAGACCATCCATCCGACAGCACTTTTTTAGCGGTATGTGCAACAGGTTGTCCTAGAAGATTGGTGACGGAAGCTCTGGGTAGTCCCTGGGTGGTTGATGTATGTATCTGTTCGAACTCTACTCAGAGTTGTAGCTAGCGAGTCAGCGGCTTTTCTTTCTACGTCTTGGCGTTGGGTTTGGCCTTCCCTAGCCAGATTTTTTCTTCTACAAAATTCCATTTTCAAAACTTAGCCGATGACGAATTGTGGAAGAGTAATTTCGAGCAAGATTTCTCGCATCTCCTTAACCAACAGTCACCTGCTGACGATATCCAGTATGTAAAGCGTGAACACCCTGTGGACCCAAGACCACCTCCGGCTGTGAACCGCTTGTGACGCACGGTGCCGGGGTATGAGTCTTGGCAGCCTAATCATATTGGCCATCCTGGTCCCCCAGCCACCCATTTTCATCATCACGACCAACATCGCGCATCTCGGAACTTGATAATTATCCAACGACCTTTTCACGCGACCGGCATCACATTTTTACAGAAGTCTACTCGTCACCTACGGCCGGCGAAAGACCCTGGGTACCGGCTTCAGCAGTACTATAATCGTGGCGCGGCTCGGCTTGGCTGCACGTAAACGCCACGATCCGACTGTTCTAACACCTGGTGCCAAATGCGAATTATTTTGCCTCGCGATTGCCTCCTTTGAAATCCTAGAATATCTTGGGGATATTTGGGTCGGGAATCATGTACGAAATAGATCGAGATTTGGATGCTGATGGAGACGTGCTGCTTATCCTGCAACGTCCCAACAGCCCCTTCGCTGTGTGGAGCGAGGACAGTGTGTGGGAACGACTCAGACCGCAGTGGCCTGAGCCAAAAGCCCTATACAATAGACTTCTCGAATTCCGACCCCTTGACCCTGCCTGGCTGAAAGTAACGTCGCCCAACCCATTCCTTGCGCTCGGCAATTACCGCCACTGCAGGCCTCCATAGTCATCAACAGCAACTTCATTCGCCTACCAACACGCGAAGACAATGTCCTATGGGTCATACAGCTCCATGTCGGCTGTGGAAATCCACAGTACTGAATATAAAAAAAGTCCCCATGCATCCCCAAGCTGGCCACAACGGAAGTCCCTGTCCAGTGAGGGAAATGGGTGGCTGGGGGACGGCCAAGACTCATACCCTGGCACCGTGCGTCTTGGCTCCAGGTGATCTTTGGAAGATCCGCGACATAACAGGATGTTCACGCTTGACATGTGAACGATTCTGTGACTGGCGCCGAATAGCGATGTCCTCGTCGTCGCCTAGAGTCCCACAACCGCCATCCAGCTTACTTTCAAGGTGCGACTTAAGCAATGGATCCAGGTCCTTGATAATGCCAGCACGGTACCAAGAGCGTAAAACCTGACAAATGGCGATAATCTCAGCATCTAGGTTTGTACGCAACCCCGAGACCATCTTGCCAGCAGCTGAAAATAACCTCTCACACTCGGCTGACATCGGCTGGATTGTCAGGAAGTCCAAGGCCATCCTGGATAATCGAGGATATCTGCTTTGCTTAGTGATCCAGTAACCAATTGGATCACGAACGTTGCCGTCGCTGACGTCACGATCCGTCTGCCACGCTTGGTACTCGTCACCAACAATAGCTGCTGCGGAGGCTGGTGTTGAGCTTGGCGGACGGCTGTTCTTCTCGGAGGGGTTGAAAAACCGAGCTCTTTTTGCTGGAGGCTCGTCGTCGCCTCTGCTGATGCTGGTTCTAACCTCGAGATGAGCGTAATCGGACAGCCAGACGTCGGCGACCATCTCTTTTGCCTTTTCAACCCAACTAGGCTTATGAGCCCACGTTTCATCAAACCAGTCCCAACGATAGGCTGGATGGAGCGCCATAGCCGTATAGTAGATGGGCGTCTCGTCCAGCCGCCGATAATATCCATCCAGCTTATCCCAAGCAAGGTTGATTCCGATGCGGGAGTGCTCTGGATCAGGAAAGTCAGCAGCAAGCTGCTTATATTCTTCCAGTGTGTTTAAGCAGCAACTCATAGCCAAGCACCACGTCCCAGATATTGCCATAGGAGCCAGTCCAGCCTTGCCTACGCCTGCGGGTGTGTCCATCACCCTCAAGCGTCTTCACCACGGTCTCAAAAACAGTCAGAATAGCCTCCAAATGGTAAAGAACCTCCCAGTCTCTGTCCGTTAGCTGATTCTCGTCTCGGAGGATGCGTGGTTTTCTCGCCAACTTGGCTTGTGTCACTTGGCCAGTCTTTTTAGACCGATTTTCGTCCTCCCATTGCGCCTTATACTTGATCAGTAGGAGTTCGATAGAGGTTTTCAACCGTAGAGCCCTGCGGATCATGTAGAGTTGTGACAGCCAACGCGTGTCGTTATCGATAATTAGCTTGAGTGGTTTCTTCGATTGGAGTTTAAGGGTGGTGGCGCGATTAATTTCGTCCTGTTAGATATATGGAATTAGTATGAGACGAATAGGATTTAGTAAAACCGCTTACCCTCTGGACCTCCTTGAATAAGTAAATCAGCCGATGGCTAATACGCACATCAACTACGATCTAATTTGACGATGAAGCCCTTTCCATCATGATCTCTTGGTCTGCCCAGAGAGCGGGTTAGATGATAGTGGAAGTCGGCGTGGATGCTGTACGAAAGTGAGCGAGCCACATACTCATGCTGTGAAGATGAACAGCAAACAGGAAGATACCTGAACTGTGATGAAATCGGTGTATAGTCGATTACCTCGAGAATTTCATGGGCGTAAAAAAGGTTCTGCACTCGTTCTAGGGTCGCTCTTGATTTCACGCACTGAAATAGAGATGAAAGCCTCCATAGAATCTATCGGCTATCCTCCTTTTATTCACGCCTGTTCCGCCCGTGCTTTGCCACGACTGAGAACACCTCCTGCACTCAATTTGAAGAGTTCTTTGGTCGTTAAACCGTTTGAATTATAACATCTTATAGCTGCTCCAGATCAACATTGCAGATGAAATCTTCTGTTGATTGTTTTGTAATTCCTGGATGAGGGCTAGGCATCGCTGCTGCTCCTGCTGGACCTGCGCAAGCTGGTCTCGCAGCCTATCCATCTCTGTCTTCGCCAATGGCCCAGCCTCGCCACGCCCTAAATTCCTGCCTGGTTGGATGTCGAGGAGAGCGTACTGGCCGGTGGGGCCGTCCATGAGGTCCTCGGCGTCGCTATCCTGCTCGAGACCTCCCGACGAGTCCTTGCTGGCCTGCTTCTTCCTCTTTCTGCCGCCGGTCTTGTTCGGCTTCGTGATGAGCCATTGCAGGGCCGGGTGAGCTCGCAGGAAATAGGGGTGCGCATATTCGCTTGGGCTCTTGGATTTCTTTTCGCTCGCCCTCATGGAGTTGTCGGACAGCCAGACTCGCTTGCGAAACCTGTATATGTGTAGCTGGCGGACAAACGAGGTGTAGTTGTTGTGCTTGAACATCTTGGGTATCAGCTTCTTCGCGAAGTCCTCCTCGTCGAGCACGATGAACGAGTCGCCCTTCTCTGACCACCGGATGAGTTCGCTGTTGCTACCATTGTTGAGAAAGCTGTAAAGCAGTCAGCAGGAGTCGTCCGGACACGGTGCCGTACGTCGGGTGCAGGGTATACAAACCTGGAGAGCTTCAGCACGAACGGCGTGATACTCCTCTTCTGGTTTGGTCCGTGGTGCTCTTTTGTGGCCTCCTCCTCGATCTTCCTCGCGCGCTCCAGGAGAAGTCTGAGATGCTCCTCGCTCAGCGCTTCGTTGGGTAGCGGCATGAAGGCGCCATCGCCTTCCAGGGTGCCCCATTGGTCGGGCGGGGCGTCGAACGGAGAGCGCGGCGCCGTGGAAACGAGCGCTCTGCTGCTAGCGGGATCGCGGATGGCCAGGGCATTCGATGGGGTCGGGGCTTGCGATGGCGACAGGAAGGGGTGGCCGGGTGGGGCAGACTGTTGCGCAAGCATATTGTAATCAAGGACGCGGCTGAGCTTCAAAAGCAGAGGTTGGCAGTTAGCGTGAGGGAAAGGGAGGAAGCATCGAAGCGGTCCTACTTTTGATAGCTGGAGATGAACTCTTTCGGAGATTAGTATGTAGTTGTGGTGAAGGATGGGATGTATGGTACGAAGTACACGCAGAGATTACATGGAGGACGAGAGATTGATATAGCTGTCAACCATTTCAACCCCCCCCCCCCAAACCCCCCAAGGCTCTCCACGCTGCTAAAGCCCTGCCATGATAAGCCGAAACCTACTTAGTACCTACCATGCAAAAGGCCCCGAGCACCAGCTTTTCGCAGCCCGATGCAAACTTGCAGCTAGTTAGGGCGACCTAGTCGTGAAAGTGCCGAGAACCGCGACAAGAATTAATAAAGGGACGCGTGTGCCTCGAATAGTCCTGCAGGAGTTTTTTGGTGAACGCCTGAAGCGCAGGGCCGTGCATCCATAAGCTGGATAGAAACATCTTGTAGGCTCTGGCCTGAGAATCGTCTGTCCACGAGTATATTCCGCTCTTCGGCTGTGGCTCTCGGAACAATAGACCGCATGGTACATTCTTAGCAGGCAGCAGGAGGGGTTGTGTAACGCAACACGGCTAGCGACAGGTAGGGGACACGTTCGGCAACCTCTCTCGGACCAAAGTTAGCCCCTGTTTTGTCACAGTATAAATCGGTAAGAACATTGCAGAATCAACTGAGGACCAGGTGTGTCTTCCCCGTTTACAGCTTCAGAAGTATCACTACATGAATGACTACCGTTATTTCTCCTCACCCAAATAAGTTTTAGGCCCACAGTCTTCCGACGTTGCAGAGCAATATGAGAAACACACCCGCAGGCAACACGGCCCCAAAAAACCTCGTGCCTGAGACTGGCAACACACAATCGCTCAACTGTCTACACCTAGGTGTACCCCGGCCTGCGGCACTGGGCAGTGGTGCGCAGGGTCCGGTGGCCCCGGGTCAGAGAATGACCGATTTACAGCGAATTCTGGTCACCAACGCCATCCAGGCTGCGAATCCGCGCCCAGACGACGTCGAGGCGTGTGTGCTACTTGTGCTGTATAAAAAAACTCTTTCTCCGAAGAAAGTTGAAACATTTTTGGTCGAACTTCAGCAAGTCTGCGAAGAAGCCCTAGGCGTCGGAGCTGCCAGGGACGCAAGGCCTCCAACACCACCTAGTGCCATTTCTGAATCAAACTCAGCAGACCCGGTACCTGGCACGCTCCAGGATGACGGAGCGCTGCAAGCAGCAGCTGCACGCAGCGTCAAGGACACAGTAGGTCACGCCGTGGCAAAGAGACCTCCGACCCTGCGAGTCGAAGGAGCGAGGTTTGTACCTGCAAGCGACAAGGCGATTCCGTTGCTAAGGAATCTCCCACCAAGTTCGCACTCACAAGACGTCCATGAACCTCCAGTCACCCACATAGGACCATCGCCGTATAAAGCCCAGTTGGACGACTCCTGCGCCGGCTTGGGCACTCAATCTGCAAAGACGTGGACTCCCCAGCCTTGGTCTGACTGCACCGCCGTCTTTCTCGGACCAGACGCAGGACGACAGGCCGCTAGTTTCGTGACAAGTCTATGTTATCATTTGAAAGAGTAGGTAGAGACAGGTATAAGTTTACGAAGGACTTAACGGAAAGCGGCCAGAAAGACCCCTAAACACTTTGAACGATGATGAGGGATCAGAATAAGCTCGCATTTGGAGATGAGAGAAGCTCTTGATCGGTTCGCTCAGTTCTTTGTCGAGCCGTTGTTTCTGGAATTTCAACTTCGTTACGCGGAAAAAGTGATCTGGGAAGTGCAGGCGGCTTCACCTCTATTTCAGATGGGGCCTGGCTGAAGTATAGAGAAGGCCACCCGGACCTACTAGAAATGCCAAAAAGAATGACACAATGCGTGAGAAGCTTCGAAAGTCTCTGTACAGTGTGCTGCCTCAGCTGCCCGGGGTACATGGTGTGCTACCATGCCGACACTTCCAAAACTACGGAGCAAGTTATAGAAAGCAGATGCGGCCCATGTAGATACCCTACTCCTGTTAGCGACTGAAGTAGTTGTATGAAATTTCAAAATAACTTTACTCAAAGGGTATATTCAAGACTAAGTTTCTCTTCGAATATCGCCAGGCATACATCGTGCACAGATGCCATCAGCGTCATGGCGTTTTCCTGTTCAAACAATGTCGGAGATTGGACCTCATCAGCTATCCCTCGGCCTGCAGACCATCGGGCCAGGTTACTCGCCCAGCCAGATTTGCTCCGGATTTGGTGACTCTTTCTATATTACTGACTCATATCAAGCCGACTCTCCAATCGTATTCGTATCAGATGGCCTGGCCGGTCTCACCGGATACAACCATGACGAGCTTGTCGACAGGAACTGCCGTTTTCTCCAGGGGCCGGGAACCAGGGCAGGCGGCGTGGACCGCACTAGGGACACCATCAACAAGAACCAGGAGTGGTCCGAACTGCTGTTGAATTACCGTAAAGATAGGCGCGTCTTCTGGAACCTCCTGGTCACGGCGCACCTGATGGGGCTGGACGGTCAGGTTCGCTACCACCTCGGCGGCCAAGTGGACGTAACAGAAGTCCTTGAGTCGCAGGAAAGCGTGGCCGGTTTCCTGGCCTACAACCCACCGTTGAGAGACCGCAAGCTAACGACTCCCGATGAGCACGAGGACCGCGGATCATGGTGCAATGCGTTCAGCAAGGAACGGCGACCCGCTCGGGATAGAGACGCCAAATATCTACCCCAGACCCCCCTAAAAGGTTCTTCAAGGGCTTCCGACACCCTTCACGCGGCAGCACACCTGTGTCTCCGATCGATACGGAGAGTACCCATGATCTGTCGACATCTGAGCCGACCACGCCAATGGAATTTGCCCGGTAAGAGCTCGGCGACTGCAATGGATTGAGCCAACGCAGGTACTCGTCGTACGGGGCAGGGATCGGGCCACTTACATACGATGCCAGAGAATCGAACATGCGCTCATGAGTCATACCCCAATTGAGACTTGAAATGGGAGCCGCACTAGTGGCTGCTGATCGAAAATCAGGCCGAGACGCGTCTTCACACCAGGGCCAATCTGTCAGATACGTCAGAGGCGAAAGTTGCCACCTGTTGCCACCTATTGCCACCTATTGCCACGAGGCTTAGCAATCAGCTTCTAGCTGATTCTATACAGAAGAGAAAGGGTATATAAAGCTTGCCCTGAAACCTCAAGACAGAGGGGGCAAAAAAAGACAATACAGAATATACAATTTTCACCCTAATATTTGACAATTAAGAGTCTCACTGCCTCAACCCATTTTAATATCTTTGAGAATCCCCCTATCTTATCTATGATGCTGCATAGAAAATCCCAGAAAGAAGGTCTTACGGCCACTCTTATAAAACCTGGGGACTTCCCGGACTGGGAGCACGAATTCCTTCTTCAGGTTGACCTTTTAGGTCTGCAACAGCACCTCAAAAGAAAGATTTTCCTTGAAGAGGAACCGGCCTTCCCAGATATCAGAAGACGCAAATACACCAAGACAACAGCAGCACAACGGACCATTCGATCAGAAACACCTGAGACTGAAGGGACCAATTCAGATGAAATACAGGAGACAACCAATGGAACATGGTCTCTATCTGACCTAACTGACCAAGGTCAGAAGAGCTTCCAACAGGACCTCTCTTTCTATCAGCTTCAAGAAAAGTCATCAGAAAGACAGAGGAAGTCTCTAAGAACCCTCCAAGATTGGATTATCCGAACTGTCTCTCCTAGTTACATCCGGACCTGTTGTCAGCCGCGCAAGTCGATCTACGAATGGCACTACAATCTCCGTGCCCGGTGCGGGAGGTCGGAAGCAGACGAAACACGAGATGCTCGAAACACATACTTGACCCTCATGAAAACACCTCCAAAGACCGCAACTCAAGCACTCAAATGGTTAGAAGAGTGGGAGGAAGCCTTGGCTAAAGGACAGCAACAAAAGGTCCCTGAGACCCTCTTTTGCAGCTCCTGGGCATATGACTTTCTTAACGTCTCTTCACACCTTCTCCCTGCCTGGACGGCAGCCTATGAAATTAGCCAACAAAACCTGATCCAAGATGAATCTCTTATCTATCGAGATCTAGCGAACGCCTTCCGGAATAAGCTCAAAAATGCAGAGGCCTTACGGGGCCCAGGTCGCACGGGAAATTTCTCCCAAGGTGCATTCTCTGCGAGCTTTGCTGGGGAGGACCCCCAGGATGATGAACCAGAGGACGCTCGCATCATTGAAGGTCAGTACCGTTCTCTGAAGAAGGAAGGGCAAAGGACGAAGCGCCAGAGGCCTCCTGAAGAACAGGATAAATGCCCGGCATGCGGCCTACCCCATGTCCTTAAGAAATGCTTCTATGTTTTTCCAAACATAGCTTGGAGAGGGTTTAGGCCTCGAGAAAAATTTCAGACAAAGGTAAAGGAAGCCCTCGAAGAAGACTTAGACCTACAGGCACAAGTGAAAGCTCTCACTCAGAAGAAGTCCAAGATCTCGCCAAAACAAGCCATCGAAGACACCTCTGACCAATGACTCTATGGGCGGCTTATCGCTAAAGTCAACGCCGCATTTGCCGTTCAAAGCGATAACTATCCCTTACGAAAATCTCAAATCCTAGACCCCGGAACAACGATCTCAATCACAAATGACCCCAATCGACTAGCTGATCTCCAGCCGGCCCTTCCAGGCGACTTCATCTGGTCAGGTGACCGAAAGTTACCAATTTTGGGATATGGAACAATGATAGTCAGGCTGACAAGAACTCGAGCCCTGTTGCTTGAAGATGTAGCCTACTGTCCCCGACTCCTCACAACTCTAGTCTCCTTACGTCAGCTACGGAAGAAAGGACTCTATTGGGATAACAGACGTGATCCAACGACCCTCCGTCATTCCGATCAGACAATCGCCTGCCCGATCAAGGACCTATACGGTCAATACGTCATTGAATACCAACCGGCAGAGATGACCCCGGCGGTTTGGGCAGCCCACAAGTTCACCTCTCACACTAAGAGGGCTCCTTTAGCGGGAGAAGCCATCCGCTGGCACAACCGCCTAGGGCATCCGGGACCGCAAGCTCTTGAACACCTCGTCTCAGCATCTCAGGGGGTGCGAATTCGAGGACCAACAACAGTCGAATGTGACGCCTGTGGCCTATCAAAGATCAAGAGACAAGTCAGACGGGCTCCAAGGCAGTCTGGCCAGAGAGCCGGCGAACGCATCGCTGTCGATTTCCATGACTATGAAGAAGGGATAGGTGGCTATACCTCGCAGATGTTGCTTACCTGCCGATCAACGGGATACATTTGGGATTATTACCTCACATCTCGGACAACAGAGGCTATTATCACAGTCTTCAAATCCTTCTTCGAACACCTAGAAGTTCAACATAACATTAAGGTCAGAGTCATCGAATGCGACAATGAGATCACAGAGGTCAAACCACAAGTCGGAAACTCCATACGGAACAGAGCTATCGTTATCGAGCCCTCGGCACCGTATAGCCAAGCCCAAAACGGCGGCGCCGAGCGCTCAGGGGGTGTGATCAAAGATAAGGAAAGAGCCATGCGAACAGGCTCTAAGCTCCCTCATCAGCTATGGCCAGAAATCGGCAAAACAGCAGTTTATCTATATAACCGAACGCCAAATTACAAATCAGGCTGGAAAACACCATACGATCAACTGCATACTGCAATAGCCAGAGCCAGAGGAATTCCACAACCGGTAAAACAGCCTGACCAAACACATCTAAGGGCATTTGGTTGCAAAGCCTATGCCATGACCCCTGAGGCACAACAAAAGCTCAACCGCAAGATGCGGCTCAAACCGAAAGGATGGATCGGCTTCCTAGTTGGATATAGATCCTCGAATATCTACAGGATCTGGATCCCGACAATCAATCGGATAATCAGCACCCGAGACGTCATTTTTAATGAAGACGAGGGCTGTAACGGAGACTGGGAAAACTTCAAGGATGACCTCTTAGAGGCAGACTTGGAAGAAATCGCACGAATTGCATCCCTCCAACCAGACGAACCAATTGATCAGCCAGAAGCTGAAGACTCTATTGAGGTGGCTTTTCCTGAAGAAGAAGATGAACTCACACCGAACCATCTCATAGTGGCGATTGACGAAATCTCACAGGCAAAGAGGGCAGAATACGAAGACTTCCTCACGCCTCCAGATACACCGCCATCTGCCCTACTCGCACAATTACCTCAAAATGTGTCAGAACAAGGGAACAGAACTATCACATGGCAAGCAGCTTTTCTAGCTGGAACCAAATCTCCTATGCAAATCTCAACAGAACGAAAGATCCGTCAAGGGGTAAAAGTGCATAGAAGTGCATTACCTCCGGCACCAATGAAGCATCAAGATCTCATAGGACATCCATTGGAAAACCTCTTCCAGAAGGCTGAAGAAATTCATCTTCAAAGCCATAAGGAAATGAGGTCATGGACTGAGATCCGAGCCAAGGACCCTCGAGCATTTGATCAACAGGTCCTAGGCTGTATGTGGGTGTACGTCTATAAAACAGACAAACACGGTTACTTTCAGAAATGCAAGGCCCGGCTAGTGGTGCGAGGAGACCAACAAGCAAAAGGGAAGCTGCAAGACACATACGCAGCTACCTTAGCCGGAAGGTCCTTTCGGACCTTGATAGCTATTGCAGCAAAATTTGATCTAGAAATGGTCCAATACGATGTGGTCAACGCATTCGTACATGCCCCAATTGATCAAGACATCTTCATGCAGATGCCTCCAGGCTATAAGAAGGCAGGAACTATCCTAAAGCTCAACAAAGCGCTATACGGACTGAGAGTCTCCCCCTTACTGTGGCAGAAGGAGCTTTCTAGAACCCTCTTAGAGCTGAGCTACAAACCAGTTCCACACGAGCCTTGCTGCTTCAGAAAAGAAGGAATCCTCTTCTTCGTATATGTCGATGATGTCATTCTGGCCTACAGGAAAACACAAGAAAACAAAGCTAAGGACCTGATCAGACAACTCCAATTGAGATACAAACTAACAGGCGGCAACCCCGTACAATGGTTCCTTGGAATGGAAGTCATACGGGACCGACCTGCGAGGAAGATCTGGCTATCCCAAGCAGCCTATATTGAGAAAATTGCAAACCTAGCTAATAAAGGAACAGCTACAGTACCAATGACTCAGTTAGAGCTACGGCCTGCAACAGGGCTAGCAACCCCAGCAGAAATTCAACGATACCAACGCAAGATCGGATCAATCCTCTATATCGCAGTCAACACCCGACCCGACATAGCCTTTGCCATCTCCAGATTGGCCAGATTCCTCACCAATCCAAGTCAAATACACCAAGAAGCGGCTGACCGCGTCATCCACTACCTCACACACACAAAGAACCTAGCCCTATCCTTCGGAGGGCCCGGCGGTCTCAGCATTGCTAGCGATGCCTCTTTTGCCGACAACACAACTGATCGGAAGAGCTCGCAGGCATATACCATCAAGCTGTTCAACGGACTGATCGGATGGAGAGCCAGCAAACAAGACACGGTCACAACATCAACAACAGAAGCAGAGCTCCTAGCCCTAGCACAGGCAGCTAAGGAATCTCTCTTTGTGAGCCGACTGCTCAAGGAGCTGACAGTTCAACTGGATGACTTGACTATCCAGATTGACTGCGATAACACTCAGACTATCAACCTCGTGACGGCTGAGATAGCTACTTTGAGGACCAAGTTGCGGCATGTTGATATCCACAATCACTGGCTCAGACAGGAGGTTCAACGAGGGAAAATTCAAGTCAAATACGTCAAATCAACAGACATAGTCGCAGATGGCCTGACGAAAGCACTTCAGCCGGAAAATGGAACCGCTTTTTATATCAACTTGGATTAGAAGACGTTAGGAAGAAGCTCCAGAAGGACGAAGAAGGGCTTCAGACTCAATGAGAAGTCATTGAATCTGAGGGGGTGTGTCAGATACGTCAGAGGCGAAAGTTGCCACCTGTTGCCACCTATTGCCACCTATTGCCACCTATTGCCACGAGGCTTAGCAATCAGCTTCTAGCTGATTCTATACAGAAGAGAAAGGGTATATAAAGCTTGCCCTGAAACCTCAAGACAGAGGGGAAAAAAAAGACAATACAGAATATACAATTTTCACCCTAATATTTGACAAAAAGGACGTCTGAAGGATGTCAGACTAGGTGTATATAAACCTGACGAATCACCCTCCTAGAAGGAGAGGAAGGACAGAAGACCAGAGCCCTCAGAAGTGCCATAGTCAATTATTAGCTGAATCAGAACCAAGCCCTTATTGCCCTTGTCACAAGTGGCTCCATGCATACAAGCATGTCGGTGTCGATGATGCAAAACTAGATAGGCCACATCAGATTGTACCGATCTCGTCAATTGAGCCTCTACTCACTTTTGATATGTCCATGCAGACTTTCGTGGCATGCCCGACTGCCGTCTTTCAGCGTCAATCCCAAGTAGCACCTTTATTTCATTGGTGCTGCCAGCTCAAGAAGTAGATTCGAAGGAACCAGCCACCTTCCCCCATGTCCCTGGAAATGGCAATTAGGTAAGATATTCGTATGAAGCTAGGCAGGGAAGGGTGTTGCGTTGTATGCAATAATAATTCACCCATCCATCTAACCCGATCGCTCTTCATCAATGAGCAGGCAGTGCTGAGTGCATTGCTTTTTTTCTTTTTTTAGAAAACCCATCCTTGCCGTCATACGGAGCTACTATTAACACTCCCTTTTTTCCCTATTGAGTTTTTTTCCCTTCTTTGTTTTCTTCGTTCAAGTCTAACAATCTCACTCAGCGCTCTTGGGTCGTGGCAGCCCGATGATATTGACGTGCTGTGTCGCACTGAGATAGCCTTTTCTTTCCGAGTCCTCGCAACCTCCATTGACATATCCAAGCCAAGTCGCGCTGCAGCGCATCGTTCGGACCTCAGCGACTATATTGCGCACCCCATGCATCTACTTTCCTTCCATACACACACATACACCCGCACGCATCGACCTATCTCGGAAGACAGTTGACCTGCCCACTGTTAAGGCCTGGGAGCAAGAGGAGAGGACTATGACCCTGATCCTTAGGGAAAGACTGTCATCTCAGAAGAGGATCCTAAATGAGGAACAGGTTGAAAACGACATTGCAGCAACCAACTTGGTGGACCACACCCACATCCCCCAAGGAGTAGACCTGGTTGACCTCATCAAGCAAGAGAATCAGGCCCAGGGACTCGGCATGAAAGACCAACGGCTCTGGGTACCTGAAAAGACGACAGACGGCCGTATCTATCTACAGACAGCCCTAATCCGAGAAGCACACAGCCCAAAGGTCTTTACTCACCCAGGTCAAAATAAGGTTATCAAAAAGCTGGAACGAGAATACTACTGGCCACAGCTAAAGCAGGCAGTACGCAAGTATATCCGCAACTGTCATGAGTGCCGGCGGAACAAGATCCCTCGAGACAAGACACCAGGCCTTCTTCACCCGCTGCCAGTACCGGGAGAAGTCTGGGAACATGTTGTTGTTGACGGCAAGGCAATGCCTAAGGACCGATTTGGATACGACTACGTATGGGGTTTCATTTGTAAGCTGAGCAGACTCCTGGCCACACTTCCGGGAAGAAGACCGACACCGCGGAGACACTGGCCACAAGATACTATCGCTATTTATACCGCTTCCTAGGCGTGCCGACGACGTGGATCAGTGACAATGCCGGGCCTTTTGTCTCAGCCTTTCTTGCCAAACTAAATGAGCTGACAGGAACAAAACACCGGCACGGGAGCGCCTACCACCCCCAAACTCAAGGTACGATCGGGTTTACAAACCAGGAGCTGGATCAACGGCTACGGTTCTACATCAACAAGTACCAAGACGATTGGAGCGTACACCTGCCAGCCCTTGATTTCGCGCACAACTCGTCATGGCACTCCGCAATCGACATGTCGCCACTGAAAGTTATGCTAGGCAAGGATATACGGAACCCGCTGTCTCTAGACCCGAGCACGGCAGAGGCAACAACAGGACCAGCCGAGAGGGCACTTGAGCTAGTCATACAGACCAAGGAAGTGCAGGAACTCGCCCGCCGGGCCGCCGCCAGTACGCAGGAAAAACAGAAGGCCCAGGCAAACAAGAAACGTCGCCCGGTGAACTTTAAGATCCACGATAAGGTTTTCCTGCGGAAGAAGGGATTCTCGACACAGACTCCAACCACCCGCCTCGACTCTCAGTTCGTAGGCCCTTTTGAGATTCTGGAGGAAAGGGGCCACAGTTACGTCCTCGATCTTCCCGCCTCATACAAGA